>BPMX01000003.1:1356391-1405578 GCA_019972555.1 Ustilago shanxiensis | reverse complement strand
TTGTAGGGTGGGTCCCCTACTCAACAGGATGAAGAAGTGTGACCATGCCTTCAAGATCTTCTCCTTTTTGCAGGCAGAATTGATGGCAGATCCTGTGGAGAGGCTTCAGAGGCTCAGTTTGTCTCTTTGTGGCCTTCGTCTTGAAGGAACTAATGTCACACAGTTGGTTTCTAAGATGGGTGCCCTTGCAGAAGAAGCACTTGAACTAGGTGTTTGCTTCAGCAACCGTTTCCTTTGCACTACTTTCTGTAGTAAGGTAAGGGACTCTGCTTTGTTCTCTATTACTTATGAGACAATGCTTGCCTTACCTTACTCAGAAATGGTGAGGTTTTTCATCTCTTGTCAGCAAGACCACAAGAGGTATGGTCCAAAGATAATTATGTCCTTCTTCCTTCCTATTTCGAGACCAGATGGTCCTTGGCCAGATCACAACCCTTCTCAGACACCTTGTGCAGCGTTGCAGCCGACAAGTCCTGTGGTGGTTCCTTGCATTGTAACTTCTCAGCCCTGGTCAGCTGTGTAAATAGGTTAATCTTGTTCAATTGGCGGCTTTTGTCAGCTGCTGCAGTGGTGCCCATTTCTTCCATCTGCTTCTTCATTCAAAGTCAGGTGACTTGCCTGCAGTGAACACCAAACAAATCACAGGTGCTTTTCGATGTGTGCTTTGTGCATGTGCTCTTTTTCCTTCTTCCTTTTGGTCTAGTGTTTGTGCTTGGGAACCTCACTCTCTTGTTTCTGATCTGGAATGTCATGGTGAGATTTGCCTTTGACAAGGGATTGCCTTGGTGTCATGCATTCTGAGCTTGACTTTTGTGGATAAATAGCAGTCTTTTCATCCCCTGTTTGTTTCCATTCTTCCCATCAATCCTCAATCATTGCATCCTTCTTTCTTTCCTTCTTACACTTAGTCTCTGATCCATTCTTTGCCATTTCTAGGCTGTTCATGTCCCCCCTCCCTTTTTTCTTTTGAACTTTTTCCCCTTTGCATTTTTATTTTGTACACCCTTGTCAATATTATGTTTAGTCTGTCTATTGGGAAGACATTGAGCGCAGAGCAATGCTGGTGCAAGCGTCCAGATGGTTTGATTGACCAGGCAATGCTTGATTCTGCTTTTGCTCCAGTTGGCATGCTTGACAGAGGTAGCTGGTTCCTCTGGAGTTGAGAGCTGCACCACTGCTTGAGGCAGATTCCCTCAGGTTTGCTTTACCTTACCAGGGAATTTGTGCTGGCAGACGAGTATGATGAGGATTTCGACTCTGCACTTGCCTCCCTTCTTCTCGCCAAGTGTTCCCCTTACTATGGTTTTGGTCTCGGTAGGGTTCTTCAAGAGATGCGCAACTGCTCTACTACTTGCAAATTATACAACTACCTAAACAAGGAGCTAACTGCTGATCCTGGGCTCAAATTTCAAGCACTGAGTGCATTGCTCAGCAATTTGTCCCTAAAAGGTAATGACGTTAAGTTACTTGTGGAGCAGATGAGAGGTCTCATTGAAGAGGCCCTCTCCCTGGGCATCATCTTTGGCAATGCCTTCCTCTGCTCGACTTTTAGGAGCAAGGTCGTGGGGGTTCATCTGTTTTCAGACATCTACAGACAAACGCTAACTCTCCGTTTTGAAGATATGGTCCGGTTCTTCGTTTAGCGGCAGATGGACCGAGATTGATTTGGTCCCTGCATTGTTGCAAGTTTTATGTCAATTGCCCCTTTTTGCCTCGTTTTCTTCCTCATACATTGGGGCAGCTCAGGATGAAGGTCTCGTTATCTTCCTCACGCAAGCAACATGTGGTGCCTTCTCAACCGGCTTCAGTTTGAACAAAAGGGCCTGGTTTGTGACGTGAACCCTTCTTCCCCATTACAGCCCCCTGGCAACGTGCTGGACACACCAACCTCCAGTAACCCCCACGTGGCCTGTTGCGGTTCTCAGATCCCAGGCGCTTAACATGTTGAATGTCTTACCGTTCTCAGGAGGTGGAGTGGGCTCCTTGGATCTCTTAGCGACGTGCTTGAGTGCGGAGCCACTTCTTTTTTGCGGACTGGTCATGTTGCAGTTGGTACTGTAAAGGCTTTTGTTTCGGAAAGAGGGGATGCTCTGCAAGTGAAGAGCGTGCGATAGACAAAGTGTTGGTTGGATCTAAAGACGGCTCTAATTTTCCTGGTGTACGTGTGACTTTATATGTCGCAAGCGGTTTTTCTGAAGAGTCATTGCTTTCGAAGTGACGTTTTTCTTTGCTGGGAACCCAGGCTGAGTTGCCTTTACCCCTCCCCCCTCTTTCAAGAAGCTCGTGCGGGTTTTCCTTCTCATGCGCACAACCCTTTGTGATGTAAGTGCCTGATGCCTCGGCCTAGTACCATCAGGCCCCTGCATGCTCGCGCCGGCCATAAGGCAGTTGCCGTTGTGCTGTAAGACTGCAACAGAATGCCATTACGTTCAAACCAAAACCGTCTATCTAAAGTAGTGCTACAGCACGAGGCTACAATGAAGGGAAACCGAATCTATCCAAGAGAGTGTATGTGTGCCGTATATATGTGCAGAAAAGGGCTTACTTCTGAGGAGTAGCCTTGATGATCAGAGGAATAAGAGTACCAGTCTGCGGTTTGATCTTGTAATGTCCTACAACACGGAACAAGCTCTGCATGACACCAGAGTGGCTTGTCAATGAAACCACCTGTTCAGCGGGAGCCTCGTTCCAGAGTTGAGTCAAAGCCTGTTGAATTCTTGCATCAAGGTGGCTGTCCTGTTCACGGTCGGTGGTCCAGAGAGTGTCCTGTTCGGTGAAGCCGGGTTCGAAGCGAACGTTGGGGTATTCTTTCTGGATAGCAGAGCGGGTTCGACGCTGATCGCAGGTGTGTTCGCCGTATTCCTCACGGAAAAGCTCCTTGACTTCGGGCGAAACTTTGCGAGGACCACCGATCTTGCCAAGAATGTCCTTGAGCAAGCCATCAACGCTACCAGGACCGGCAGGCTTAGGGGGAGGAGTAGCGGTGTTGTTAGGGTTGTTGACAAGGATCTTGTCGTAGCTGATCTCGAGAGTTGAAAGAGCACGGGAGAGAGGAGAGGAGTAGAGCTTGGTGGGCAAAGGTGCAGAGTCTTGCTGCTTGAGCATGGCAACCCAGGCATCGTTGACAGCTTGAGCCTGCTGAATACCGAGAGGTGTAAGGCGAGCGTCAGGTCCCCATGTTATGTTGCCATCGGTGAAGATCTTGGACCAAGTTGCATCCCATGCGGGAGTGCCATATTTGGATTCAGCTACATTGTGGTAGCCCTGACCGTGACGACCAGCGTAAACGAGCTTGTAGGAGGAACCATCGTGAAGAGCACCGTCCAGGTTGAGCTGGAAGAGGGTGCGAGTGAGGTCTTCCCAGGTGGTGTTTTCACGAAGACCGAAGTTGGGAGCAAGGGCAGGGAGGGCGGCGCCGTCAGCTGTGTCGTACTTGAAGAAGCCAGTGTAGGTGGTGAAGTTGTACGACTTGGCCTGCATGGCGAGAGGGTTCCAGAAGGGGAGAACGTGAGCAGGAGCAGCCTGGGCGCCAGAGACGGCAGCAGCGAGGAGGGCCAAGAAGGCAGTGGAAGAGACCATTGTTGTATTCAGTGACGGTAGAGGAAGGACGAGGAAAGTTTTGGTGAAGGAGGTGGACTTACAGTGAGAGATGGGAGGAGAAGGAGAGGTTATATACGATCCAAGGTGCGTTCGCGGACCTCGACGAAGAATCTACACAGCAACGAATGAGAATGTTGATGGTCGAAAGCGGCGAAACCGGACCGACGACGCTGGACGGCTTGAAAAGGAAGGTATGCAGAGCCGATGCAAGAAGCAGGTGGTTGAGAAGAAGCGAAGCGGAAGTTTGAAACGTTCTTGAAAGGAGTAGAAGAGTATCGCCGGCGGACTACAGGCGGCCTCTCTGAGTGTTGGTCTGTCCGTGTGTACTACGCCTCTCCGCTTCTTCTTGGAGCATGCGTCAAGCAGTCATTCGCGCTGTGGACCCTTCTTTCAGAGTCGGCTGTAACCAACGTCCACACTCATTCTTGCGCATCATTTCATGCGAGCTTGTACACAAACATCAATGTGGGCAACAGTCGAGATACAGCATGTGTGCATCTGCAAATTGACCGACAGGAAATGGCGGAGCGGAAAGGGTGAAGAGCACGTTCTGAACTCGTACACAACTTATAATAAACTTGATGCGGGGTCAAGAACGTGCGCAAATGCTCGGTTTGCAATTCGCGCGGAATCTGACTCTCCGACTAAACACCGGTCACTTTTTTGATATCTTCTCGCCATCCTCACCGATGTCAATCTGCTCACGTGTATCGCTGAGCCATACACTCTCATGCCATGAGAGAGAGCTTCAATTTGTTCCTGGGACTCCTCTGCAGACCCTTCATGACATCTGACAGAACGTGGTGCCAGATACCTACGCTCTGAGTCAAGATTCTAGATCTCGTACCGGTCAACTTTGAAGGTAGGGTTCCGTCCCTGACCGAGATCGACCCGACAGTTTCAAAGGGACGATACTCATTCACACGACAACCCAAACCACGAACACGAAATTCAGGAACATGAGAAATGGTATCATTAGAGAGAGACCGAGCCATAAACGATCTTGCATACATATTATCTACAAAAGCGGTACCTGAGCATGTCACGATCTC
Source organism: Ustilago shanxiensis (assembly GCA_019972555.1). Lineage (NCBI taxonomy): Eukaryota > Fungi > Basidiomycota > Ustilaginomycetes > Ustilaginales > Ustilaginaceae > Ustilago > Ustilago shanxiensis. Next base: position 1,400,926 of record BPMX01000003.1, on the reverse strand, counting down.
CAGTGTATTTGATCGTTCTCCGGATTTGAGATTCCCGCTACTGCTTGAAGAAACCAATGATAGCCTGAACACCTGCTGGTGAAAGACCATGTCGCGGATAGCAGACATACACCCTATCTTCTACTGCACCAAGTTTCTGTCTGAACTCGCCTTTGTTCGTCAGACGGTTGTGCTCCGCAATAGATGCATAAGCCTTGGTGAGCCACTTGGTAGTCACCTTGCTCAAACCGTGCTTGGCGACCAAAGTCGAGGTGGCCGAGGCACCAAATGTCATCTTGCTGCCTGCGTTGTTTTCGAGTGCATGCAAGATAACGTGCTCGATGGTACCGTTGGGCGCACCAGGGAAGTCAAGAGCCCATTTAATGTGCCATCCGTGCTGCGGCGAGAGCTGGTGAAGCACGACCATGGCGCACACCTTTCCAGATGCATCGCGGGCAATGTAGTAGACACGGTGCGACATGTCTCGCCACGGGTGAACGTCGGTCATGTGCACCTGCTCTCCCTTGCGGTTCTTGCGCCAATCCTCGATCCGCTCGTCGGTTTCGCGTACTACGTCTTCGGGTACATCCTCATTCAGAGAGTAGTCCTGAATCTTGACGCCTTCCTTGCGAGCATGTCGCACCTTCTTCTGGATATCGGGATCGTGGCGGGCAGGGTTCTTGGCGGGATCATCGACACGTTCTTCCGCCGAGACCGAGAGAGTGCACCAATTGAGCCTGCCACCGAGAATCTCTTCGACCTCTTCACACACCATCATCCAGATGGGCTTGAGCTTGGCCTCCTTCTTGATGTACTGCAGGAACGCCGAAACCACTTGTGTCATCTGAGTCTTGTCGCATAGAGGGTCACCGATGATCATAGCATAGCCCTTGAAAGGCGAGTATCCGACTGCAGCACCAGTCTCGGGGTGTCTCCACACCTTGTATCGGTCGTCGAGCCAAGCAGTGTTGGAAGCGTCGCCGTAGTTGGCGATGAGCTTCTCTAGCGGCTGCATGTCGCGCAAGTCGCTCTCACCATCCGCCTTGAGCGCCAGACGAGGGTGCTTCCAGGGAGGAGGGTTGGTGCTAGCCTCGGGATGGCGCAGCTCATCCTCATCCTGCTTCTGAAGAGGCAAGCTGCGTGGATCACGGTGGAAGAGGGCACCGAGGCGAACATCGCCCAAGTTGAGGTAGAGGAAGACAAGACGCTCAAGACCAATACCGCATCCAGCGTGAGGAGGCGCACCGAGTCGGAAGCCTTCGAGGTATTCCTGCATACCCTTGGAAGAGATCGAAAGACGCTGCATCTTGCGCTCGAGCTCCTCGATATCGTGGATACGCTGACCACCGGTGCAGATCTCCTGACCGCGAATGAAGATATCGAACGAGTTGGTCACCTTGGGGTTCTCCTTGTCCTCCATGGCGTAGAAAGGTCGTACAGAGGTGGGGAACTTGTCGAGAATGTAATAGTCGGTGTTGTACTTTTCCTTGATGAGCTCACCAAGACGAATTTCGGCACGAGTGTGCAAGTCTTCATCCTCCTTGGGCAAGGTGCCATCTTCCTCAACGTATCCCGACTCGCGCAGGAGACGGACACCCTGAGCGAACGGAAGAATGAGCGTGTCTTCTGGGTAGACAAGATCTTCGTGAGGGAAGTGACGCTTGATCAGCTCACGCTCGGGTTTGAAGTTGTCTCTGAGCGCGGCAAAGATACTCTTGAGCATACCGTCAATGACACGGATTGCATCGTAGTAGTGCACGACTTCCATTTCGATATCGAGACCGGTGTACTCGGTCAGGTGACGGGCAGTGTTCGAGTTCTCAGCACGGAAAACGGGACCGATCTCGTAGACTTTCTTAAAGTCGGCAGCAATGCACATCTGTTTGTACAGCTGAGGACTCTGAGCCAAGAAAGCAGGGCGACCAAAGTAGTCGAGCATGAAGACGCTTGAACCGGATTCAGAAGCACCGCCCTGCAACTTGGGGGTATGGATCTCGATAAAGCCATTCTTGTCGAGATGGGAGCGGAAGTTGTTGCAGATGGCAGCGTTGATACGGAAGATGGCCTGAGCGGTGGGAGTTCGCAAGTCGATGATACGGTTGGTGAGACGAACACGCTGTGTGATGACAGGACCCTCGTGACGTTCGATGGAGTGGTTCTCGTCACGAGGAGCACCTTCACCGTCCGAATCGGTGCCGTGCTCATTGCCGCTGCCACTGTCTTCACCCTCGTGATCATCGGTCTTCTTGATGACAAGGTCGGCGTCGTAGACGTTGAATGGGAGCGTCTCTTTCGGAGGAGCAACGAGGTAGAGCTCCTGGACCTTGATCTCAGCCCGTTCTGTGGTAGCACCGGTGATAGGCTCGCGAGGCTGTTGCAGCTTACCTCTGACCAGGACGATAGACTCGAGGGGCAAACGTTTGGCCCATCGAACCATGTGACCGGTAATCACCGAGTTCTCTTCTGCGAGGACAGCCTGAATGGTCGAGATCTGCTGTCGCAGCACGATGAAGACAAGGTGGGAGCTGACATCACGAATGGTGTGGATACGTGCACGGAGGGTGACTGTGTCGCCAATCTGGTTGTCGTCACAGATGGTAAAGATGCTGGACCACTTGTCATGCTCCTTGTTCCATTCTTCAGGGTACTGCTCGCCATAGCGGGCACGTTGTTCCGGAGTTTCGACGGCAGCAGCCCGAAGATCGGATTGGCGACGAAGCATGGCGATCTTTTCCTTGACCTTCTCCTGCTCGATGGCCTTGCGCTCCTTCTCCTCGACCTTTTGAGCTTTCTTGATGGCACTGGGACGAGGTTCATCGAGACTGGCACCTCGCGAAGTAGATCGACGAGTTCCAGGAAGGGAGTGTCCGGAGAAAATGTGTGACAGACGGAACTTCTTGTCCGTGCTCTCGCTCTGAGTCGAGTTCACGGTCGACTGAGCCGAGGGAGGTTGAATGGGAGTGGTTTGACCGCTGTCCGGGGCGCTCGTGCTCGAACTCTTGGAGTGGCCATTTTCGCCGTTCGAGTCCTTCGTGACCTTTGCAACAGCGCGCTTCAACATGGTGACGACTTCAATCTATGCGAAGATGATGGGGAGAGAAGGGCCGTATCGTTCTTGATGAATTGGGCAACTCTGATGAAAGGGTACCAAGTGTTGTGTGATTAGGATGGTGACGGTAGCAGCCCACACAGTCGAGACTGGACGTGGAGGTGATACCTTGTCGCAAGGGCGAATGTTTGAGGAAGGAAGGGCGATGGAGAGCAAGGTCAAGTTGGCTTAGTGACGGATAGTGATGATAAGGGGAGCCGAGAAGAGGTGAGGAGAGCAAACGGGCGTCTGATATGAGTTGAGCAGGTTTCGCAACCACACAGCGAGGCTAAGGAACTGTCACAGCAGTCTTTACGTCGGAATCTGAACGGCAAGCAGAAGGAGCCGGACCACTGTGAGTATGAATGACCAGGTAGAATCGCTGAGCCCAAAGAGCAGAGCCGACAGAACCCTGTGAGGACATCGGACAGAAGGACGCAGATGTCATGCATCAGCGCTCCATCAGTCATTTCGGTAAGAGGCGACTCGAGAATCAGAAAAAAAAACAATGACTGTGCTCCTCGTCACAGACTTTGACAGCATCCAGAGTGTGAGTGTGGAGGTGCCCAGAGCCAGCTCAAATTGTTCTCGGGTGACAGTCAGGTTTGCAACTTGCAACCGCAAACGACGATGACCAGCTCTCCACAACAGCAATAGAGTCTAACAATAGAGCCTGAACTCACTAGCAAGCTTGCACCGCCATCCGCAAAGGAGACCGTGTACTGTACTGTATGCGTAAGTGTTAAGTGATGGTGGGTTGTGCCTGAAGCAGCCTCCGCTCACGGGACATTTTCGTAAGCGTATCAGCCTCAAGTTGGTATTCAAAGCAAGAGAGCTTTTCGAAGTGAAGATGCAGGAGCGTAAAGCCATCTGGCAAGAGAACGGAAACACAAGCAGAACCTATAGTGAAGGATCTGCTTGTTCGCAAGCCATCGATTGATTTGAAGCGATGCATGTACTGTATTGAGCTCAACTTCCCGTGGTTCGGAAGCCATCAACCGCGGAGTTGACTGAGCTCGCTCGCATGTAATCTCTCATTATTGTGCCCGAATCCTCCAGCTTTGCTAGACCCCCTCTCTCTCTCTCGCCGTGCCTCTGACGTTCTTTCGTTAGCGCACTGAGGTCACAACTATTGCGCTCGATTTCCTTTCGGTCTGTTCCCGAGTTGACACGAAGCCGATCTGGAACTTTGAACGGTGAAGATACAACTACGAAATGTGAACGAACGAGCTATCGGGCTGAGTCACGACAAACGGTCTCCCTCTCTTGTTGTAAGCGAGCTAATCTCCAGGGTCCCGTTTTCATCGAGAAGCGTGACCTCAGTCGATCCCTTTTCGCTTCGGCTTCAACCATCTATCTTCACAAGAGTCTGCTTGTGCAACCATCCGCACATCGTGCAAAGTTTGATTGCTATCACTTGACGATGACTTTCATATGCCGTGACTGTCCGTTGGTGTGCGGCGAGTTCACGACCCAGAATCCTAAATCCCACGGAGTCAAATTACCAGGCGGGCACTTTTTCCCGAAGGAAACCTCTAACAATGAGGTTCAAAGACGTCACTGCGCGTGCGCAAAGTGCACTGACGGAATTTTGGGCCAAACTCACCTCTGTAAATTTACCGTAAACAGAGCTCAGACAAGCATGTAGACTCAAGATGCTACTGTTTCAGAGCAGAAGCAGATATTGCCGCTCGAGTTTCTATCCAGCTTCGGAAAGGCTCTTCCGGCTTCATGGATCGCATTCTTCGCTGAGGTTCGACAAATCTCACTCTCTTGTTCGAAGGTTTGCGAGAGAACGTGGCACCAGCTAGCGTACCTAGGTGCAGTAGAGCCATGTTACCCGCTCATTCCTGCAGAGAGGAAGACATTAAGGTTCCTAGCAGGCTTCACTGCTCGGACAGTGTATCCGAGCAAGCGCGAGAGCAAAGGTGCTTGTGAATGCAAGTCACCTGGTCTGCCTTGTGCACATCGGAGTGGTCCGACTTCGGGATTGCTTGAACATTATGCCGGCCTAACAGTGAGCACGCTTCCGATGCAGCCAAGAAAAATGAGCTGCAGATCCACTATCTGATAGCCAGAATCGCCGCTTAGATTCGCTCGGAACTCGGAAAACGCGCTAGAAAAATTCCACACCCGAGCCAAAAAGTTTGCAGCGAACTTTTTTCATAATGGTGAGAAAGTCAATAGGGTCCTTGTCAACAACATCATCATCAACCTCATCGTCATCACCGCCTACATATCGCAAAGCATCTCAGAGCGACACAGCGTCATAGGCTACACAACTAGCTGATCAACGAGCTGGGATCAACTTCAGTGTCACGTGAACCCTTACCCACTCCCTCGCAGCCCCCATCATGACCAAGAAGCGATCGCGCGCATCTTCAATAGCATCCAACGAGATCAACTCCAACAACCAATCTCCCATGTCTCATGAAGCCGGAGGTAGTAGTGGCGCTGGAGCCTCTTCAAGTCGTGCCGCTTCCGCTCTTCCCGCTTCTGGACCCCTTGTTCACGCATCCCAAGATCTGGACGACTTCCAAGCCTCTTTCTGGCGCTACCAGATGGATCTTGTCGAACAAGGCGGTGATGCAGACGGAAACATCGTCGACTTCAAGTCTGGACTTCCTACTCAAGGTCAACTTCCTTTGGCACGTATCAAAAAGGTCATGAAGTCAGACGATCAGGTCAAGATGATCTCGGCTGAAGCCCCTATCTTGTTTGCACGAGCTTGCGAAATCTTCATTTCGGACTTGACATGTCGTGCATTCTTGATTGCGGAAGAGCATAAGAGGAGAACAATTCAGAGGTCGGATATTGCCGGTGCCATCGGAAGGTCGGATCTTTTCGATTTCTTGATTGACATTGTGCCGAGGCATGAGAGTGTACCTAGTAGTAGGCTGCCTGGCGGTGGAGCTGCTAAACGGGAGAAAACGGGAGAAGGCAAGGGAGTTGGTCGATCTAATGCGGCTGCTAGCGGAAGCAGGAAACACCAGCCTACGGCAGAAGGAGGGGATGCTGCATCGCGCGACGATCACCTTTTACATGCTGTATCCGGTGCTTATGGCGATGCTGGTGATGCTTCTGCAACAGGAGCTGCGGATTCGTTCAACATCCCACATACCGCTGGCGAAGTGGGCAACAGCAGCAGTAACAGCATGACGCATTGGATTCACGATACTTCGGCAGACGAACACTCTTCGCAACCCGACATCTCAGCACATCCTCACCACGCCCATCATTCGCATCATCATTCCCACCATGGAAATCACAGCTCTCACGATCATCATCAACATCATCACGCCGGCGCAGCTCACCACCATGCATCACAACATCACAGCGGACACCACTCGCACCACCATTCGCCTATGGACTATGTTGCCTCGAATGCTGGTACGCCGAACAGCGTCGGTGCTGGCAGTGCAAGCGGTGGAGCTTGGTCGCACACTTTCTCTGGTTTTTCGTAATCGCTTTGTAGGGCTGAGTTGATTCATTTCTCCAGTGCTTTTCGTTGGGCTTTGCTTTAGGGCTTTCGTCGCTCCGCCATCTATGTATCATCTTCCATTCGTCGACCAGCTTGTATTCTATTCTTCCGCTTCGGAACCAATCGTAGCCTGTAACACCACGTCCTGCATGCTTGCTGATCGGTTGCCAACATCCACAAGCTGCCGTGCAGCGTTGCAACTCGAAGCTTTGACATTATTTTTGTGCCACATTTTCTTTGCCTCATTTTTCATGCTACATTCAAAACTTCCTTTTTGCGGCTAAATGTCCCGGAGCGGGTAAATTGTCACATGAAAGATACAAATCATCAACGCATGGCAAGTCATGGTCACGACTCGCAAGTCAGTCCATCGACTTTCAGCTCAAGGCTCCATACTCAGCGAGGATGCAAAAGGATTCTGATTCGATCCAACGCTGAAATGCTTCGTGAAAGTGTGCTTATGCTTCGGGCCGATGACCAGGTCTTCGTTGACAGGGTTTGACCGTTTGTGGCTCTGTAACACCCAGCTCTCTTCAAACTCTGCGCTTTTCTGAGTGTCTGGCGAGCTCAGAACAGTGAAGTCTCATCCTTGTGAGCTTTGCATGAGTAGGAAGGGCTGCAGTGTCTGCTGTTGGGGAGAGTGCGCAGGCTCGGCCGTGCGTGTGCGCAGATTCATTCGACTAGGAAATGCGCAAGCGCATTAGCCTTATCATATGGTATCGTGTTATCCTTTCCCCGCAGTAGGAATTCGCAGCCACATGATAGGGTCCAACAGACGCACGGTGCAACAGTTTTTCGACTCCTTCTTCTTCCTCGCATACAACGCTTACTCTGGACACTTCCTTCAGCACTTCGAGCATCCCATCATCAAGCTTGAGGGTGTTTGTCAACAATGCAGTGGCTACTTCTTGCCACAGCTCTGCTCGTAATCCATCTTATTCGAGTACAAATCTCTCGCTTCACCCATTACAAACACATTCACCATCGCTATGGTTCTCGCTACGCCTTGCCCAACGACCCTGCTTCCTCTTCCAAGCCGCGCATGATCGATTCCTTCCGTGGTGTACGCGACGCACAGCGCATCACACGGCTTGCGAGTACGGTGGACTTCCCTTTCGTCTTCACCAAGTCGCTCGAATTCGCTCTCTTTCGAACATACGGCATTCCCACCATCTCTTCTCTTCTGCTGCATACCGGTCAACTCGGTAAAGCCGAAAATGCGGGTAGAAGATACGTCGATACTTCAGCCCTGATTCAGGCCTTCACTACCTTCCCACTCCCTCGTCTAGACTTGCCAGATGGAGGAGAGGCTGAAGCAAACAAGCCCAAACAAGGCGAGGAGAATTGGGAACTCTTTGGCGAGAGTCTGGACGATCCTCGTTCAGCTATTGCTTTCGCTCGCGTCAACTTCCTCCATGGAAGATGGAAGGGCAAGATCAGTAATCATGATCTGCTCTATACGCTCAGTACGTTCGTGATCGAGCCTGCCAAGTGGATTGATCGTTACGAATGGCGAAAAACCAGCGAGTTGGAGAAAGAGGCGTTGTTCGCGCTCTTCTACCACTGCGGAAGGTGTATGGGAATCGAAAACATCCCCGAGACAAGGGAGGAATTCATTGAATGGAGCGTCAATTACGAGAAACAGCACATGTTGTTCGAAAAGTGCAACAAGGAGGTAGCAGATCATACGACGAATCTTCTCCTTTATTCGTTGCCAAAGTTATTGCATGGCTTCGCAAGGAACATGGTGTCTGCTCTGATGGATGACCGTCTGCGCAATGCTATGGGGTACCCTCTCCCTCCAAGCTTGGTTCTTGGGCTGAAGGACGTTCTGTTTGGCGTCAGAGCTGCCGTGACACGATGGCTACTGCCACCACGGGCGAGACCCTTGGTCAATATTCCTGTCGCTGCTGCAGAAGAAGGCAGGGTGTTTTCCGTCGAACACCTGCTCAATCAAGGCATCCCCCTTGTCTGTCCAGCTTCAGGAGCACGCGCTAGCGAAGGCAAGACCTGCCCCGTTGGAGGTCACTTGCACGCACCCACCCCTGCTAACAAAGAGGAAGGTAGCTTCAAACCAGCGGCTTGGAGAATGGAATTCAAGTGGTACGAAAACGAACCAGTATACTCCCGTCCTTTCGCCAAAGGTTCGGCGGGATGGTGTATGGAAGAGCTCAAGATAGCATTGGGATTGTTGAAGAGAGAGGATAGAAGAGGAGCCAAGAAGTGGATGCCAAGTACTCTGCCGGTGCCGGAGAAAGTGCACGGAAAAGAGAAAGAGGAGGTCGTTGAGGGATTAGGTGGGTTTAGGTTGGAAGAAATGGGACCGAAAGGGTTGGAGCTTAAGGGAAGAAAGGAGGTCTTGGCCGATGCTGAGAGGCTGTTTGGTGGGAGAATCGAGGGCAAGTGGAGCTTCGACCCTTGATGTGCGTCCAATACCTTTACAAGTCTCTTCATACGGTTTGTTCTCTGGTCAGTCAATAAGGACCGAAGCAGTTGCAAATGCTATTGATGGTACAAGTACAAATGTGTGTGCAAGCCGCTCTTTTCCGCACTTTTTACATGAGGTAGTTTGAAGAGTGTTCCGCTCTGCATGGGTATATTGGCCCTTTCAGACCACATCTTCTATCACCAACTTTCTCGAACGCGATCAGCTAATCGCCCCTCGGAGCATCCTTCAACTCCGGAAACGCCTCGTCCAGCGCCGCATCCAATCGATTCTTATAGTTCTCCACCGCTCTATGTTGGCCATAGCTGTACTGATTCTCACTCGCCAATCTGTTCACAAAGTTGCGGGTGTGAATATCCGGGTTCTTTCCTGAATCCAACATCTCCAAAACGTCTTGTGGTACCATTAAATGGGCTCTATGCAGTTCGTCTTTGGTAGCGTCAAGTGCAGCGAGGGCTTTGATGCATTCATTGACTTTATTTGCGACCAGGTGTTGCGAACCTTCTTGGACGTCGGCTGAGCAGACGGCGAGTTGGTAGAGGAGGTCAACGACGGAACGGACGCGCGTTTCGAGGTTTGCGCGGACAGCCGAGGTCGGGTCGGATGGGTCGGAGAGTTGCGAAGGGGCAGTAGAGCTTGGAGGCTGGGAAGAGGGTTGGTGAGAGGCTACAGGGTGGGCTGAGGTGGCGATGTTGGCGGTGCCATTTGCAGTACCGGGTTGTGGTTCGGGAGAGGGAGAAGGGGACGTTGGGGTGATTTGACGTTGTCGTCTCGCTGCTGCTGAGGACATTGCTGCAAATTTTGGGGCGGCACTCGATACCTGAGCTAGACAGCGACCATTCGCTGATGTTGCGAAAGGTGGTAATGCTACAAGGATCAGTCAACGCCAGTGCTGGTGGTGAGGAAGAACTTTGAGAGATAGTCACATACTTGACACAAGGGTCTAGCTCGAGCACTTTGCCCATATCCGGAATTTCTTTTAGTGTTCGCGGTTTGAAGTTAACACTGCATTGAGGAGAAAAAAGGACTGAGCCTCCACACAGAGCAGTCGAACAACCCGCACCGACCACCTTGACACTAGCTGCAACCCCACATCGTCCTCTTGCTTCTAACCATCATCTTTCTCTACCTCACTTACCTTTAGACTTACAACGGAAGAGCCATCAGTGTCATCAACATGTCAACCACTACACGTCCCAAATGGGTTCCCCTGGAAGCAAACCCCGATCTCTTTACCTCCTGGTGTTCCTCTATGGGCATGGATACCTCCAAATTCGCTTTCCATGACATCTATGGCACCGACCCTGATCTTCTCGCCATGGCACCTCAACCCGTCGCTGCCGTCCTTCTTCTCTTTCCCCTCTACCCTGCTGTAGAGAAGTCTCGCAGGGAAGCTTCCGTCGCAGCCCCCGCCTCTCCTCCCGGAACGGAAAACATCCTTTGGTTCAAACAAACGATCGGTAACGCCTGCGGCACCATCGGCCTTCTCCACGCTCTTGCCAACTCTTCTGCCACATCCGCCATCAAGCCAGACTCTCCCCTCGATACGCTGTTTAAGAAAGCACGAGCAACGAAAGATGCAGATGAACGTGCAGATGTGTTGGTGAACTCAAAAGAGTTGCAAACGGTGCATGAGTCAACGGCAAGTCAAGGACAGAGTCAGGCGCCGGAGGATCTGGACAACGTCTTTCATCATTTCATTTGCTTCGTGAGAAGTGAGGGAGGACAGTTGGTGGAGTTGGACGGAAGTATGGAGAGGAAAGGTCCGCTGGTGGTAGGGAGGAAGGTTGCAACGCAGGAGGATCTGTTACCTGTCGCTGTAGAGTATGTGAAGGAGAACTACGTAAGTACTGATAACCACCTTTTTTCCGCATATGAGACTCGGAAGCTGACCCTCAAGATGCTTCTCTTTTGGATATTGCGATTGCAGATGTCGGTCAACCCAGAAGACGTCAACTTCAACCTCATTGCTCTTGCGCCTTCTTTCGACTAATCCAGCGATCCACAGACTGTACACAGTGCTTTCTAGGAATACAATGATTGGCACTTGCTCATTGCTGTACAACATGAACATTCGCATAACGCAGCTGGCTACAGATGCCCCTGGTTAGCAGCCCTCACAGCATGTGCAGCAGCCGCATTGAAGTCATCATGAAAAGCGAACTCCAATCCAGACTCTTCGAGTGTCTTTTTCGCATCATCTGCACCTGTGCCTTTCATCCTCACCACGATGGGTTTTGTAATCTTATCATCCTTGACCGCATTAATAATGCCTTGAGCGACGATGTCTGTTCGAGTGATGCCACCGAAAGTGTTGACGAAAATCGCTTTCACCGCATCGTCCCTGTTCAACGTCTCGACTGCTAGTTTTGCATTGGTTCTATTGGCTCCACCTCCGCCGTCGAGGAAGTTAGCGGGTCGACCACCGGCGACATTGAGACCATCCATGGTTGCCATTGCGTTACCGGCGCCGTATCCGAAGCAACCCACATTGCCTTCTGGTTGGGTTTCGGTGGAAGAAGATGTGGTGGGTGTGGGCGAGGAGATTTGGGAAAGTTTGACGTAGAATAGGCCACCGTCTTCTGCCCGGGCTGTGTTGGGGTCGCGGGGTCGAGAAGCGTGGTAGGGTGAGAGAAGGGGTTGACGATGGACGGAGAAGTCATCGAATTCGAGGTAGGGGTTGAGGAGAGTAAGTCCGGAAGAGGACGGTTTGAGGGTGAAAGTGAACCAGAGACCTTCGTGTTTGTCAAAGATCTTCCAGAGTTCTTGAACTATCGAGGAAGCGTCTCTGCCGAGGCTGTGAATCAAGGACTTGGCTTGAGAGCCAGGAATGGCAGTGGTGTTGGAGCTAAGCGTGACCTGTGCAATGGCAGCAGGGTTTTGCCGTCTTAGCTTGAGCAAACCGAGCCCGCCTTGGCCAAAGTAAGTGCTGTCTATAGAAGATAGGGACGAGACAGGGGCAGAGAGAATGCTGGGTCCATAGAATTTGCCCTTGTTTTCGCCATTCGGCCATGTGGGCTGAGGATCTCGATCAGCGGAAATCAGGACTGCTACACCACCAGAAGCATTGTTTGAAGGGGAAGAATCGATCCGGACGGAAGGAGGAAGAGCAGCTCCTGCTTCCTTTAGAAACTTTGGGATGTCTTTCGATTGCAGGTGGAAGTCTCTAACTGCAGTAGGCTGAGAAGCCTGGTAGTTCAGACGTGTAGCCCAGCATGAGGCCAGCAAGGCTCTTGTTGATGTTCTGGACAACATGGTTGCTGTCCAAGCTTGGTGAGTGAAATGTTAGGATGGGATGACCGATAGACAAGACATGAGCTTGTTTTTGTTCGATAGATTGTTGTAGAAAAGGAAAGGTACTATCGAGCCGATGCGCTGGTGGCGATCTTCACCTTCAAAGCTAGTGAAGAAGAGCAATACGGTGATTGCAATGTTGTTGAAGGGCTAGTAGACACCTTCTCGCAAGCGATGAAGTGGGCCCTCTGTGCGACAGTGGAGGGATCACTAGATTTGCGGGGTTAGGGCTGCCGGGTTGGTGGTGCGAATTTACGAAAGCTTGCAGCCGCAAGCGATTCTGCTGCATTTCGACTTTGGTCACCAAACCTTCCTGTACCCCGCACCAGCCATGCTTTTGCAGAAAAGAGGCGGGCAAACATAGCGCCTCATGAAATGGCGGATTGGCTAAAGTCCGCATCACATCATATCCGCTTCTTTGGGTTACGGGCTCCAACACCACCGGTCATTGCGGCAAAAGCCTTCTTCCGCTCTCGCCTTCATCTGGAAACTGTCATCTGACAATATTCCGGACGGACAAATAACATAGGTATAGACGATAGAGAATCTTGCTATCACTAGCTTGAATCTTCCCTCACTTCAAGCGCCTCCTTCGGACCACTTCACACTCATACGTAGACATAGCCATGCAATGATGCCGGCAGCTGCAACCATACGCACTTCAGCAGCGCGTACTGCGTTGCAATCATCTCCATTGCGCTTGCGGCGAACTTTTGCATCATCTTCTCCGCATTCCAGCTACGCCGAAACGATTCCTCATCTCGCACAAGGACCTCAGAGCAATGTTATTGTTCAAGGCTTCACCGGAAAAGCTTCCACCGTACACACGTCTATCTCCCTGTCGATGGGAACGAATGTTGTTGCAGGTACATCACCCAACAAAGCGGGTACGACACATCTTGACCGTCCTGTCTTTTCATCCATCAAAGAAATCCTTGATTCGGGCATTCGAGTGGATGCAACATCAATTTTTGTTCCGCCGGCATTAGCTGCCGATGCGATCATAGAAGCAATTGATGCTGAGATACCCCTCATCGTCAGTGTAGCCGAAGGTGTTCCAGTAAAAGATCAATTCAGGGTGATGGAGAAGCTGCATGGACAGAGTAAGAGTAGGTTGGTGGGCGCAAATAGTCCTGGATATTGCAATCCAAGGGGTTGTAGAATGGGAATCAGCCCAATGATCACTTGCGCACCTGGACCCGTAGGAATTGCATCTCGGTCGGGAACGTTAAGTTACGAGGCGAGTTGGGCGACGAAAGCTTTGGGACAGAGTTATATCTTGGGTCTTGGAGGAGATTTCTATCCCGGTACAAGAACGGTGGAAGCACTGGAGTTCTTCATGAATGATCCTGACACCAAAGCAATCGTCCTAGCAGGTGAAATCGGAGGATGTATGGAAGAGGAGGTTTATGAACTACTGAACGACGAGCATTGCAAGTACAGAGTTGGAGGGAAAGGAGGCGAATTCAAAAAGCCTATCGTAGGGTTCGTGGCAGGGTTGAACACTCCACCCGGTCAGATGTTTGGGCATGCAGGTGCTATTTGGAGAGACGGAACTGGGTCAGCGATCGAGAAGAGGAAAATGTGGGAAAGCGTTGGGATCAGAATGGCAGATGCGATCGCTGATGTGGGCAAGTTGATCGAGGAAGAGATGGTCAAGTATGGAGTTCAGGTGGTAAAGCATTGATTCACTCGTGAAACTACTTCAGCGGCATGGAATACAGCTCATTCGGACGGAATCACATAATCATGGACACATCGAACAATAGGGAGGAGCTTGATAGAGTCTGTAATTGAATCTCCAACGGTATATACTAGTGAAAACTAAATGAGTGTGAGAGAGAGAGAAAATTACGCAACAATACTGTTGGTGTTGGAACCACTCCTCGAGTTGGCCATAGTGTTGGCGGTCGAAGTGTTCTTGTTGGAATTGGCAGAAGTACGAGCAGTGGGGTTCCACTTTTCGAACTTGATGAACTCTCGGAAATGGCAGAAGATGGCCATCATCGATGTGACCGAGTACCAGATTGGGGTGCACATGGCGAACAAGAAGATACCGCCCATCCTGGTAAAGTGCGACCTGTTCCTTGCCTGGATGCAGATGGTCAAACCCAAGCAAATGAGATTGACGGCCAGGGCGAACATGGACAGAGCGTAGCCACCGAAATCCTCAAAGTAGCGCTTGAGACCCTGCGTGGGGATGTTGTAGCAAATACCGGAAGCAAGCATAAAGACGAGCTGAGAGTTGATGTAGAAGTAGAACTCGCGGTAGAGGAGAAGCTGGAAGAGACCAACACGCGAACGCCATCCGTTGCCGTCCGAGTATGCACCACGACGAATGGAGGGCATGGCGTGACGGAAAGCGACCTGAGTCCAACCCTGAGCCCAACGAAGACGTTGCTTGACGAGAGCAGGAAGTGTTTCGGGAGCAAGCTCGTAGGACAAAACCTTGAGATCGTATTCGATACGTGCACCAGAGATGATAGCGCGCATGGAGGAATCGATATCTTCGGTAAGCATGTGCTTTTGCATACCTAGAGTGCGGAGAAGGGAGGCGTTCCAATGTCCGTTGGAACCACCGAAGAAGCCGTAACCCTGAACTTCGGCACGACCAGAGTGCATGACACCGTAAATGAGATCGAATTCTGAAGCGATAAGACGAGTCATGAAAGTCTCCGAATAGTTGTAGATACAGCATCGACCCTGAATGATATCAACACCTCCCTGCATGAAGCGCTTGGCAACCCAACGGAGCGCATCTGGCTCGGGATAGTGATCAGTATCGTAGAGAGTGATGATTTCGCCCTTGGACTCGAGGGTAAGGAAATGGTTGATGTTGTCTGCCTTAGAAGTGGATTTGGGGACCTTGACAATACGGAGGTTGGAGCGTTCCTTGGCGAGATCGCGAAGTTCGGTCTCGACCGGCTCAATGGGGTAGGGAGTGTTGTAGCAGACGTTGATTGTCATTCGGTGAGCCGGATAGTTGAGCTCACGAAGAGCGTATCGAACTTGACGCATGATAATATCTTGCTCGTTCGGAAGGTAAGCGACAAGAACGACGTCGATCAGAGGCCATTCCTGGCCTTCCTCCAGCTTGAAGCCGTGAACTTTGGCGTGTCGCCATGCTTTGCGAGCATTGATAGCAGGTCGGATACTCTGCATTGCTTCGGTGGAGACGGAAAGCGCAGTGAAAGTCTGAAGAGCGACGAGCGTGTACCAGAGAGCACGATGAAGTCCAGCTGGAATCAGGAGATAGAAGAAGAAGGACAACATGGAGTAGCAGACGAGCATGATCATGGGTGTCCAGCCATAGTACCATGCCGAAGCCTGGCCGAACAGCCTAAATTTTGAGGAACCCATAACTGCGATTGTTTGCGTTATAGATGGTGCAACGCTTTTTCAGACAACTCCAGCGAATGACGCTTCCTTGATGAGATCAGAACGATCAAGTGTGTGACTTGGGGGGTTGTCCAAGGGGAGGGGTTTCAAGAGATGGTGGTGATGGTCTGATGGGAAGGAGAGGTGAACTTTTTGAGAATGGTCAAAGTCCAGGACAACGAGTCGATTGGCTGAGAAGCTGACGTTGGAGATGGGAAGCGAATGGTGTGGCTAGCGACGAAGCTCACAGGTTGGGGGGCATCACTTTGCCCGAGCAAACTCAAACATCAGCAATTTGGCGATACAAAGGATTTCGAAAGGATTTCGAATAGAGAGAGAGACAGGCGCTCAGTAAGCGTGTGATCACTCGTAGCAGACTGTGATTGCGTCTCTGAGAAGTTTGAAGTGGCTTTCAGAGCAGCATGCGGTATCTACTATACAGACACGTTAAGTGGGCGTCGGCAGAGCCAAAGTAGACCGCGAAGGCGAACCAAGAAGGGCAAGAGTGTACCAAAACGCAGGGAAGTAGAGCATGGGTGAGACACTGCTTGCGGAAGTGCAATCAATGACATTTGTAACGGTATCAGCTTAAGCTTGTGCACTCAGAAGCCGTGCCACTACTCCTCGAAAGAAAAAAGGCGGCTAGACATAGATCGCCGTCGCCGAACTGTCATTCTACGCCCGCAACTCGACAGCTCGAGACCGGAGATGGCCAAGGAAATGAAAAAAAAAAAAAAAAGAAATTAGTCGAGCCATGCCGTATGCGGCATGGCTCAAGGTATCAGGTGCCTGCGATAGGGAGTGTGAAGAGTGTTGAATCCACTGAAAAGGATGAGGCGTCGGACCGTCGATCTAGACCTGAAGTATTCGAATTCCGCTCCTCTCCGCTTCTTTGCTTTTCCCAATTTGTTTAAGCGCCCTCGTCTAATCGAACCTTTTTAGACGTCTCCCGTTCCCGCTTGAGCTTCTACGCATGGCAGGAAATCTCAAAGCGACGAGCTTGACTTGGTTCCGCTTTGAGCGTAGCGATCCTGAAGACATTCGCAGATCAGGCAACGAAGATGTTATCTTTGCGCATCTTGCACTCGAGCTACTCTCGTCCCAGCTCAGGGTCAAGAAAGTCGGGATGAGCAAATATATTTAATTCAAGTACAGTACGCGAGACAGCGGAATCGCGGAGCCCGGTGAGCATGGCATCCGGCAGTGGTGGACTGATCTAGAGCCTTAATTGTTCGTCGCGGGGTGTCGTCGTTTTCCCAGGGTTTCAGAGCCCGGACCACGTCGAGTGCTGAGTGAGCTTGGCAATGGCATTTGGCGAAAGGTCAAGATGAAGTGTTGTGCTAACGGGCTTTGAGGGAGGAGATGGTGGTACAAAGGTGAGACATTGCGTACACCGCGGCTGCGGTGGCTTAGGAGGAGAAGTGCCCTAATGTTTCAAATGCGGGACGCGCGTGCTCCAGTAGCTTGGCATCATGCTTGCAGCTCTCTTTTCGTTCGTGATTGGATCGCCGATGCCCCGATTGCATTGCAAGGCTGCTGGGACCAGCTTATGATTGCGGCTGCTCTCAATAGATAAGAAGTCGAAAGCGATACAAAGAATTGGAGTTCAGCTGTTGACATATGAGAAAGCATGTGTGGCCGGAGGTGACGAATGCGGAAAGGTGAAGATGGAGGGTCAAACAAGATCAGTCGCCGCAGTGAAAGGGACGCGTCTGGCCAGTCTGTACTTTCGAAAAAATCACTTTTAAATAAAAACAAAAACAAAGAAACCGCAAAATTAGCCGCCCGATGCAGCTCGGTTCTGCCGAATAGAAGCACCGTCAACAAAAACGCACTGAAATCAAAGCGACTCCTTTTTACTGTATTGCCCATGAATTGCTTTCCTGTCAGATGTCTCGCTAGCCGCCGACGCTCTAGAAAGCCATTTCTTCATTGGAAAGTGACCCACCTATAGTGCTGAACTGTGCAGTACTGTGTATAGTGGCTCGCAATCCTGCCACTCGAGTGCCCGAAACATGGCGGGGTCTTGGACGTTCGGCTGGACACTTACCTATTTCCTCTCTCTAATCTCAACTTTAGCTGCAGACCGCCAATCCGCTAATCTCGTAATGATTCCGCATCTTCACCACGAAACCGCATGCCTCGTTTGCCTTTGTCCATTTAAAATTCAGGCACGGCCCTGCCCCCACTGCTCCGCAGACGCCGTCCTGGACAAGCTCGTCCTTCCACGTTGGATGGCGAATCTGAGACTAGCACGCCTCTGACTTCATTTGAGCTTGTCTTCCTGACACAGAAGAAACATCGCTCTCCGACCCGGTCGTCATTCAATACGATATCTTGCAGCGGCTCGATTCTCGCCTCGAAGGTTAGTGCAAATTGTGCGATAGGCTGAGAGCACGACTTGTCAAGAATGATCGAAACTTATTGTTCGTTAGGAATGCGATCTATCGAAGTGGGAAGGAAAATAAAATTGTGCAACTCCACCTCAACCCCGCCTTCCGCCAGCCATGTCTCAACCCTGCATGCCTCGACCTCATTGATTTGCTCTCCTTTGGTGCTTGCTGGGTGTTCAGGCCTCTGTTGGCTCGCTTTCCCAGGCCTCAATCAGATCTACGCCCAGCTCTTTCTGGTCGAAATAGGTCAGAACACCCTCTTGATCGTTCCCGCTGCCAACTCTACATTCAATCTACATCAAGCGTTTGACAGCCAATTTGTGAAACTTCAAGTGCCGCTCCATGATGTACGGCGATTTGCTTAGTGGATCGACAGAGCACCTGCACACTCTCTCTACCTTCCGATTCCAGTTAGGGCTTTGATGAAGCCTTTCGTCTGTTTGCGGAGAATGGTAGATAGCTGAGTAGGAGAACGAGCAGAGATGGTCCAAGTCTGCGCGATGCGTCGCTGTTGGTCGTAGATCCATTTTGGGCCCCGACCCTATGTCCACTGCCTTGCTTCTTCTGAATGGGGAATCACTTTGTTGCGCTTAACCGGTTGCGGATAAGCTAGGCCTAGCCGCTTCTTTTTCATATCTTTCAATTTTCCTTTTTCAGAGTGAAATTGTGAAAAAAAAAAAAAAAAAAAAATCAAATTCAATATTCCAGAGCTGTCCGGTTGCGAAATTGCACCTGTCAGACAACCCGAACCTTGATCCTCTCCTCTCTTCCTCGCCCTTTTGCCTTTGTCTCACCCGTTCCGCAATCCAGGCCCCGCCACATGCAGGCCTCTGGTCTGGTTCAATCCCTCTTACACCATGAGGCTTCTACGCCGCCCTTTGCACTACTATGCGCCTTCGACATGGACACAATGCTGCTTCCGGCTCTATGGAACATAATCGCTGAGCCTAGCAGCGATCTATTGACTCTTGGACATGTGCGCATTATTAGTCCGCACTTACTGCCGTTTCCCACCCTTCCAGTCGCCGACACCGCTGACTGAGACTTGGCCTACCTTCCATAGCTGGCTCTTTGCCCGCAATCTCCCTCGGCGCCATTCTCCGTCGCTACAGCCAGATCCCTTATATTCCAGACTTGCTCATTTGTGCGTTCGTCATCTTTTTCTCTCACGATCAACCATACTACCCCTCCCTCAAGAAGCTCTCCCTTCACCCTTGCTTCAGCCGAGATTGCTCTTCTGTCCGCACAGCGTACAGCAGGCTTAGGCTTTGCACATACAAGAGAGCAACAAGGAGTCATTTCCACTTAGCTGCTTGTTCGATTCGCACCAGCAACTTCTCTCTTTGGTTCGAAACGACTCGCGCAACTTCAGCGACACTCGAGTCAATCACTGCTTTTTTAGCGCATCTTATTGCGCGAGGTCGACTTTCAAGTCCCTTCTTCCTTCCTCCTTTCCTCTTCAAGATGGTCAAGGCGTTCACTCTCTTGACTACGGCCGTTCTCGCCCTTTCCAGTGCCACACTCCGCGCAAAGGCTGCGTGTGAGTGTGGTTACTTGGATCCTACCACAAACCATCTCTGGACAGATGCCACTTTCTCGTACTTTAACGAGACTGGCCTCGATGACATTGTCACCAACCCTGCAAAATCTCCTAGGGTTGACGGTGTTCAGACTGTCGGCGATACTGGCGATGGCCCTCAAACTTGGTCTGCAGTTGGCGACCTCGTGAACCCCTACGAGGAGTCCTTCGGTGCTACTTACCTCAGCGCCTATGCTTACAACAACACATTCATTGACAACCGCACCGAAGGTCTCGGTATGCAGGTTTCTATCGCAAACGAAAAGAAACACATCGTCAATGGCTCTAGCATCGTTACTCGACGTCGCGATATCCTGTACGGCTCTTTCCGTGCCAGCATCAAGCCTCCCTTCATCAAGCCCATTCCAGGTTCTGAAAAGGGCTACGGCTCCGGTTTCGAATTCGCCCTCTCCTACAATGACTCCGAGCGCATGCGTGTCAACATTCTGACCAACGATTACATGCCCAACTCCACCTTGGGCTGGTCCTTCGCCGCCTCCAAGTGGGACGATGATCCGGTCAAGAACAATCTCACTTACTTCCACAACTTCACCGAAACCAATTCCACCATCTTCCTTGAACACCGCATGGAGTGGCTCAACAAGACCGTCATTCAGTACAAGAACAACGCCGAGAACAGGTCCGTTGGCTTCTTCCAGTACAAGAAGGGCAAGAATGCCATCAACCTTCCCACCACTCCCGCGCCTGTTTCGCTGCGAGCGTGGGCGAACGGTGAGCCTTCTGCCTCGCAAGGTCCCCCCACCTATGAGCCCAATGTTGTGCGGGTCATGTACACACGGTTCTTCTTCAACTCGTCGCGCATCGAGCGTCACGACCAGTTTGCATCGCAGTGTGCAGCTGCTGCCATCTCGGCCAACGCTGTCTGCAGCACAGAAGACTACACTCTTCGTCAGAGCACTCCCTTCGACTTTGCTGCCACTCTGCAGTACAAGCCTAAGAAGGTCAAATTTCAGGTTCCTATGTGGGCTGTCATCATCGAGCTCTTCTTCCTTCTTGTGCTTATTGTCACTGTCGTCCATGGTCTTTACATCCGTAAGATCAAGGAGGCAGAAAAGAAGCGAAAAGCCTCCGCCCTCGCCCTTGCAGAGGAAGAGGAGAAGAAGGCTGCTCTTCTCGAGTACGACGATATTCACGACCAGACTGATTCGCCCCGCTCAAAAGCTGCTGCTGACTTCGAGAAGCCCTACAAGCAGATCTGGGCCGTACCTGAGCTCATGGATGACTGGGGTTCGGATGATGAGAGTGATATCGACGAGGATGACGAGCGCTTCTGGGAGTCGGTCGATGTTCTTCGCAGCAGGGAGGACCGCGAGGCTAACCAGCCTGGTCTCCCTCACTTCGAGGACCCAACCGCTCTCAAGCCTTCTGCTAGCGTCGAGAGCATGGACGAATACAAATTCCCTCCTGCCAACAACCCTAGCTCGCCTCCTCGCAACGATGGTACACCTCGCACTCCTGACACCCCGAGCGATGCTGGCTCCGGCTGGGGATCGCACAGCCGCTCCAACAGCGCCAACCGTGTCCCTGCCGCCAACCAGTTCAACATTGTCAACCGTCCAAACTTCCCTCGTGAGAACACCAACATGCGCCAGCAGATGGCCAACCGTATGAACCGCAACAACCCTTACAACACCGGTGCCGGCAACATGGGCAACAACGGTGCTGGCGGTGTCGGTAGCAGCCCTCGCTTCGATAACTATCAGGAAGAGGACGTCACTTCCAACGCCGGTGATCGCAGCAGCACCAACAGCAGCACTTACCCTCCTGTTCGCCCTGATTTTGCCCGTTTCGATTCTTACGAGTCTGACATTCAGGTTCCCTCGCACTCGCACGATGCCGCACGTACCCAGCGTTACCTCCAGGACAGCAGTAGCAACGTAAGCTTGCCTTACATTGCTCCCAAGTACGCTGGCTCTGCGGGCAATCTCGCCTCGGCTGCCAACTCGACTGCTTCGTTACTCAACTACTCTGGCTCCGGAGGTGGAAACACCACCAACGTTGGTGCGTCTCACGGCTACTCTTCTTCGATCAACATCAACTGGGATTCCGAGCCCAAGATTATCCAGTGGAACAAGCGTAAGAGCATGGGTGTTGACTTGACCATCGGTCAACTCGCTCAGCCCGCCATGGGTGACAAGAATGCCGCCCGACGTCTCTCCACCGTGGTGCACGCAGCTCCCAACAACGGACACTCGTTCTTTACCGTCATCTACAAGCGTCTTTACAACTTCTTCTTCATCTCTGGTGATGGTATGAAGACTGCTTCTGGTGATGCGCGTATCGACTACTTGGACGGTATGCGTGGTTTCGCTTGTCTTTTCGTGTCGCTCGGTCATTTCATCTTGATGTTCTGGAACGCTATGGCCAACTTCTACGGTCCTCACCACTACTATGGCTTCGAATATTGGATTCGAGTCATTTTCGGTCCTATCGTTATCAACGCCGGTTTGGTTCTGGGTATCTTCTTCTTGCTTCCTTCGCGTACCATGGGTTCTCGATACCTAGTCAAGGGTGGCGTTCAGTCGCTTGCCGACAACTCGGTTCGTCGTATGCCTCGTCTCATCATCCCTGCTGCTGGTGCTTGTTTCGCGAACTACTTGATGATCGATGTTGGTGCTTACAAGTGGGTCGCACCCATGAACTCGTTGACCTGGTCCACTTGGTCGTACTTCCAGAACTACGATAACGCGATTCACTTTGTGAACTCGTTCATCGCTCTTTGGTGGGGTAACCCTCCCGATCAGCCGGCTTTGGTGACTCGCTATGCCACTGGTGTGCTCTGGACAATTCCCGTCATTGTTCAAGGTGCATGGACGTGTATGCTTTGCGCCGTGTTCGCCCACGAGATCAAGACTACCTGGAAGCGATTCTCCTTCTATGGCATGTGCATCTTGCTTTCCTGGTACGCTCAGACATGGGATCTTTTCTTCATGGCTGGTTTGGTTATTGCCGACCTTGACATCAACCTCAAGTACCGCAAGTGGGGTGAGATGGGGATTCCTCTTCTCCCCAAGGGTTATGCCAAGATGTTGCGCATTCCTGAACGCATTCGTCAGAAGTTTGCGCTCAAGGGTAAGATCATTCCTTGGGCCTTCTTCTTCGCATGCTGTGTTCAGGAATGGCTCACCTACATCCCTGGCGCCCCTGCTGAGCACTTCGACATCTGGGACGTCGGTGTGCACCCCAACTTCTACAACTCGAAGCCAAACAAGTGGAACAACGACACCGGATACAAATACCAACGCCCACGTACCTCGGCCTGGTTCTTCGTCATGTCCATCTTCATCCTCGCCGATCACTCAGCCGCTTTCCGTCAATTGTTCCGTCTTCGTGTCTGGTCCTTCTTGGGTAAACACTCGATGGCTTATTTCTTGCTCCACGGTATCATCTTTTGGACCTGGGGCTCATGGCTCTGCGTCATCATGCTTACCAAGGGTATCAGCTACTTTGCTACTATCATGGTCGTATTCATCACCAGTTACTTCTGGTTGACACTCTTCTGTGTGGCGTTCACCTACACTTTCGAGTACTGGGGCATCATCGCTTCCAAGGCTTTCTGGCGTGCTACTTCGGGTAACCTTGGTCGTCGTGCCGGTGCCTAACAACATCCACTTTCTTTTAAATGTCTCTATACCCTCATTTGTTCCCTTTGTTCAGGAAATTGCTTTGTTACATATATATCTTGGCGCCTAGTGCTTTTTGCAATGAAGCTTTTGCTCATCACTCTTCACGGCTGTTTCTTTCTGTTTCTGATGATTGCGGATTAGCTGATGAAATGCATAGTATACAAATGATAAAACGAAAAATGATGGTGACAACAGACCTAGAAAGGCAAATCACGCATTGATGCACATCTTACTCCTCAACCTGATCGCCTTTCCGTACTTGAGGAAGATGAATGGCACTGGAATAGCCGCGATCGAAACGAATCCCAAAATACTCGACGCCCACTCAGCTCCAAGCCCCTCGAACATCTGCCTGCCGAACAGCGGTACAAAGATAGCAAACAGACATCTCGAGAACGCCATAGCTGCCAGCGCTGAAGCTGTATAGATGTGATAGCACTCAGCTGCGTACGCTGCCAAAGAGTTGAAAGCTAACATGAGCGAAATACCGATCGGCAAGCCTGCGATGATCGGAACCATGTAGTGGATGGAAAAACGTGCGGTCCAACCGAACCAGAAGAATCCGATGGCGAAGAGTGGAGCAGAGAGAGCAACTTGAGGTAGTCGAGATTCGGGGACGGGTTTGCCACCTGCTGCGATACGTGCTGCGATGGAGCGCTTGTTGAAGTAGCCAACGATAGGAGCCGAGATGGCAATGCCTAGACCGATAGCAAGGAATGCAAGACCGACCTCTCCCGCATTGAATCCGTAGATGCCACCGAAGACAACTGGATACGCTTCGAAGAACACGAAGATGACCGCGTAGCAGAAGGAAGTCCAGAGCGTCGCATACATCAAAGGTGCCTCGGTGAGGAGCATGTGGAAAGGTCGGCCAACGTGTACACGCAGGATCTCGGGCCAAGGGATCGGTGCTAGAGCCCCGTCCTCTGTCAATGACTCGCCTGGAGCCAAGATATCTCGTCGTCCGGTCTCTTTTCGCAATCTCGCCGCTTTACGCTTCAGCAAGACTGGCGGATAAGACTCGTTCTGAATCAGAATGACCAAAGCCATCGAAACAGCTGAGATCATGCATAACATCCAATAGATCCACCTCCATCGCTCGGACGAAACATCACTTCCAGCAAGGAAACCACCGGCAAGAGGACCGAGGGTGGGACCCATGAATGCTGCGAGCGAGTATGTGAACATAGGCCAAAGTCTAAGCTTAGGCAACCAGATATCCGAGATGGTGCCTCCTGAGTTGGCCTGTGGGGCCGCAGCAAAGAGACCGACGAAAAAACGGCAGACGAGAAGTGTTCGGGCATTGGGTGCAAGTGCGCATCCGATGTTGAAGAAAAAGTAGCCTGGAACGGAGAGATAGTTGACAACGAGACGGCCGTACATCTCGGAAAGGGGTGCCCAAAGAGGAGGACCGATGCAAAAGCCAATCATATAGATCGAAAGAACCAGAGCGGACACTTCGTGAGAGATTGACCATTGATACATGTACTGGGCGGTGGCACCGGTTCCAATGGACGAGGTAATGGTGGCATTGAAATAGAGGCAAGACACGAGAGCGGTGACAGTCCACTTGTGACGAACACTCCAATTCTGGGGGTTCTCTTCATCTGAAAGCATGACCTTGGGTACCTCTTCCCTCTCTTCACCAAGACCAAAGCTTCGCCCCTTCTCGGCATTGCTGGGGGAGGACGAATTTGCTCCCTCTTCTAAAGCAATGCTGTCTCGGGGAGAACGGTCTTCGTCGTCGTCCTTGAGATGCAGAAGCTTGTGGAGATGAGGGTAGTGCAAATGAAGCTTGTGATGCTCTTCGGGAGGCAGTTGATGAAGGTGAGCGAGCTTCTCGTATTCGGCGATAGCAGTTGTATCACCTTTCTCGACCTGGCCATGTAGCCTTTGAAGAACACGCTCGACATCGATTGAGTTGACACGAGTGGCAGCCTCGGATTGATCCATGGGTGTGGCTACGGCAGTAGACGGATATGAGAAGGGACTAGTGTTCCAGTTGTCGGAAGTGTTTGAGCTTGTTGAAGAGGGCTGGTCGTGTCCGAATGATGACCTGGATGGTCGGTTAGGAGCCGAATGCTCATCCGCCGTCGGCGACGACGACGAGGCCTGATCTGCATTAGCAGGCGTCATAATTGTTGGTTTACAAGGTGCGGAGGTTCCCGTCTTACATTGAAGGGGCAAACGTGACGGCGGATAGAATTGTATTGAAGATGGAGCGACCAACGCCAGGCTGGGGCAAATATACGTAGCAGACCGGTCGTTGGGTGTGCGGACTCTGCAGCGAGAAAGCACTTGGGGTGATAGTGTGAAGGATGAGGTGCAGGTAGAAGAAGAAGAGGAAGATATCTCCAGTGGCATCTGAGCAAATGCTGCTCCGACGGCGTTCCCGATACGGCTCAAGGGTCCGCTGTCACGTACCTTCTGTAGATCACACCAATGGCTTACATTGACCGAAGACAGCTTTTCTTAGCGATAGGCGAAGAGCACATATCGATGGTATTGTGACTCACGAACACAAGATAAGAAGTCGCCCAGATACTTCAAGTCGGCTCTCGCTTTGCTGCCGACTCAAGATTGACACTATCTTCCATGAGAACAGCAGCATTTCTCGCCGACATCCACTGAAAGTATATACATAAGGTACAACTGGCGCGCACGCACTAGGCATCAGTGCGCAGTAGCGAGTAATGTGAAAACGGCATGCAAAAGTTTTCTATTCACAACAGCAAACGGCGGCGACAACCTGAAATCCCGCCGTCGGGATGCAAGTTCGCTGCATACTGTGTACGAGGATAGCTCATCATAACACCATGTCAGGAAAATTAGCCGATCCGGCTAGGAAACTCTTCTTCTTGACGTTTCCGGATGATCGGCTAAGTGGGCGTGAAGTAAACGTTCGACTTGCCTCGCTTGAGCTTCAGCAAAACGTTTTCTGATTCTGCAAACTTTTCCTTCTGAAACTTTCCCATCAGCGCATGCTGTCAGCGAGAACACCACCCTGTTGATAGCTTCTTCGCTATGCTCTGCGCCTCTGCTCCCTTCCATCTTTCGATTAAGTGATCAAGTTGTCAAAAGTTGGGTCGAGTGTCGTATTGAAGCTTTTGACTAGGGCATCGTAGAGGGCTTCTAAGCGCATTCTGAGAGGTGTCAAAGAACGGGCGCCCGCTCCTCGGCCCACCGGCTTCATTGTAGAAATTTAGCTGCATGGTGACGCCCGATTTTTGCCGAGAAATTCAAACTGTAAGGTCCTCTTTCTAACAATGAAAAAAATCGATATCAACGTTTGCAGGCTCTTGGATCTGTGTCGCTCGGTGGTGCACAGCTTATATACCAACGTCCGTCGTAGCTAAACATCTGCGCCCATAGAACCTTGAAAGCACCGCATCCCGTCCGATCTGCGAAGTTAAGCAAGGTATCGCCTAGTCAGTACTGCGGTGGGGGACCACGCGGGAATCCTAGGTGCTGCAGTTCTTTTTGTCTGTTTTTTTGCTACCAATATTTCCTAGGACATTTTTGCCCCTCAAACTCATTTCGTACTTGCCTCAGTAAAGAAACACAGCTCACAGCAATCAACAAGCTATCTACGGATCTATGATTCTGTGGACGGTATCGATCTATTGTACAGCTGGTATGGTGGATTGCGATTTCGGCTTAAAGATCTAGTAAGTCTATGCAAGCAAACATCCCATGACAACGAGCGAAAGCACCACATATAGCGCTACAGCGGGCCGTCCACTCAGACTAGCAGCATTGTCGTAGATCCTCATGTAGTCAATTTCCCATCTTGCGTCAGTGAACGCTTGCGGATAGTTCCGAACAAAGTTGTCACACGACACATTGTTATACCGTGCCGCACATCCACTGAGCGCAAACGTCTCTCCTGCCCAATCACCGCACAAGCTGAGATTGATGATGATCGTATGCTCATCAAAGTAGTTGCTCATCTGGCACACGGACCCATCTCCTCCTGCGAGCGCTGCTGGAGTGGCAGAAGAGTTGGCGGTATTGGCAAAGAATGCGGACGGTGTACCCCACTTGTTAAGTTCGTTCCTGTCATTCCCGGTTGCGTTGCTGTTGGTAACGACGTACTTGGGGGCAGAGACGCCGTCAGCGATTGCGGCAACAGCAGAGGGAAGCGAAGAGGCAGAAGCGGTGATAGGCCAAAAGTAGACTCCAATGCCTGGGTCACCCGGTCGTGTTTCTCTTCGGACGGCAAAGTAGCCACCACCATTGCGGTTGAAGCCAGGACCAAAAGAGTTGTTGGCAGTAAAGGAAGCTGAGCATCCAGGTTGATACGAACAATCGGTTTGCGAGGTGATTCCTAGCTGATCAGATCGTGCACCTGCAGGGATATGGCATCCATACAGGGTATGCAAACTAGCCAGATTGCGAGGCCCTTGATCGTTCGCTCCTTCGACGATATCAATCTCTCCACCATCCGGCCAGTTGCCATTAGTGCAAGTCCAAAATGCTGGCCACGTCGCACATCCTTGGGGCATGAAAGAGAATTTGCCAACAATGATACCATCACCAACGGTGCGCTTGCTGTGCAGACGAACACTCTGCCGACCTCTACCAGGTGGCACGACTGAGGTGTTGTCGGCACGAATGACGAAATGATTGTTCGAGTCAACGTATGCCAGCCTGTTGGCGATCGCGGTGAATTGATCTACATAATTGACAGTACCGTGCGTCGGATCGCTGTAGGACCAGAACCAGAAGCGGTCGAGGAATTGGCGTCCCGTGATCTCGTCGCGAAGTGTGTAGTTGCCGGCTAAAACAGCGCTGGAAAGCACCAACACCATGGCAAGCGCCGTCAGTGGCGAGAGCGATCGTACCATCATCTGAAGTCTATTTCCCCACTGCCAGGATGTCTGGGTGGCGGTCTATTTGAAACGCGAGAGCTGAACCTAGTTGAGGTTTTTTTATGGGAGCTGAGATGATGTTCTCATGTTGACCATTCGTATGGAGGGGCAAATGGTTGGTGGTGGCATGGAACGAAGAGGGCAGGTCATCATGAAAGTTGCCCAAGGCAAGGGTCTGGACGGGACGGCATCTCGGGAAGGGAGCAACAGTGGAGATAGCGAACAAGGGTCTTGGCAATGCAGGTTATGCAAACGAGTTGGCCAAGGCTATGCTGATCTGACTGTCATTCTGCAGTCAGCAAAAAGCACACTCGCCGCTGCCTTTGAAATCTGAATCTTCTTGGCTGTCTGCCCTGGCCCGACGCCGGCGAATTTCGTGATTTCGAGCAAGTACGCGGAGCGCCAACTTCGGCAAACAATGCTTTCTGTTCCTGCCGCGAGAAGACTGTAAGCATCAATGGAAAAGTGGTAGGCAGAGCACGTTTGCAAGTCAATAATGGCAGTTTCGTTTCACTCGAATCCCAAGCGGTTCATTAACTGCCAAACACTGCCGATGCTATCACCCCGTTCTGACACCCGTTGGTCGTCGACTCCTGATATCCATCCGGCATTCGCTCTGTCACGTTCACACCGGGCATTGATGCCCTTCCCAGATAATGACTCTTTCATGACTGTTTCAGGCTACCAGGCCCTGCCTTGCTCCCCCTGCCAAGCTGTCGTTCGCACACCGTATCTCAAGAATGAATGTGAAATTGCACCATTGGGTACATTATCAAGGGTCAATACGAGATTCAGAGCTTTCAACGGAAGATGCACTGGGTTCGTGGTCAGGGGTTGGACGCCTATGGGCCCATCTGATAATCTTGATGCATTCCGGCTTATCTGTTGGATCCACCCCGAAAGTTTCGAAGATTGCTTCATGATCCTCGCATTCGGTCTTGATGAGATTCTGATATCTCACGCAATATTCGTAGTAGACTTGTGCGATCTCGGGAAATAAGCTGATCTCTTCGTATTCCTCCGCATCTTTCATGAGACTCGACAAGGAGATCTCTGCCGTGATGAATCGTAGCGCTGCGAGTCGCAAACCTTCGACGTCATACTTGTCAGCTGAACGATACATATCGAAGGCATTGGCTGGTCGCAGATGGCCGATCCACCACGGCTCCGAGTTGTCGCGCGTCCAATCACCTTTGTCCGAAGAAGTTGAGGAGTTATGACGCTTTCCGAAGACGGCGGTACCTGTGTATATATAGTAGAGGAGTGTCTGGAGCTGTTCGTAGCTGCAGTCGTCAAGTGTAATCATTGCTATTGCTTCAGAAGAAACTGAAGCCCTGCTTTGCCCTCCTTCAATCTTGCTTCGCTTCGACGCCGGCTCTTCTTCAGAGGCCTGCACAATTCGTCGCAAATTTGCTGCCTCTGCGAAGTCAGAATCAAGGAGCGCAGCAAAGTAGCTGCTAGACTCGCACAAAAGACGACGGTGTGCTCGTAGCGTTCGCTTCTCCTCAACTGGCATAGACGGCGCGAGAAGGATGAACTGATCCTCCGACGAGGTGAGGAGGGCCGCCACGGAGATGAGGGGCCGTCCAGGGTGAGAGGAGATTGGAACTTGCTGATGAGGGTAATTCACCTCTGAATTCAGGTAGTAGCCAGTGACAGTGATGTGAAAGTTTCCACTCAGACGTCTGAGAAAACTCGCTGCGGGGTCATCTTGCGGAAAGTGCCACGTGCAAGTGTCGTAACCCCCCATGGGAATATTGTATTCTTCCTCATCGTCGTCATGCGACTCGAAGATCGCTTTGTGCTTGCACATGGTGTAATAGAAGACAGCACCCTCAAGGTAGGCGAAAATGCATAGATCTAGACGTCTGCTTGGCTCTAGGAAGTAATAGAGATCCCCGCCCGAGTGTTCGGTGATAACAAGCCTGACTTCGGCCGTTCCCTTTTCAAAAGAAACAATGAGGTGGGTCACCGCTTGTCGGCCATCTACTCGGCGGAAATTTTCGTCGAGCTGAGGCTCTGGAGACCAGCCTTGCAGCACGCCAGATTCTTGCCTGCCATTAAGGTTGTCGTGTGCGGTCCAGTGTGTACTACAGTCGTATGCTGGCAACATAATGTCAACGGACAAGTGTTGGTAACCTCCGCTACAGGAAGTCAAGAGTCAAGAAAGGTTGCTGCTGCGAAGATATGTACTGTAAGTGTCAAATGAGTTCGATTTCGAGCGCAGTTCATGTGGCGCCTCCCGATGCAAGATGTTGAGCGGACGCTGCATTACTTACCTGCCGGCTCAATGAATTGCGCGACGGTTCTCGGATCTCTGTTCTTGAAATAAGCTTCTTGCAAAGTCACCGCAAAGACGAGCAGTATTGAGCCAGAGCCTGACTCAGGCGGCTGTGGTCGCAGAATCAGCCGACATCTTCAGGCTCGCTTGCGCTTTTGAACCGTAAACGTTTTCGGAAATCACCAAAATGATCTTTGGCGACGCCTTAACCGCCTTGTTCTCTTCTCCCTCAACTTGTCATGAGGGTCAAACAGACTGAATCTAGGTCACGTCAAAACGCTCAATCTTCTTTGCGACATCACAACTTTGCGCAGATAAGCTCACGGGTTCGCACTTTTGGCTCCAACACTACTCCTATCCAACCTGGAACAGCAAGTAAGAATGCGGGAATCACGCTCGACCAGCCTACGAAAAGAGACAACTAGCCAACATCAGCCATGTCTACTAGCTGGATGTAGCACAGCAAGAGGCTCATGCTCTTTGTTCGCGATACGCAACGCTCAAAAGCATTATTGACGGTTGCGCTCGAACACTTCATTTACGCGTGCATAAGGTTGATGCTTGGACCCACCTCTGCAGGAGCCTGCTGCTCTCGGTGCGAAAGCTGCGCAGCCCCCACTCCACGGAGCTTCCTGGTCGCTACGAGCTCATTTAAGTGAGATATCTCACTGTCATGACATCCATCACCTCCATGACTTAAATCATCTAAGAAGCAATGATGTGGACCAGCCAACACGTTATCTGGTCGGTTGCGGCGGCGTTCACGCTCTGCGTGTTGCTCTTGCCGCTCAGTGCTCAAGCGGCTCACAAAGACCATCGAAAGCTGCACCGCCGGCAGTCGCAGTATCAGTACATCGCAGATGAACAGGATCCGCTCAAGGCTGCGGCTGACATCCAGCAGATGGAAGGAATTCCCAACAATAGCTCGGAACCCAACCAAGACTGGCTCATTATCAAGGGCGATGGAGACGATGGCAATCCGCCTTGGCTATCTCAGGTGCCCTTCGTCAAAACGCCTGATGCCCCCCAAATCACACTCGCAAGTGGTAAGGTGGGATGGG
This sequence comes from Ustilago shanxiensis, assembly GCA_019972555.1. NCBI lineage: Eukaryota > Fungi > Basidiomycota > Ustilaginomycetes > Ustilaginales > Ustilaginaceae > Ustilago > Ustilago shanxiensis. The sequence continues at coordinate 1,369,428 of BPMX01000003.1, read as the reverse complement.
GCAATGTACCGGACATGGAAGGATTCACTCTCAATCGTACTTGGCAAATACTTCCCGGTCTCATCATGCCCATGTACATCAGCTCCAACTATCATCCTGGCCAAGACAACAGCCGTATTCAACGAGCCGTCATCACCATGCCAGGAAAGCCGCGCGACTCGTGGAAGTACGCAAATCTCTTTCGTAACGCCCTCACCGTCGCCGCATCCAACCCTGCCAACGGCATCTCTGCCGACCAAGTCATGATCGTCGGACCTGTCTTCTTCAACTCGGACGACAAAGAAGCCGGTAGTGTCAAGGATGGCGAATTGTACTGGCACGGATCGCAGTGGCAGTCGGGTCATCATGTGCGCAACGAGCCCAAGGTCAAACTCAGCTCGTATCACGTTCTCGATAACATCACCGACTGGATCTTTACATCTGGCGAGTTCCCTTCGATCAAGCAAGTCGTGTTTGGCGGTCATTCCATGGGAGGTCAGGCTGTTCAACGATACGCAGTATTGAAGAAGACGAAAGCGTACGATCCCAACGTCCAATTCTGGCTCGGCAATCCCGGTTCTTGGGCATGGCTAGACGACCAGCGTCCCTATCAGAACGACTCTTGCACCGGCTGGGATAGCTGGGGCTACGGTCTTGGCAATGTCTCGAGCATCATCGGGTATGCTCGAAGAGATGTCAATGCCAGTAGAGAGGCCGTGGTTGAGCGCTTTCGTTCGCGCAAAGTGCACTACGCCGTGGGACTTGCAGATGTTGGAGCTGGTGACACGCATTGTCAGGCCAAGATGCAGGGAGGAAGTCATGTGGATCGTGGATCACAGTTCATCCTCTCCCTTGGTAGGCTAGGAGGCTTCCCGCCTAACCAGACGTTTGACGTGATTGCCGGAACCTCGCACCAAGACTATCCGATGATTCGAGCCGACAAGTCCGTACAACGCATCTTCCTCGGCGACTTCAACACCAGCTACCCATTCCTCACCAATGTGACCAATCCAGGCGACCATGGGCATGAGCACAAGCACCACAACTCGACCCACCATGATCCAACGCATCCCAAGTTGAAGATGTTTTCAACTCCCAAGCACCGCATCATCGCATCTGGTCTGCTGGGTGGATCTGTGGTTACTGTGGTCCTCTTCTTTACTATCTTGCCCTTCATCTTTCCTGAAAATTATGATGAGAGAGGATATCAGGCGGAGATGTCGAGTCGGCGAAGGCTTTTGTCGTAGGTGCCATCGTTCTGCTTTGTGCATTGCCAGGGTCTACTTCTGCTTTCTAGAACGTTCCTTTCATTATAGCATGCATTCCTGCCAATCATTTCAGCATTGTCGCTCCAATGGCTACTTCTTGCTTGTTTGTTGTATGATATTGATGCCTGTGGAAGGTTCAATGGCCTGTGTAGAAGTGATGTTCTGATCGGCTGATGGAGAAAGTGCACAGGTGTGAGGTGGCACTTCGGAGCCTTTTTTTCGCTGCTCCTTGAAGTCGAGAGTGGAGGAAAAATCGATGCAGCTGCACAGCAGTCTCCACCTTTTTTCCCTCTCTGCGGGCTTCCCGAAATCCGAACCTGACTCTCTTTCATCACCTAAGAAGGAACACACTGCTGTACCCTCATTCTCATCTTCCTGTCCAGCAGCAACACATTCATAGTCGTCTTCGCAGTAACGCTCGATCCTTGTCGAGAGTCAGATACGTCAACATGGTCGGCTCGGTAAGTCTCTTTCCCGATCGCAATCTCGTCAGAGTTGTTCCAGGAGCTCACCGCCTCCACTTGTCATCTCCGACTTGTCACGACTCCTCGCTGCTCGGGTAGTGTCAACACATTCGTCAAGATCTTACCGATTGCGTTTTGAAAACAGATTGCTATCTCAAGCAAGGTAATTCGGCACAAGAATGCATCACATCACACATGACAGAATTGCCGTTGGAATGTCAACAACTCTACAAGTCCTTTGTCGAATGCAGACGTGGTATGGTAAGCACATTCCCTCTTTTCGTTTCCGACTCTAGCTTCGGAGAGAACACAGATACTGACGGACACATCGAGGTTGTTGCTTTTGGAATCGGGTAGTTGGATATGAGGAAGAGGTTTAGAGGAAACGCACCACCAGCAGCGGGGGGAAACAATGCTCCAGGTGGAACGAGCCAGGTTGATCCTTCAACAGCTGGTTCTTCGCAATGAAGCCCAGATTTGACTCTGCTGCGTCGGCCAACAGCGGAAGAGCCAGAGCTGAAGATCGCATCCACAGTTGTACTTGTACCGAATCACACACACACTTCTCAATCCAGTGCTTTAGCAGCTCGCCTATTCCCAGCCTGCATCAGTTGATGCTGCTCAGTGTGACACTCTGAGGCAGGCAAAGTCACGCAAGACGTCTGCAGGCATCAGAAAGCCAGTTAGAAACCATTAACATTCCGGAACAGCAAAAGAGTGAACGACAGAGAAAAATAAACGACGCAAGATAGAAAGATTAAGCAGAATAGAATAGAGACAGTATTGAGATCACTGGACCCAAAGCACGGCTAGCATATCGCACCACTGCGCCGGGACCGGTTGAAACCAAGACGTAGCGCTTCACCTCTCGCGCATCTACCGAGTAAAGACAGTTTCGCACCCCTTGTACATTTCAGAGCATGACAACGACGATTGCTGCAGCGGCAACGGTGACAAAGATAGCCTTTGCCGCCGCATAGTTGAATGCATCTGGTGCGCTGTTTGCGATTTGCAAGTTGGCTGGGTTTGGTGCGAGACCTTTTGCGTCAGTTGCAGTGTTGTATTCTCCCTTTGATGCCAAGCTCGAGTAAACGCCGGAGGGGAAGATGGCAGGTACGGTGGCGGTGGGGACGGTGTAGCTGAACTGATACGAGGATGTGGCAGGAGAAGGACCGGGTCCGCCGATCACGGTTGGGTTTCCGCCTTGAGCTTGAGCATAGGTTGTGACGGGAGTAAAGGTATTGCTGACTGTGTAGGACGAGAGGGGGAACGATGTTCCTGCGAAAGCGGAGGATACCTGGGCGTTTGATGTCGAGGCGAGGATGAGGAGTGTCGCTGCGAGAAGCAGGGCAGCTGCTCTTGTTGTGGATGGTGAAGCCATTATCGTCGATGTGTTTCTTCGCAAAGAACGAAAACGAAGCCCAGCAAGTCCGTGTGCGTGAGGTCTCCGTGGTCCTGGTCCTGATTCAGAAATCAGCGGGAGTCTGTAGACAGCGATGTCGGACGAATTCTGAATGTATCGATCCTGATGTAGAGAGCGTATGTATTCAAAACTCGAGCTGTTCAGAGTCGAACAGGTGAAGCTGTTGTGTTGTGATGGAGGAATTGCAAAGTAGTGGATGGGTCTCGCAAGCTGCTGATTTTGATGGTGTATTAGCGAGAAGGGAGGGAAACAAGTCGGAAAGATAGCAATGGAGAGGGCACTATCAGGGTATTAGAACCTTGGAGAGGATGCTAGGGAACGACGTAGAGATGAAGGAGAAGATGATGGTGAGCGGATCGTGCGGGGAAGTGTGAGCACAGGCATCAACAAAAAGTTCAGGCCCCTTCAGTTGCAGCAACATGCAAAGACGAGGTTCTAGCTTAGCGCGGCAACTGGATGGACTCACAAAAACATACATTCAACGACCAAGCAAAGAAGCGGCAGCAGGCGGCGGTCTTTTCGTGCAGGTCAGGAAGAGTCTCCTGCTGCTGCTGCYGCATCGTGTCTGGGCTGAAGCAGGCAAATCCCAACCCCGCAACAACGAAGAGGAAAGCAAACAGGCAGCAACGACGATCCCTCCTCACACACACTCTTTCCGCATATGAGAATTGCTCAAAATATTCCCCGTCTGACTGTCGTTGTTCGCTGAAAAGGAATAAATGGAAATTCGCATGTCGCTGTTTGCTGCCGTGTCGTCGAGGAGGTCAACCTCGCTTAACCGTTTCGGCGCAACGTAAAGCAAATCTTGCAATTGCAAATGGGCGACCTGGGCATGAATGAGCAGGAGGGGAGAGGAAAGTTGCATTGCAAATTCAGGTCCCGACACTGCAATTGGACATTTCACAGGCCAAGCTTCTACCCGCAACTTGCTGTCTTGCCCTGATCTCTTGAGACCGCCTCGAAAGCAGGAACGGACGCTATGTTAGAATACGACTGAGCCACACTTGTGAATAGATCGTCGAAAGGTTTCTAACCAGCTAAGGGCTGTTTACGAAGCTCACTATGGATGCCACTCGTGCCTGGCGAAAGGAGTCGAAGTGAGGGCCGATTCCCGATGCAGATCCATATCGGGCAACTTCAGCGGTTGACGAGATCAGGCCTTCTTGATCGTCCCCTTCTCAAAGCTGCTCTAGTACGGCGATGTCATCTGAACGGAAGGGTTAAGAAGAGTCATTACAACGAGGTATCAAAGCGGATGTAGTCGTCAACAGCTAGTTTGCGTCAGATGCCTTCATGTCCCGGCTCTGATAGTCAGCCTGGAACCTCCAACTAGCCACGCCATCGAACTCGCTCCATTCTGGCTTTACATCTGCTGCTTTCGCCGCCACACTAGGATCGTAGAACGAAGGCACCTTCACCCTTACCTCCGCCTTGTACGGCACAGGAGGGATCTTGGCGTTGTCTACATCAAACACGAACTGGGTCAAAGTATCACCTGTTGCCCAACCGTACCAAGGTCTGCCTGCCCACTGAACTGCTCCGTTATTTGCTGCTGATCCTTGCACGCCATCCTTTGCGAAATTCGCTTCAATATACTCCTTAACATTGTACAGTATGTTTGCTTCGTCAGCGGCATAGATCGAAGGCGATTTGGACGGGGTGATGGTGACCAAACCGCTCCTGAGACCTGCAATCAGGCTTGAGGATGTCGAAAGAACAAAGTTGGAGAAAAGAATGAACTGCTTAAAAACGAAGCCCTTGTCTGCTGCTGTTGGCTGTTTGCCGGCAAGCGAAGGGTGTCGCACACCAAGCACTTCGAGTTTGGCTTCGTCAAAGCTGGGTCGGAAGAGTCGTGGTCCAGGACCAGTGTGGTTCTGATAGCCCAATTCAAGCATAACTGGGTGGTTGACACCAGCATTGTACTCGCTCGGGCTTAGACCGAGGGCTTGAATCTGATCATGAGTGAATGGGATCAAAGGCGAGGGCTCGATGTCCCGCACTTTAGGAGGGAGGAAGTTGAGAATCTGAGCTATCGGCATGAGCAAGGGCACGAGCATCACATCGTAGGTTCCGCTGATTGCTACCATTTTGGCTATGGTTTCGAGCTTTGCACGTTGAGTGTCGAACAGAAGGTATGAGCGCAGATCCTTGTGGTGATGGTTGGGTGGAGAAAGCGTGAAAGAGGATCAGAATCGAAGGCTCCGTCTTCTGTCAGCTGCAGCAACCAACGTCACTGTGACTTTGAAGAGCAAAAGTGGAGTAAGCCGTCGGAATTAAATTTGGACCCCACCTTGAGCTTTGAATCCTCTCGACCCGACCTGCGTGAGAACGAGGCTAGCGCGTTCGGCTCGTCTGGCTGCATGTTTCCCCCTAGCATGTGGTCGTTGTTTCTTTCTTCATCAGATGCGTTGAGCAACAACAAGCTTGCAGAAAGCTGTCAACCCACAGACAGAATTGTCCTGTGATGAAGGTCTATGAATTCTTCTCTAGTATACAATGGGATTATGTCTATGCTTCTACTTTTACTATTAGTGAAGAGATGGGCGACGGGCTACAGCGACCAGCCAATCTCGAACCAGAGGTACTCCTGCTCATCATTGCGGCCCACACTGGAGCGCTTGTCCAGCCTGCGTCGCTTCAAAATGCTCAATTCCGCGGATTGCGCCTGCGCCTTCTGCGTTTCACGCAACGAGAGTGCATCCATACGTGAGCGCAAGAGATCGCTGTGTGTCGAGCTTCCCTTGAAGTGTTCGCTTGTTGGAGGCTCTGTCACTTGCGCTGGTGTTCCTGGCATAGTGTCGAATGGAGTCACAGTGCTGGAAGCGCTCAGAGAAGGAACAGCCAAAGAGCGAGCGCGTGGCTTGAAAGCCTCTTCTACAGTCTTGTAGAGACCCTCGAACTTGCCTGATCCGCGAACTGCCATGATTATATGGGCTCGTGGTTCGTCGGCAGCAGCATCTTCGGCAGAGGGCCTGCGTAGCAGCGTTTCGATCGAAGAGCGAATCCAGAGGGCATGCTCGGGCGCGTAAATAACATCTGCCAAGAGCAGCAGATCGTACTTCGGCTGGTTCGCGTACTCGGCTTCTGCAGTACCTTGGAGTACCTTTTGATGGACTTGGAGCCAGTCGAGATGGTCGACGGCAACGGTGACTTGAGAAGGGATGGCTGATGCATTCTCGCGCGTCGGAAAGTTCTCTTGTACGTTGTATTCGAGGTTCTCGAGTACCTGCGAGTGGTAGTCTGTGAGCACGATATCGGCGGGAATGTTGCGTGCCTGAAGCATCTTGGCAGCTGCCATACCCAGAAGCCCGGTGCCAGCACCGAGTTCTGCAATCTTCAGACCCCGGCGATCCATATCCGCAAGTCCAGGATGGAAGAGTGTCGGGTGTCGAATAAGCACGTCACTAACAACGATGGCGGCTCCCCATGTCTGTACGCCAACAGCAGCTGCGGCATCTTGACTCGATCCTGTTCCTTGCTTTGAATCAGCTTCTGAATTAGAATCCGAAGGCGGTAGGGGATCGTCACGCAGTACGATTTCGATCGTCTCTAGTGATTCTAAAGCTGGATGGGCAAGTGCATCCGATTCGGGGATCATAACCGGTTCATCGAGAGGAAATCGAAAGTCACGAGAGATTGCTCCGGCCTCTTCTAGACTTGCATGTCCACCAATGATACGGCCAGCCAAGTCCAGGAGAGCATCGCTGCACGTGATATCTGTATCGTCATCGACCCAGTAAAGGCCGCTGCCTATCAAGCGGGTGAGCCAATTCATGGCATAGCGCCTCTCGTTGTCGTCAACCTTGGCCGAGTCAAGAGCATCCTGGTATACCAGCGTGTGCTGTTCGCTGCGACATTGATCGATGGCATCATGATACTGAGTCTCGGTGCGAGTCAAGGATTGCGGAGAATAAAGCGAAGCTAGGTGGACGAGAGACCGGAAGATGTCGATAGATGATGGCTCATCTTTCATGCGAGGCAAGCAGCTCGTTGGATTGACGTGCGCTGCATAATCTTCGATGCCAGCTGTCATGCTGAACGCGGTATGAGGAGCTGGTGGAGCAGAATACGTCTATATCTAAGTTGAAGTGCACAGGTCGGGAAGAGTCTGGTCCGGGTGGCCCGCAGGCAGGAATTCTATCCTTTAGATCATCGTTACGATTGAAAACGATGTCAGACCACTGCGACGAACGTTTATATCATTCCAGTGGCCCGTCGAGTTGGGTGTAGGTGCGAGAGGCCTAGGGTTGAAGATGGTGGTTCAGTGCAAATGTCGCTGCAAGAAGAAGTGGAGAATGTGAACCCCACACTTCTGACCAAAAAAAAAGAGTTCGAATTTGTGCTCACGGCCGAGAGTGTCCGAAAGCCGAAATCTGGAATAACCCTCTTTCTTTCACAGGCAGCCAAAGCACTCTTCGCGTCACAAGTGTTGATTGTCCGTCAAGAGCCGCGTTCTGTAGTATCGCGGCGGTTGCGGGGAAGGCGGTCCAATTTCATCTTGATGGACTGGCATAGTTAGAGAGAGAGAGGAGAGAAGCAAACGCTTTCAGCAACCGGTTCACGGTACTGTATTGAAAGCTTAGCTCCGACAAGCAAAGTGTCACTCGCTTCGGCCTTTCCGGTTCTTCTTGATCTGATATCTTCTTCTCTTGAATATCAAACTACTTCCACTCACCTTCCACCCATCACCGTTTAAGCTCCTTGGAAGCGCAGTAGGATCGAGTCGCCTATCTAGACGAGCAAGCCCAATCATTCTTTATAAATCTACCGTAGCCAGATACACTGACGGTTACCGGTACGCCTTGCACCTCCACCGAGCATCACCATGTCTTCCCGCCTCGTCGCTGCTCGTCTTGCGCGTGTCAACGCAGCTCGAATTCAATCTTCGACCGCTTCATCTTCCAGCGTTACACGTCCCAGCATCTGCTCTCGATCCAGCCGTGTTCTTCCCACCTTCGCTACCACCTCTGCCTCGACCTTTGGTATCAGGATGAACTCCACCGCCGCTACATCGCTCAACCCCCAACCAGCACCTCTCCGAGTGCAGCCTCCAACCGCTCAGCAGGAGCAGGCAGACTATGAAGCGGCTATCAAGCAGGTGCAGGAATGGTTCGACAGCCCTCGATTTAAGGGTATCAAGCGACCCTATGGTCCCGAAGCCGTCGTCTCCAAGCGTGGTTCCATGCCCGTCCAGCCTCCTGCTTCCTCTCTCATGGCCGACAAGCTCTTTGCTCTGCTCTCTGAACACGCCGCCAAGGGAACCCCAGCACACACCATGGGCGCCATCGACCCTATTCAACAGTCTCAGATGGCCCACAACCAAGAAGTCGTCTATGTCTCTGGTTGGGCATGCAGCTCCGTCTTAACCACTTGCAACAACGAGGTTGGACCCGATCTTGCTGACTACCCGTACACCACCGTTCCTAACCAGGTCCAGCGTCTCTTCAAGGCACAACAGCACCATGACCGAAAACACTGGGATGAGCGATGCCAGCTCTCCGCTGATCAGAAGGCCAAGACCCCCTGGGTCGACTACCTCCGACCCATCATTGCCGATGCCGACACTGGTCACGGTGGTCTCAGTACCGTCTTCAAGCTCGCCAAGCTCTTTGCGGAGCAGGGTGCCGCAGGTATCCACCTCGAAGATCAGCTCCACGGCGGTAAGAAGTGCGGTCACCAGGCCGGTAAGGTCCTTGTTCCCACCTCTGAGCACGTCAACCGTCTCACAGCTACTCGATTCGCATGGGACATCCTCGGATCCTCAAACATCTTAATCGCTCGTACCGACTCGGAGTCGGCCAAGCTGATCTCTTCCAGCATTGACGCCCGAGACCACGAGTTCATCAAAGGTGCTTACAACCTGCCCGAGGGCACCAAGGGTTTAGCCGACACTTTAGCTACTAAGGAGGCTGAGGGTGCTTCCGGACCTGAGGTCGATGCTGCAGAGAAGGCCTGGATGGACAAGTGTGAATTGCTCACTTTCAACGAGGCTGTTGCCAAGCACAACGCTTCAAACAAGCAGGGCGTCGAGACCTACAACAAGAAGGTTGCCGGTGGTGTGTCTAACGGTGAGGCTCGTGCCATTGCAAAAGATGTCTTCGGACCTGAGGGCGTTCCTGTCTGGAGCTGGGATGCTCCTCGAACAAAGGAGGGCTACTACCACTTCAAGGGTGGTGTTGAGGCGGCCATCAAGCGTGTCAAGATCTTTGGCGCTTACGCAGACATGCTCTGGCTCGAGACTAAGACCCCTGATCTCAAGCAAGCACAGGGCTTTGCTGCTGACATTCACAAGGACCTGCCAGGCAAGTGGCTCGTCTACAACCTCAGCCCCAGTTTCAACTGGAGCGCACACGGCTTCTCGGACCAGGATCTCAAGAACTTCGTTTGGGACCTCGCCAAGTCCGGTTTCGTCTTCCAGCTTATCTCGCTTGCCGGTCTTCACTCGACAGGCGCCATGACCTGTGAGCTCTCGCAGCGATTTAAGACGGACGGAATGCTTGCTTACGTCGAGTTGGTGCAGCGAAAGGAAAAGGAGATTGGATGTGATGTTCTCACTCACCAGAAGTGGTCTGGTGCTGCCTATGTCGACCGCATGCTCCAAGCCGTCAGCTCAGGAAGCTCGGCAACACAGGCAATGGGCGCTGATAGCACTGAGCGCTCTTTTTAGAAGTCTTCGCAATGATTCAAAGTCAATAGTCAATGCCAAACAAGTAGAACTTAGAATTCTGAAGCAGCTGTGTGTAAAGCGACTTGTGCTGTGAGAAATACTTGAATCCGAAATCCGAGAAATGCACGAGAAGACCTGGATTTTTAGAGCTTTCCTCTCCACTTGACACTTCTTCTCGATTGAGCCTAGATTCGTGATTGAAAGTACTGTACAAACTCCCGCATCAACCGACACTGCATTGATTCGTAGCCATGTTGCGGTCAGCTTGTCAGAGCGCTGCAGCATGCTCGCGACGCTTGCCGGTGGCCTCAACATCGAGGCTTGCTTCGACGCATGCTCGAGTCGGTCGCTCCGAGATCCTTAGATCGGCGCCAGCAGCGACGGTTCAGGCGCAGTGTTCGACATCAATATCACGACACCCACATAGAAACTATTCCACGAGCGCACCACGACAGGCAGTAACATCCTCACCGACTCCGTCGTCCAGCTCCGCTCCACAGTCCGGTGCAAGGAATTTCACCCAGTTCGACCGGCTAGAAACACGGACGTTCTCCATTATCAGCCATGTCGATCATGGTAAATCAACGCTCGCGGATCGGCTTCTTGAGCTGACAGGAACGATTCCATCGGACGGTTCGAATCAGCAAGTACTCGACAAACTTAAGGTCGAAAGAGAAAGAGGAATAACAGTCAAGTCACAAGCAGTGACAATGGTATACGACTACGATGGGCCACGAGAAGACTTCATATCTGCTTTCGACGATGGGTTTGCGCCCAAGCCGGGGCGCTATCTTCTCAATCTCATCGACTGTCCGGGTCATGTTGACTTTTCGTATGAGGTGAGTCGATCACTCTCAGCATGCCAGAGCGCGCTTCTCGTCGTCGATGCAACACAGGGCGTACAGGCACAGTCTATCACCGTGTTCGAGCTTGCAAAGCAGAAGGACCTCGCCATCGTTCCTGTACTCAACAAGAGTGACCTACCGGCAGCTGACCCGGATCGGTGCGCGTTGCAGATGGAGGAGATTCTCGGTATCGACACAACACTTCCCGGTCAAGAACCACTCCTAATCTCAGCAAAGACAGGCAAGGGCGTTGACAACGTTCTGCGAGCATTGGTAGAGCGGACGAAGCCACCACCTGGTGTGGAAGGCGGTAAGCTAGAAGGCAGGGAAGGACCTGGATTCCGAGCGTTGGTGTTCGACAGTTGGTACGATCAGTACAAAGGCGTCGTATCGCTTGTCTCCATCGCTGATGGTGCAGTAAAGAAAGGTGACCGGATCACTTCGTGTCATACTGGCAAGCGTTACGAGGTGCTCAGTCTCGGTGTCAACTCGCCCGAGATGATCGCAACAGATGTTCTACGCAAGGGTCAGGTCGGTTGGATCATTGCCAACATGAAGGACATGAGCGAGGCGCAGATTGGTGATACCTTCCACCTTTCGTCTGAGAAAGTGGAACCCCTAGAAGGTTTTGCTCCCACTGTGCCAATGGTGTACGCAGGCATCTTTCCAATCGAGACAACCGACTTTCTGAAGCTGGAAGAAGCGATCCAGAGATTAGCACTAAATGACCGCTCAGTGACAGTGCAGAGGGAGTCTTCGATGGCATTGGGACAGGGTTGCCGATTGGGCTTCCTCGGCCTCTTGCATCTTGACGTCTTCCGACAAAGACTGGAAGACGAATATGGACACGCAATCTTGGTCACAGCGCCTTCTGTGCCATATAAGGTGACATGGCGCGATGGGCGCGAGGAGATCGTCTCCAACCCGATTCACTTCCCCGACGACTCGGAACGCAAGGCCAAGGTGAACTTGCTGGAAGAGCCCATGGTCAAAGGAGTCGTACGGTGTCCCGAAGAGTATACAGGTGAAATCATGCAACTTTGCGCCGAGCATCGCGGAGAGCAGCTTGACGTATCTTTTCCTCCTACAGCATCGGCGATCCGATCTGTTCAGATGACCTATCGGCTACCACTGTCAGAGATTGTCACCGACTTCTTTGACAAGCTCAAATCATGCTCCTCAGGATTCGCTTCCTTCGAGTACTCTGAGGATGGGTATGCAGCAAGCGATCTGGTAAAGCTCAACTTTTTGATCTCCAACACAGTGCTTGACTCGCTGTCGATCATCATGCATCGATCAAAGGTGATGTACAGCGCTCGACAGTGGACGAAGAAGTTGAAGGACATCATTCCTCGTCAGCAATTCGAGGTGTCGATCCAAGCAACGACGGGCAGCAAGGTGATTGCAAGAGAGACTTTGTCGGCGTATCGAAAGGATGTTACTGCAGGATTGTACGGTGGTCATTACGAACGCAAGCTCAAGCATCTCAACAAGCAGAAAGAAGGGAAGAAGAGGTTGAAAGCTCTTGGCGTCGGTAGGGTGCAGATTCCAACTGAGAAGTAAGTATCAAGTCGTGATCGGGCTCGATGCATCGGGTGATGCTTTCGTAGCTCGCCTTGCTGAAGCGAAGACACGCTGCTTGCCAAGGATTCATGCAGGACGAAAACGAATATATGCTGACGACTTATTGGCTTTTCCCCTTCTTTATATGATTCGCACAGGTTCCTTGAGGTGCTTGATACCCGCTCTAAAGCAAAGTGATAGACTCGCAATGCTCAAAGACACCTCTTCCCCGGTCGTACTCAATCTGTGCATCAGACTGTGCCTGACATGGAGCCCTGCCATACTGACTGGGATGCTGAAAGGACTGTGGGCTCTAGCATTACGCAGATATGTTCAATGATGCATGATGGCTTCGGAAAGATGCTCAGAGTCGCTATGCAATGTCGGAAAGATCCCTCTCGCTACGATCGTACCCCTCGCGCGGAGTGGAATGTTGGTGGGATGAGAAGTGGGATGAGACTCAGAGGTGGGTTAGCCGAGAGTCAGTAGCGAACAGCGGACGGTTGGACCGGTGAATATCTCGGTGTTGGCTTTTTCTTGTTCTCAGAAAGCGGCGGGAGCGAAAGGCACCGCGGCAAGTTTGAAGCGGCGGTCTGCCCTAGACTCAAATTTGGCCGACATTTACGTTCCAGTCGGCAGCCTGTCTTGCTTGGCTTAGTTTCCCTCCAACGCAAAGCAATGCAACTCCGCATTCATTGTATGACAGCCACACAATTTGTCTGTGTCGCTTTGGCGTCGGTAGGAATTTGACCGACGTTCGACCTTCAATGCCCGCTTGCCGTGCACCGCGAAGCATTGTGCCCGTTTGCCCCTGGAAGATGCGTGCTG
>BPMX01000003.1:1228646-1356301 GCA_019972555.1 Ustilago shanxiensis | reverse complement strand
CCCCCCAAACTCGAGCGAGGTTCATCGCTCAAGTAGTTCAGACCGGATCATTCCGCGAGGCGCCTTCGCCTCATGCCTTCCACATGGTCTGAGGAGCTTTTTCGAACTTCACAACATGAAGTTGACAATGGAGAAGAGTGCAGAGCCAATCCTATCACCGCTCATGAGTCGGGGCGAGCTGGCAGCTATTCTGGATGTCGATGAGATCCAGGGTCAATCGATGAGCCATTGAACAGCTTTGAAGACGCACTTGCCTGATCGATATCGTTGATGATTCACTACACTGATCGTCTTCTGATTGGCGGGCTAACAAATGACCAAGCTGTCGAGCCCAACAAGTCGGCAGATTTTGACCGATGTTCAGAGCGATGAGGTCGCACAAGGCAATGCATCTGCATGGCATGCACTGTTGGATCAGGGCAAATTGATTTCCACCTACAGCCAATCAGCGAGGACAAATTTGGAGTGAATGGCTCGGTCAAATCGGCTCCTCTTACGTTGACGGATGCTTAACACCGAGCAACCAAGTGCAAGCGATGCTGGCGCTTGTATTTGCACGAAGGCTTCGTGGCTCATTGGACATGGCTTTTCGGGTTTTGCGCCGAATGATCAATAGCTTTGGGCGACCACCTGTGTGAGGACGGTTCCACGGATGTCTCCGCACAGGATGGTCTCGCTTCTTCGATCTGCTGTCATCCTGCGCTGTCATCCTGTGCACCCTCTTCGGGTGTTTTTCTTTTTCTTTTTTCCTGTCCAGCTCCGTTGGCTCTGGAACCTGCGGAACGAATTTGAAGGGTTTTCTTCACCGTGCCGCGCCGCCGACTCGAGCGGGATACCAACAATGTGCCCTATTCTTTCAATCGAGTTCGCGACCTCGCTTCAAAAAGCGCCCACCTTTCCCCCACAATGATTGAGTTCCGTTGGTACCATGCGATCCTGTTAATGCGTTCGGCCCTTTCCGTCACTCTTCGTCCACCATCCCTAGCTCATGAACGTGCCATGATGACGTTGAGTACCCCACCATGTACCCCACGAAAGCGGGGAAGCTAGGGCAAAGATCGCGAAGCTCAAAGTCTTGCCGATGTTTTTGTATGAGAATTGAGGGAATGCCTACGTTCCTGGATTCAAGCACAAATGGAAAATTTGCAGCTTTGTCGTTTGCAAGTCTTTGAGCAGCTGCACTCGTTACAGTACAGCACTGTATGTACTGTACAGTATGTCCCTCTGCTGTCGCTCGGCTATACTGCGTTCCTTTAGCAGGCTACTGTTGCTGCAGGTCCGTCAAAAGTTTCGTCTTCTCTCCTTCCTTCTCACTGTCCTCTTCTCCTCCCAAGACCGAGCACCCCGCAAACTCGTTGACCACCCTCGTGTCCCATCTCTGACCGCGTGTGGCCCAGATTGCATTGTGCCCCTCGCTTGCATTTGCTGGCCCGCCTCTTTTGGCCGGTGTGATGCCGTAGACCAAACGCTCTTCCGTAGGAGCAATGACCGCAGCCCTTTCCCACCTTGTGGCCCCTGATGTTCTGTCAATGACTGCTTCTGGGCACCGAAAAATTGACCGTGCTCCTCTCTCAAGGGCCTTGCAATATACTGATTGCAATAGATCAGATCCCTCTCTTGCTTTGCCTGACAGATCTCATCAAACTTTGGGATCAAGAGAGAAGATTTCTGCAAAGGGGGCCCCATCTTTTCGTGCCCCCTACCTGAATGATTCGAAAAGTTCTGCCTTGAGCCTCTTTGTTCTTTGTTCCTATAAGATACTCATATCGCTCGAGGTCTTTCTTCGCCCTTTCCCCCCGCACCCTTCTCGACTGTCATCCCATAGACTTGCCCCCGCCCCTCTACACATTAGACGCCCGGCATGTACGTTCCTTCAAAATTTGCGCATTTCTCCGAGACGCCCAAGTCGGCGCTCAACTGGCGTTTGGCTTTTGCCGTCGTCGGTATGGGTCTTCTCGGTGCCTCGCGTGGTATCGACGAGGGTCTCATCGGTGGTATGATCTCTCAAAAGACCTTTGAGAAGGCCTTCGGCATCCCCGCTAAGAGCAACAAGGAGTCCAACGTTACCGCCATGGTCCAGCTCTTCTCGGTTCTTGGTGCCATTCTCGGTTACCCCATTTGCGAGCGCTTCGGTCGTGTCCGTGGTGCTCAGATCGCATGCATGTTGGTCCTTCTCGGCAGCGCTCTTTGGGCCGGCAGCCATGGAAGCTACGCCATGCTCATGGTCGCCCGTGCTATCGCTGGTACCGGTGTCGGTCTCACCCCTATCGTCGCTCCTATCTTCCTCGTCGAGGTTGCTCCCCGCCAGATTCGTGGTCTTTGCACATCCGTCTACTCCTTCAATGTCTACCTTGGTAAGTTTCAGGGAGTCACATTTTGACGAAGGTTTCAGTGGAACCGTTACTGATGAATGTTTTGTTCGATGATCCGATGTTGCTTTCTCGCAGGCTTGCTCCTTGGATACTGCACTAATTTGGGAGTTAAGACCCACATTAACCTGAAGTCGAATGCGGTGTGGCAGGTTCCCCTCTCTCTCAACTTTGCGCTTCACATTGTTGTCCTCTTCTGCTTGCTCTTCCTCAAGGAGTCGCCGCGATGGCTCATGATGAAGGGTCGTGTCGAGGAGGCCGCGACCTCGCTCGGTTGGTATCGTGGCATGGAGCCTCGTGAACAGGCATTCGTTGAGGAGTACGAGCTGATCGAGGAATCGGTGAAGCAGGAGAAGGAGGCTACCGACGGTCTCAGCTTCATGGGCAAGGTTCGCGAGCTTGTTGGCAACAAGAACAACCAGTTCAAGCTTACCATCTGCGTCCTCATTCAGATTCTTGGTCAGTGGCAGGGACCCGGTGCTCTCTCGACCTACGCCAACCGTATCTTGACCTTGATTGGCGTTCATGACAGCAAGGGCTACGTCATGTCGGCTGGTTTCGGTGCAGTCAAGCTGGCTGCTGGTATTCTCTCTTCGTTCTTCTTGATCGATCTCTTTGGTCGTCGACGAACGCTCTGGATCTCGACCCTCTTCCAGGGTCTTGCTATGCTCTACGTCGCCATCTACCTCGGTATTTTCATTGACCGCCCTCACCCCAAGAACAAGGCTGCTTCCGAGGCCGCGCTCGCCGGTATCTTCATCGCTGGTGCATCGTGGTCAGCAGGTGGTAACTTGGCCCAGTACCTCATCAACTCGGAAATCTTCAGTCTCGATGTCCGTGCTCTCTCGGCTTCGTTCGTCATGGCCTTCCACTTCTTGATGCAGTTCAGCACTACACGAGCTGTTCAGCCTATGCTCAACTCCAACTTGAAAGGTGCCGGAACCTTCGCCATCTTTGCTGCCATGTCGTTGCTCGTTGCTCTTCCCGTCTACCTGTTCTTGCTTCCCGAGACATCGGGCAAGAGTCTGGAGACGATCGACGAGCTATTCGACTTGCCCTGGTACAAGATTGGACGTGCAAGCCGAAGGCCTGTGCGCGACGAGATCCCTTCGCACTCGATGCCTGCTGCTCTCGAGGGACAGTGGCAGGGCGAGGGTGTTCAAGGCAACGCTACGCCCGAGGACAAGGAGAAGAACGGTACCTATGGTTCTTCTCAACCTGCTTACGGTGTCCGCGATGCAAAGTAGAGCGACGTTGGCTTTTGTTCTCTACCCTGAACCTTTTTGTACTAGTAATGCTCGCAGCAGAATATCATGATATGGATTCAATACTCTTTGTCGACAGTGTGTCAATGAGGAAACGTCCTGCTTGCCAACCTTGATCAGAATAAGCTCTACTGGTTTGCATGCCTGTTTGCTTGCTTGCCTCACAATGTCGTAACGTGCGCCCCTGATGCTGATATGTGACTTTCCATTGATTCAGGTTGCACTTAGTCGTTGCTTGGTTGATGGCTTCGTTACTTCTTTGGCTGGTCGGTTGAATGGTCGCTGGCTTGCGATACTCGACAAGAAAGTTGCATTCTACTCGGATTAGGATTTAACTCGATCGGGTCTGGAAAGAATCGCCTGAATCACATTGATAGGCCAGATCGGGAAGAAAACGGCTATCCACGGGAAGCAGCGTGGCTTTTCGGCTGCAAGATCAGGCTCAATCACAACGAGTCGAGTCAGGCGACAATTTTTCAAGGCTTGCCAGGTTGAAAGCAAGGGGATCTCAAGTCCGCTATCGAGCAGATCAGGCACAGGCGCAGGTACATGAGCAGACTCAGGGCGACGAAGGGATTGCTATCATGGGCTGCCGCCGTACGTTCCGTGGGCGCAGCTTCGTTGCTCGCCACAAGAAGCGGTTGTGATGCTCGCATGGCGGCCGTTGGGATGCTTTTGCCAAGCTTTTCCTCGACTCACACTAGGGATCTATCTTGCAGTCGGCAAAGCGGACGTACCAGAGCCGATCCAAGGAGGCTCGAACGACATCTGGTCCGAGATCCGAGCGAATGGTGCAAGTATTGGCTCCGTTGATGCCCCACGAACCTTGGCACGCTTGACGCTTCGTGCTTCCCGGCCTAACGAATGGCACCGGAGAGTGACCTTCCAAGCGGGATTAAGATGCTCGTGGACGGTAGCAAAGAGCATCGATGTGCTTCAACACTTCTTTCTCTCACCGCTTATTTTTTCAAGGTGAGTACAGCAGGCTGCATGGTGCATGAATAGACTAGGGACGAGAGAAGGACGCAAGCGAAGTCTAAACTTGAAGGAGGCATTGGCTGACCACCAAGCTCGGTCTAGTCAGTACCGTGGAGATAGCTACTGTACAGAAGACAGTCTACAGTAATTAGCATGAGCGGATCAAGGCTCTCCGAAAGAAAGAACGCGCGGCTCTGGTTTTACGGTTTGGACCCTTCCGTGTGTCAATTCGAGACTTTTTGAAGGTCTGAGTGTGGGGGAGATGGAATGAGACACTTTGGTTGAGATCGAATTGTCAAATCCTCTGGCCACTTGACATCAAGTTGAGCTGTGGCGACATGTTCTCCCTGAAGATGAATTCAGGATGTGTTGAGTATGACAGTCCCGGTCAAGTCGGAAAAGACGGTCAAGATCAAGACGAGGATTTGGCGAATCAATTTGAACAGCCTGCGACAACCAGAAGCGAGAGCGCCTAGCTGACTGAGCTCACCAGACAAGAACAGGCGTTTGAGCAGTGGAAAAATGGCGAAATCGTTTCGACTCGCCTCGCCTCGCTCTTGCTTGCATCCGACTCGACTAGATTAGATTCCTTTACGTGCAACCGAGCAAATCAGATGGCAGCACATCTCAATGTCCATTTCTGCATCCAATGAAAAATACTCTCTCTCTCCCTCTCTTTACTGGCCAAGAGAAAAGAGTCGAATGCACAAGGTCAGCGGTCAGCTGCATCGCAGTCTGATTTGCATACTGTTTCGCAAGTACTCTTCGGGTCCACATGTTGGGGTCCATCTCGGTAGTGTAGACTTTTGGAGACAACACAGAAGGGATAGAATGCTCTCGGATCAACATCAGCCGTGAAGGGTGCCGGCCACCGTACGGAGAAGGCGTGGTTAGCATGAGACACGGCGGTACAGTATTCGTGCACGTTGAGGGCGTCGCCAATCTTGTACCTGTTGTTTTCTGTTTGAATCGAGTCGGACGATCAACCCTTTTGGGTTAACATCAGTAGCAGAGTGACTGACTTGTTGGCTGGTATTCTGCCTTAGCAATTTCTGGTTTTGATTGTCACTAACTGTCAGTTGGGCGTTCCGCCGCAAGTCGGGCCGGCGCATTACAGTTACTGAGTGTGTGTTGGAGCAATCGTGAAATTATTGAGGCACGATAGCAGCTCCACCTTAATTTTTAAGGAACCGCTTTGCGAATCAGATTCACGATTCCATTCATGTGCGCCTTTGCTCGTTGAAATCGTCTGGATCCAGAATCACCTCGTCCTTGTCTTCTACCATCATCATCAACTTTTCATATTCGGATCGGACATCGTTGTTTGTCAGCTCGACCGCCCAAATCTACACCTTCCTTTGCGACCTATCACAACTATTGCCAAGCTGGCATCGTACAAATCGCCATCCGGCTCCGATCTTTCATACGGTCACCTACAATCCCGATTAGAGCAATCGCTGCCATTCTCTATACTCGAGACACTCTGCCTTCGCTCTTGGGGTGCCTCGTACACCCATTGCCCTGATGGCGCCCGCGATCAAGGTACAGCTTCCAGATGAGATCGTAGATCATATCCTCTATCTGGCATGCACCCTTCCACCACTCCGTACCGATGAATTCCGTGAGCCTTCCGACTTTGACGCCAACAGGCTCAAAGCTCGTTCCTCGGCCCCCCATCTCGACATTCGCACAACACTCAAGCTTTTGCTTCTCTCACCACACCACTTTCCCTACATTGCATCCATTCTCTACAAGGGTCCACGTCTCTCGGATCCTATCAGTCTTTCGCTCTTCGCCCGCACACTCACCAATCGGCCTGCACTTGGTCGTCTCGTAAAGCATCTTTGGGTCGGTCACACTTATCAGGGAGAAGGCATTCCACCCAATGCCTTGGCATTTGGTCTCGGTGGCAGTCAGACTGCATACAGCCTCAACACCGATCTCGCTACCCTAGATGAAGTTCGTGCTTGCCTTGCCCAAGGAATCGCTCCTTCCAACCTTCTCTCTCCAGCGTTCGAGAAGAGAATCGCACAATGGGCTGCTCAGAATGTTCAAGCCAACATTCGCACCATTGATCCTCTTCGAGCACCAAGAGGCATACATATCGATGCCCCTGGCTCAGGTGATCGTGACGCCCATAGGTGGAACTCCATCGGCGTGGATGAATGGGTCCTTCGTCTCTGGGATGGCCGCGATCTTGTCAAGCAGTTCCGCGAAACAGCAAAGCGTGCTTTCTTCCTCGAGCTCAAGCGTCTGTCTTTTGCCGCCTCATCTAGCCGATCTTCTTCCAAGTCTTCTTCGGCCGCTTCTTCCTCAGCTCCTTCTCCACGCTCAGCGTCTCCAGCTACCGCACCTTCATCAGCCGGTCAACACAGAGCCCTATCCTCCAGCCTCTTGGATACCGACATGGTCTCGCCCTTTCAAGCACAGAGCCACGAGCAAAGGATTCCCGGCACTGATCAAGATCCTTTGGATTGGGCCGACGCCTCTCACACGCCTCAACCCAACCCATCACGCACCATCGACAACGACGAGCCCATCTACTCGGAGGAGCTCGATATTGACGAGATCGATGCCGAACGCGACCGCTGCTTCGCCGAGATGGGGGTCAAGAAGCCAGCCTGGCGTTCTCAAAACTGGTCCGAACTTGCAGAGGTCGGCGACCAGAAGATAGAGTGGTGGGTCGTTTGGCTTTTAGCAAAGACCAGGGCCCGAGCTCGTATCGTGGCCCGTCGAGTGTGGAAAGCCGACTTCGAGAGGGATCCCAAGCTTCGGAATTGGCGAGCGCTGCGGCCTCGACCTGAGCTGCACACGAAGAATCATTTCACTCACCCCACTCTTTTCGCTCGTTCCGGTGCTAGTCACTTGCTCATTGGCGGTGCCCCACCACCGACCAGAGAAGAGCTTTGGAACGGTAATCGCCAGGGCGACCTCGACGGAATGACAGATTCCGACAGCGACAGCGACTCAGATGCGGGCTCTTACAGCGAAGACAGTGATTTCGATTCAGATATGGAAGCATCTACCTCGCGCATGGATATGTCGATTGTTCGCGAGGCGCCTGCGGGTCGCTCGGATCAGCACGGCAGCAGTCACGCCTCGGTAGGAACTCCGAACTTCACCTTACCTGAGTTCGTCGAACCTGAGCAGCCCAAGCCAGAGGATCCGGCTGATCTTTGGGGAGGAGATTACAACTTTGCCAATGGCAACGAGAGGGCAGGTGCAGGCAATAGCATCTTGGGATCTCGCGGTGGCATGTTCGGCTTCGACTCGGCACTCCGCACTGGACTGTTGGACGAGCCTGACAAGGGCTTGGACGATGGGACCGAGTTTGCCAGTCTGCAAAAGGACAAGCAACGCAAACGCAACGAAGAAGACCGTCTGCTTTCGGAGATGACACTGGGATCCATTCTTCAAAGTTTGCGAACCGTCATAATGCTCACTCCTCGTCTTAAGGACCTGGCTCTTGACGGTGTGCTGGAGCGCAGCATCTGTGGACGTCGCGCAATGTGCAACATGGGCAAGCTCAAGAGCCTTTCGCTCGGCCCTCCCCCGCCCTACTGGAGCTCGCCGCTTCTCTTTGGACATCCGATGAAGACAACACGACGTGAGAGACTCAGCTACCACCAGAAGATACATGGCCATTCAAGTCCTGAATTCGTCGCTGATGATGCACGCTCACAGAGTCTTTGGCCCTTGCCGGGTGTTCTGATTCCTTCACCTGCGTTCACGACCCTGCGCACCTTGCACATCTCGGGATGCATGCTCTTCCCGTCCGAAGCAAAAGCGGTTGGTGGTCTCGGCGGACAGCTGCCGAGCTTGCGTCACTTCAGATGGTCACTATGGCAACCTCACGTCGAAGGTCATCCCGTCGGAGTTGTGGAAACGCTGTGTGCCGTCCTCGACATTCCAACTCCAGAAGAAGAGGCCGCTTCTGCTGCCGCCACTGCAAGAGCAACGTCTATCGAGGGCTCTGGATCTGGCTTCCGCTTTGGCACTTCCACATCCAGCTCAGGCACATACAGGGAGATGAATAACCACAAGAGGCGTCGAAGACATGGTGATTCGCGTCGTCGCTCCAACCCTTTTAGCGCCAGTGGCTCAGGAATGACTGATTCCGGTCTCTCTTCGTCACTTGGAAGCAATCCTACTGCAGCAGGCGCTTCGCACGAGGCTAGCTTGTACGCACTCATCACAAGGAAACGTAAGCTCCGATCTGTCTACGTGACCATGCACCCGACGGACCAGGCCATCTTTGCACGCAAAGCACCTCCCGCTCTGCGGTATGATACCAGGCTCACTATCGAAACCGCCAAATGCAAGAACGTCGAAGACAACTTGGAGGAGATGCAGCGTTGGTGGGAATGGGAGAGTGGTATGCTGCACTTCAAGCCTACCGTTTCCAACCTCGAAGCCATCACTTCGGCGGCAGCGAAGAGGAAGCAGGCCGCAGGTCAGCCCAGCGTGGTGTCAGCGCAGGAGCTCAATGCCGATCACAGTGGTATGCAGATGGATCTTAGACGTGCCATGGACACCGAGCTTGAGCTCGAGCCTCGTTCGTAGGTCTTGTAACTCTACTTTATTGCTAATAGTATATACCTGATACCCTCACATGAGATCGGATTCAGATTGAGTCGGCTGAGCGAAATTATCGAGTCTTGTGAGCTCCTAGCCGCGCGCTAATTGCACGTAGATTACCGAGTTGAGGGTTCAAGCTGCCGTTGGCAACACCATCAGGTGTCGAATTTGAAAGCAGTACTTGATGCCATCGATCAGGCGACCGCGTGCGGAGGGCTTTCCTCCGACCGAAGGTTGGCTGCCGACGGCCGCGTGAGATAGCCGGCCTGCGCCTTGACACGATGAAAGGCGGTTTGAAGCGATCAGAGATGCGAAAGATTTGTGGAAATCGCCGGCAGAGTTTGTTCCGCGAGCTCGCTTAACGTTAGTGTGAGTTTCGAGAACACGAACGCTCCTAATTTTATGTGCTTCGACTCTCTTGCTGAGATGACGGTCCGCGCAACGTCGCATCAGCAGCTTGCTCAAGCGTGCTTGAGGGCTTTGCTACGCTAAAGATGCATTGAAAGGACAGAGCAAGACCATCGAGGCTTTGTTCGATCTTGGGACGGTTCACCGGAAAATATGCAGTACAGAAACTCCGCTTGTCAGAACCGAAATGCTGTACAGGGAAGAGCAACAGGTTTCATGCATGATGCTCGATGAACTCACTCCCTCTTTTGTGTCTGCCGAGGTTCCAGAAGCAACTTGACTACAGTAACATTGCACACGACCTTGTTGCCGCTCTAGACCCAGTCTGAACCCTGTTCCACTCAGCTGAAGTGTACTGTCTGACCAACCTTTGGCTTTAGGATCACCTGCGCAACATGCCCCCCGCCGGATGAGTCTGCTCCTGCCGATGATTCGGCTCTGCAGTCTCTTATCGCACCAATATCGCCGCTTGAAGCTCGAGCTCGGCAATGTAACCTTGTCCCAGCTTGCTCAGTTAACTTACGTTTTGAAAACGTCCTCGCTTGGACCATCACGCCATGATCTCTTGGATTGCTCAGATCTCTGGCCCATCCTGTCGGATGTGACGGCTCTCCCCCTCCCCGTTGCCTGTGCTAGACTCTGTGAGAAGAAACTCAGACCCCATTCCGATATAAAACATGGAAGACTCCGACAGCGAGAGATCTTGCCTAACATCCTTCCCCTAAACGCTTCTACAGTGAAGTCTCAATCTTCTCAGCATGAAGTTGTTCTCCGCAGCAGTCGTGCTTGCGAGCGTCGCCGTATACGATGCTTGTGCTCGTGGCCTTCAACACGTAGGCAAGCTCCAGTCCAACTATGTTGATGCTCATCAACGAGCTGCCGACCGAGCTAGCCGCCTCCTTGCTACGAAGCAGTCCGGCTCTGCTGTCACCGACGGCACCATGCACTTGAACAACAAGACCCAGCCCTTCTTGGTCAACGGCACTGGAATTCCCGAAGTCGACTTTGACGTCGGCGAGTCCTACGCCGGATTGATGCCGATCAGCTCCAGCCCTGATGAGGAACGTAAGCTTTACTTCTGGTACTTCCCCTCCAAGAACCCCAAGGCTAGCAACGAGATCACCATCTGGATGAACGGTGGACCTGGTTGTTCCTCCCTTGAGGGTCTCTCGCAGGAGAATGGACCTTGGATCTGGCAGTACGGAACCTACAAGCCTGTTCCTAACCCCTGGACCTGGCAGAATCTGACCAATATGGTTTGGGTTGAGCAGCCTGTTGGTACTGGCTTCTCGCAGGGCAAGCCCAACATCACTACCGAAGCAGAACTTGCTGAGCAGTTCAAGGGCTTCTTCCGCAACTTTGTTGACACGTTCGATCTGCAGAATCGTTCTGTTTACATCACTGGTGAATCGTACGCTGGTCAATATGTTCCTAACATCGCAAGCAGCATGCTTGACGAAGAGAACGAGGAGTACTTCAACGTCACTGGTATCATGATCTACGACCCTTCGATCAACACCGATGCCATCACCGAGCAGGTCCCCACCGCTGCCTTTGTTGACTACTGGGGCGGACTCTTCCCCTTCAACGACACAATCAAGGCACAGATCAAGGACATGGACGAAAAGTGTGGCTACACAAAGTACCTTGAGGAACACCTCACCTTCCCTCCCAAGGGCAAGTTCCCCGACCCACCCGCCACCACCGATGATTGCGATATCTTCGACTTTGTCTACAACGCCATCTTTGACATCAACCCGTGCTTCGACATCTACCAGGTCGCCACCACTTGCCCTGTACTCTGGGACATCAATGGTGGACCTGGTTCCGGTGACTACCTGCCTCCTGGAGCCAGCCTGTACTTCAACCGTACTGACGTCAAGAAGGCCATCAATGCACCCGTCAACACCACTTGGCTCGAATGCTCGGCTGGCAACGTCTTCAACACCAAATCCGGTCTCGATCAGGGCGCCCAAGATGGCCACTACAGTTCCACCACCGTCCTTCCTGGCGTTATCGACCGTGTAGAGCGGACCGTCATTGGCCACGGATTGCTCGACATGGTCCTCTTCATGAACGGCACTTTGCTCTCAATTCAAAACATGACTTGGGGCGGACAGCAAGGCTTCCAAAACCCAATCACAGACGACTTCTATGTTCCCTTCCACGATGATTACCAAGAAGCGACTCTTGCAGCTGCCGGAATCATGGGAAAGACGATCACGGAGCGCAAATTGACCTTCGTGAGCATCCAGCTCAGTGGGCACATGGTGCCCCAGTATCAGCCATCCGCTGCTTACCGTCATCTCGAGTTTTTGCTCGGACGCGTCGATAGCTTGAGCAGCAAGCAGCCATTCACCTTCTTTGACAATGGTCTTGAGGCTGAGAGTGGGGCCTTTGATGACAAGAGGCGAAGATCGATCGAGGAAGACAAGTCGGACGAATTGCAGGCTAGACAGCTTCAATATCGTGGCCTTGCTCAGCCAGAGATCAGCGAGATCATTGCAGAATCCTTCTAAGCTCCCTGAAAAGGTAGAGCAAGCAAAGCATTCCTAGAACACATTCACGTATAACGTAGTCTCAGTAGTACCGACGCATGTGTAGTACCGACGCATGTGTAGTACCGACGCGTTTTTGAGTTGAAATTTTAGTATGATGGTAGTACTTGCAATGATGGTGAGCTCGAACATCTGTGGTCATGATCAACTGAGACTTACATTGCGGATGCATGAGATGCTGCGGTACATGATGAGCAAAAGAAAGTTAATGGCGTGTGCAAGAGGAACCGGCAACAGGCAGCATTTTGAAGAAGCTGAAGGGATCTTCGTCGTCATCTTTGATGGTGCTGAGAGCCTCACCATTGTCAAGGACATCCAGGAACAGTTGTGTGCTGGCTGGAGTTGGCGTTGTTGACAACGCCAAGAGACCATTATTGGCTTCTTCCAATGCTCCATTGTTGTCAGACACCGCGGCGTTTGGTGGTCGTACCACCTCCTCCTCCTCCCTCTCCTCCTCTCCTCCGTTGTTTGTCAACATCAACAAACCTTTTGCAACCAATTCTCTCTTGGCATGCTCTTGCGGGATACTACAGTCCTTCATGAGCATGCATGTGTTGCCTCTCTCCTTCCTCTGGCCAAGTTTTTTCCGACGTTTTCTTCCAATGCTCCTGCTGCGCATGCAGTACCAAGTTCTTGGCTTCCAGAATGGCAATACACACATGTGTCTCTTTGTTTGTGGTTGCAATCAACTGTTTGAGTGTCTGTGCAACCTGAGAACCTGGTTCTCGGCAGTAAGCATCGATAGCAGCGTTGAACGCTGAGGCTGAGCATGAAACTTGAGTTTGAGTAATTGATGATGTGCAAGCGTCATTCTGATGGCATCGATGGCGTTCAGCTGATATTGACAATGGTTCTGAGCCATTGAAGGGCAATCTTGCTGCTGGTCCAGCCGTTAACAGACTTTGCAAAGTCCATGTGCTTGGAATGTTGTCCATTTGCCACTGTTCTCTGACAGTGAGTGCAACCTATGGTGATAACAAGCAGCGTTAGTACCTGACCGGCGCTGCAAATGCATTTGGTGACAGTTGCCAACTCTTGGGTTCCTGGCTGCGCCCTGAACCAAGATGCCGGATCACCGGAAGGTACAACGACCCGCTCACTACCACCAACGCCAAGCATGAACCCTGTTTTGTCCATGTTGTACACGTTTGTTGACGCCACACCATAATCACGCATGATCATGTCCAACTGCATGTACCATTGTTGAATGACGTCCTTGTTTGCTCTGGTGAGACGTGAGTTGTTGAGACAGCATGACCAGTGTGACCAAATTGCCAGAGGTTGCAGCAAGAACAACTGCAGCCATGAGGCCAAAACCTTAAATGCTTGTGTACGTTAGGGAGAGGCCGGATGATGGTGGCGGCGTAGTCACAGAGAAGCGCAGGCATCAGAGGGTACCCACTGCATGCAGAACACCGGATATGATCGACAAGAGCGGCTTCTGCAGTTGGCATTAGAAGCTGTTGGCCAGATTGAGCTTCTTTTTTTTTGGCTTCCAACCTTCCATCTGGTGGCGTAACAACGACAGAGCACCAGAAGAACCCGGTAGTTGTCTCTTGCTGTTGCCATCAACATCAACTCCACCAAGCACGCAACCATTCATGGATGTCCTTGACGATGGTGAGGCTCTCAGCACCATCGACGATGATGAGGACGAGGACCCATTTGGCTTCTTTGAGATGCTGCCTGTTGCCGGTTCCTCCTGCACACGCTAGTTCTGTCTTGCTCATCATGTACCGTAGCATCTCATGTATCCGCAATGTCAGTCTCAGTTGGTCACAATCACACATGTGCRAGCTCACCATCATCATGAGTACTACCATCAAACTAAAATTTCAAATCAAAAACGCGTCGGTACTACACATGCGTCGGTACTACTGAGACTACGTTATAGACACGCTATCTTGATCAGTGAAATCTGATCTTCACAAAGTTGACTAGATTGACCTTTCCGTATTGTTTCCATGAGCGATGACATTGAGCTGAAACCTCTCACCTTCAGCCAAACATATCATGAATTGTCGAATGTGTTGAGCCCATGTCCTACGAAGCTCTTGACAATGACTGTTGCCAAGAGAACTTTCACGAGTTGCATCAGAGGTCAGAGGGACACGATCGCACAGAAGACTTAATTGGGAAGACCGTCAGGCACGCCTGCGACGAGATTCCTGGACTCAGGTGGAACGCCACGCCATATAAGTGCGGTTTCGGCCGCACTGTTGATGTTGGATCCCATGTGCCCACGTTGAGCTAGGGGACCTCCTTGCATAATTGAGCGATTGCCAAGCTCAACGCGG
Source organism: Ustilago shanxiensis (assembly GCA_019972555.1). Classification (NCBI taxonomy): domain Eukaryota; kingdom Fungi; phylum Basidiomycota; class Ustilaginomycetes; order Ustilaginales; family Ustilaginaceae; genus Ustilago; species Ustilago shanxiensis. The sequence goes on along the minus strand of BPMX01000003.1, from coordinate 1,341,848 downwards.
GGGAACTCGACATGACCTTACGGTTATGTTGAGATGGTAGGAGGCTAGGCAATGTACAGGCATCTATTTCAAACATCCCATGATGCTCAGATGGCATGGCCGCTTCACGAGTGTGGAAGACGAGACCTTCAACAACAGGGGCTTGATCGTCTCTAATCTCGGTTACGTGGTCTCGATCAGGCGTACTCGTAGCCACAGCTGCAGTGACAGGACTGTCTATCATGTTGTCCGTCTTTGCATCGGCCGCGGCGTCCATCTCAAAGTATACATCGAGCAAGGCACCGAACTGTTTGACCGCAACCTAACCAGGCGGGGCACATATATAGCCCTCGGCAACGTAAAAGAAAAGTTTCGTGACGGAGAGATCACTATCGAGTTCACAAACTCCTCCGATATTTTACGTTAGGCCGATCGAGAACGATTGCTTCGACACCATCCTCGAGAACGTCTGCTGCGACTACAAGCTCTCCGAGATCCAAGCCATGACTTCACCCCTTTCACAAAGCGTCCCATTTTCAGCATCTTGCGCTTCTTGAGATTGCTCATCAAGAACTGCACCAACTGTAAGCTCTACAACTCCTTCGAGCATCTCAATTACCCCCCTCAACACTTGCAAACTGGACATGCTCGAAGATGCTCTCCATCTTGTTATCAGAGCAGCTCAGCAGCACAGCAGTCACGGCCCTCGACACAAATTCCAGATCTCCAAAGATCGTCCCACCACCCTTGCTAAGATCTCAACACCAAGGGATCACGGTGTTTCACTCGTCGACATGGCACAGCCCAACACTGCATTGCCGTTGGAGCTCTCGCATGTTCGCTACCAGTTTTTCAAACGCAGTGGAGCTGCTTCGCAGGTCGCTTCCAGCTCATCGCAACCCGTTACATCCTCAACCGTTCCTTCAACAGACTGTGCGTTGCGACGACAGACATCGGCATATAGAGTCGTCCCTGCCATGGCGTAAACCGGGACCGTGTGACCATCTCCAAAACTAATGATGAATTTTTGTTTTTGGGTTTGTGGATATGTGATGGCTACAGGTACCAAGAAGACAAAAGCTATGAAGCAATTAGGGCCCCGCCAAGTCCTCAATGAGAGGTACGCGATCAATGGGGTGACCTCCGTGCTGAAAAAGATTGATCAATGAAGACGGAAGACAGGTTTGTCCTCAGCGTAAGGGTGGAAAATTTTGGCAAGAAGAACACAGAGCCATCTTCATGCCACTTGGGCGATCCGTCGTAGTGCCACCTGATGGACAGATTCCGCGACTTAGCAAACGCAGACAGCAGCTTGCAGACTCTCTCGATACGACTAGCTGGCGATCCAGCGATGAGGTGCTCCAGATTGTCGTCGTCGATGACATCTCTGAGTCAAGCAAGTGCTACGCGAGGGGCTCCAATCGAGATTAGAGCGAAGGCACGGCAGCTCCGTCGCTATGCGGATCATGCCCTTCCAGAGCTAGTCAGAGAGAGTGTGTTCATCCCAGCGGGAAAGCAGAATGTTAGCGGGAGAAGAGCTTTGCACGAACGCACCTTCCGTCGCAAAACGGAGGCAACAGAGTCACAAGTCAGTCAGGCGGATGAAGACGCCGTTGCCTTCCGTTGCAAGACGGAGAGTTCAGAGAAGTCGCTTTGCGTCCACTCCGCATCAACACGGACCATGTTGCGCGAGTGACACATGCTCGACAATTCAGCTTTTGACCTCGTCGCTCAAATCTGCAGGCATGTCAAATGCTTTGAACTCTCTAGCACATTTCCAAGCCAGAAGCAGTCAGAGTGTCGAGGTCTGCAGAGTCTCTCACGCGTCAAGCTTCAATTGAATCAATGTTTTCCAATTCATATGATTGCGATGTATGTGATGAGGGTTATATCATAGATGAGACAAGATAACGAGCTATTCGACAATGGATAGCTCTGATCTGAGTCAGGTTTGATGATGACGACGAGCAAATCAAGCGATAGGCTTGTTTGCGAGCCATCTGTTGATCATATCCGAAGCTGCTTCAGGTTGATCAAAAGGCACCATATGACCTGCCGAGTAGACCTGGACGAAAGCTACGTTACCTGCACCTTTACCACCTTTGCGAACGAGGCCCGCAGGCTTTCCATTCACAGACCATTCCTGACCAGTGCCATTGTTGAAATCATCTAGGTAGCTTGTCTGGAGATTCTGCATCCATTCGAGGTTGCCCATATAGTTGCACATGAAGTCGGCCTCACCGGCGTAGATGAGAACACGGATGTTGTCCTCGATGAGTTCAGGCAGAAGAGCAGCCGAGTCGTGCATCGAGTCACCCTGGAGCAAGAAGGCCTGGTTGATGTTCATGTTGCATGACTGGAAGGTGACGGACTCGGGAACGCCGAGGTTCTTCTTGATACTGGGGGTGTTGAGGAGAGTCTCGATGTACTCCATGTCCTTGTAGCAGAGAGGACCATCCTTCTCTCGGTCACAGTTCTTGCGAACATCGTAGAGGTTCTTGCCAGTCTCCTGAGCGGGGCCGTAGAGACGGCTCCAGCAGTAGAGAGCAGCGGGAGTGCAGGTGAGACGCGAGTTGTACTTCTGGCATGATTCGATGAGCGACTTGCAGGTGGCAGCCTGCTGCTCGAGGGTAGAGCAGGTGGGGCTGGAGGGGTCAAAGAGAGCGTACTTGTTGTCGGCACCACAAGCGTATTCAGGGACGGAGGGGAATTGGTACTGAGGCGAGCTGAGACCGTTGCCGATCATGACGGTGTCAAGGTTGATGTGCTTAGGCGCGAGCTCAGGGTTGCTGTAACGGGCAAGGGCAAGGTTCTTGTTCTTCTTGTAGATGGTGGATGCGATGTTGGGAAGGTAGGTGCCGGCGTACGACTCTCCAGAAGCAGTGAAGGGAAGCTTGGAGTATTCGGGGAACTTGGTGAAGAAGAGCTGGAGGAAAGCGTAAACGTCTTCGGCAGCGGCAGGCGAGTTGTTGACCTGGTCGTTGTCGGAGTACGAGTAACCAACGTCAACGGGCTGGTCGAGGAAGAGGAGGTTAGCCTTGTTGTTCCACGAGTGAGGGTTGTTCTTGACACCACGACCTTCGTCAGTGACACGGCAAGGGCCAAGCTCGAAGAGGAGACCGGTGGACGAGGAGCAACCGGGACCACCGTTGAGCCAGAGAACGACGGGGTCGCTCTTGGGCTTGCTTCGGGACTCGAAGAAGATGAACCAGAGGTGCTTGGAGTCAGAGATGTCGAGGTAGCCGCTGTGCTGGACGACATCCTTGTCACAGAAAGCCTCGGACTTGGTGTTGAGACGGAGCGAGTAGTCGGGGAAGGAGGGGTGGGTGAGACGCTCGAACTCGAGACCATCAACGATGACCTTGCCGGTGTTGATCCAGTCCTTGACGCCCTGCTTGGTGCCGGCGATGGCCTCTTCAATCTTGTGCTCAATGCGCTCGATCTCGTTCTCAGTCCAGGTGAGAATATCCTCAGCCTGCTTCATAGTTTCGGACAGAACATCCTCGACCGCAGACTTGGCGGGAGCAGCAGCGGCAGCGACATCGCTAAGCTTGAGGCCAGAGAAGTCAGGTCGGCCCAGGGAAGGGACGGCGTTGGAAATTTCGGTGTCTTCGTTCCAAACAAGATTACCAGCCTGATCGTAATGGATTTGCTCGAGAGGAGCAGGAAGCTTGGCCGAGTTGGCAAGCGCAGCAGCACATACGAAGACGGCTGAAGCGGTGGAAAGCCAAGAGGAACGCATGGTTGTTTTGCGAGGTCTAGCTTTGGTGTCGAAAAGGTGAAGAAAGGATCAGCTACAAACAAGTTTGATGCTGATACTGGATGTTGGTGGAGAGAATGTGAAGGGACGACGACAATCTCAACACAGTATTGGTGGCAAGCACAAGGGGAAAGGGGCTGGGCTGAGCGTCGATCTGTGCGAGTTGAGGGTCCTCAGCAGTTAGGCGAGGCGGGGCAGAGAGAGAGAGGTAAGCCTGGCAGTACAGTATACGCAGGATAAGGCAATTCAAGTGGACCCTCGTTTTGCGCGCTTGTCCAACCACTATCCTATCTGCAGTAAAATTAGATTTACAAATCCGGCAAGCCACGCACAAAGAAAAAGGTGCTGTCATCAGGCAGCGCTGAGTTGAAGTTGACTTGAGTCTATGTGAGCCCACTAACCGAGTGTGGAGGGAAAGCCTGTTCACAAGCCTCCTTTTTGTGTCGGAGGCAAGCGACCCGTCCTCGCTTGGACCAAGCCTCCAAGGCGGTGCCATAAATTTTCAGAGTCTAACAGTCCTACACAAAGGTCACCTTGAGTCTCTCACAAGGCTGAGTTGGATGAGACGCTTGGACGACAGCTGTCGTCCGCCGGCATGTAGAAAGCCAACTGCAGCCTTTATAGCCGATTGACAGGGTCAGCTAAGCCCTTCCACTAATGTGACGTGACGCCGTGCCATTGACAACTTCTCTCCTSACCACCACCACAACAATCAAAAGTCTAACTCTCAAGACGAGGACGTTACAAACATGCCACACATTCTGAAGAACTCGGACGGAACCGTCAACTTTGACGCCGTCAAGAAGGAGACTGACTTCTTGAAAGCGTGAGTAGCTTCATCCTTCAGCCTTGCCTTGAGCGAATCCAGAAAAGGGTGTTGGTCTGACGAGGTTGCCCCTTGATCGTACACAGTAAGTACGCACAGAACGCTGAAAACGCCAAGAAGAACACCGAGCAGCACGGCCAAGCCTCTGCTACTTCAACACCATCCGCTCCTCAGCAGGGCCACGGTGACCTTGTACCTCCCAAAGCCGACAATGCATAGTAGTCTCACTTGAGCACAATGACAACTTCTCCTACTCTTCACGCGCTTGCAGGGTTCACACTCTCGTAGGATGATTCCAATCTTGATCGCTGCAAGATGCTTAACATGAGGATCGAAGCAATCACGAAGTCGCGAGCATCTGAGATGAAGCACTGAATCGATGATGCATTCTGATCTAGTCCAATCGTCTAAGCAACACGAATGACGACCTTGCCGACGTGCGCCTGGCTCCACTGGTAAGCATAAGCCTCCTGTGCCTGCTCAAAGTCGAACACCTTGTCGACCAAAGGCTTGATCTTGTGGTCTTCAAAGATCTGGTTCATGTGCTCAAACTGGGCACGCGAGCCGACCAGGATACCCTTGAAGTAGGCGCCGGTGCTCAAAGCAAGGAGGGCAACGTTGGGTGGTTCTGCCTGAGCCACAAAGCCGATGGTGGAGATGACACCACCTCGCTTGACCGAATTGAACGACTTTTCCAGCGTACCGGCACCTCCGACCTCAACAACATGGTCGGCACCAGTCCCCTTTGTAATCTCGAGAACCACCTTGTCCCAGTCGGGATTGTTCTTGTAATTGACTGTTGTCACAAGGTGTCGGAGCGACTCTGGAACAAGGCTGACCGCCTTCTTGAGCTTCTCGTCCGAAGAGGAGGTGATGACCACCTTGGCACCAGCCGCAACGGCGAGCTGAAGAGCAAAGACACTGACACCACCAGTACCCTGAGCCACGACTGTGTCACCGGCACGAAGCTGCTCAGAAGGAATACCGTAGAACGCGTTGTAAGCGGTCACAGCAGCGCAAGGAAGAGTGGCCGCCTCCTCGTACGAAAGGTGCGAGGGGATGCGAACAACACCACTCTCTGGCAGAGCCACATACTGAGCAAGCATGCCATTAATGGCACCACCCAGTGCCGTCTTGATGTCGTCTTTGCTGGGAGTCGAGCCGCTCTGATGGGCCTGAGTGAAAATGCCCGCAACACGGTCACCCTGCTTCCACTTGGTTACCTTGCTGCCAACAGAAACGATCTCTCCAGCACCGTCTGAGGTAGGAATCAGCTCATCCTTTTTGAGGTCCAAGGGGTAGAGGCCTTTAGCGATGATCAAGTCTCGGTAGTTGAGCGAGACGGCGTGGACCTTGATGAGAACCTCGTTGGCCTCTGGTTGGGGAATGGGGCCCTCCTTGAGCTTGAGGACGGAGAAATCCTTGCGGGCAGAGACTTCAGGAAGAGTGTAGAACTTATGAGTACCGTTCATTGTGAATGTGCTGTAGAGGGTTGTTTGCAAGTTATGGACAAGGGTGAACAAGCTCCTGTTTCGATTTATATATCCTCGTTTTTGATGACAGGCCAGCTTTGGAGTTCCGAATGCCTACTCACCATAGCTCGGCGACCCAACGTTTGGAAGACAGCCTAACCGGATCAACCACAGTCTTCTTCTTGAGAGCACACCTTCCTGTACGGAGTCAGCGAATTTTCCTTTCCTTCTCTGCTTCGGATTTTGCATCGGCCGGCCATAAAAGTTTAGGATGCCCTCTGCTCATGGCGTAATTGGCCTGTTCGAACATTGCATTGCCGAATGTGGAGCAATTTTGGTACCGTCGCAACACGGGCCATGGAACTTTCGAAACGGGACATTCGTCGGCGTAACAGAACAGAGATCGGGATCGAGACGTTGGCCAGTCTTGATCGGATAGATACCGGCGACTTTGAGAAGTTTTGAGTATGCAATGTATCAATCGTCTGTGCGTTTTGTGGCCCCGCACCGAAACTTTGCCTTATCTCTTGAGAGCTTCGCTTAGAGAGGGCCTTCTTCTGCCTTTCCCGGCCTCGTGTCCCTGCAGCCTTGAAACCTGTTCTTATATTTTGACTGGCTGCCGACTTATCAGCGGGAATCTGGAGTGAAGTCCAGTTGTGCTTCCTCTTCAGAGTTTCCGCTCCTACACAACAATGCGGACAATTCCGCTCCATGATGGCAGTGGCTTGCAGCAAGAGAACTTTCCCGCCTTGGAAGAACCGCTGATGTGAACTCCCTGTCCTAGAAGCAGAGCTTATCTGGTTGCTTTCCGGTCACCTGATACGTGTGGTCGTTTCATGGTACAGCAGGACTGCATCAAAAGTTTTTGTCAGAACTTTGCACCTCGCTTGTCTGTCGATCCCGAACTTCAATTGATGTCGTGTGTTTGTAGTGAGATTGATGCCAGCTTGGCTTCGTGAGGAAGCAGCTTTGTCTGTTACGACCACCATCATCATCTTCAAGCTTTGGGACAAGATCCGATCTTCAAAATGTCCCCCTCACAGACGGAGCGCACACCTCTGCTGGGCAGTGCTCAGCAGCGACAGCCATCCGTCTCGCGCCATCGTCCTAGTTTTGCCGCCAGCATCGGTCGACCTGACCTTACCGCTGAGGAGGAAGATGTCATCGCGCAAGAATCAGCCTTCAGCGCTGTCCAAGGCGCCGCGCACGGTGTGGACCCCAACTCTTCCGCTTTCATCCCCCTCGACCAGAGTCATTTTTCCATCTCTGGATCTGGCGTCAATGCGATTGCTGAGGAGCCTGAAGAGGCCCCTCTGCGGCCCGACATCTGGGTTATCATGGGTGCCATGTGGATTGGAAGCTTCTTGGCAGCCTTGGACGGAACCATTGTAGCTACCATCATGACATCCGTCGGCTCCGAGTTCCGTGTGAGCAAGGAGGTCGGCTGGCTTGGTACAAGCTATCTGCTCACCCAGACCGCTTTCCAGCCTCTCTATGGTAGAGCTTCGGACATCTTTGGCAGAAAGGCTGCCACCCTATTCGCTTCAGTTGTCTTCCTTATCGGATCTCTCTTGTGCGGCCTCAGTCAAACCTTCTGGCAACTTTGCGTTGCTAGAGCTATCGCCGGTATCGGCGGCGGTGGACTGACCACGATGGCCACTCTTGTCACCAGCGACCTCGTCAGTCTCAAAGCTCGAGGAACTTGGCAAGGTCTCGGTAACTTGGTCTACGCTACCGGTGCTGCTCTTGGTGGTCCCCTGGGTGGTGCACTCGCCGACGGAGGTCTCGGCTGGAGATGGGCTTTCCTGGTTCAGGTTCCGCTCTGCGTTGTGCACTTTGCTGTGGTCTCGTGGAAGATCGACATTCCTGCTGGACCTGGCAGCATGATTGAAAAGATCAAGCGCATCGATGCTCTTGGCTCGCTTTCGCTTGTGACCTCGGTCACCCTCATCCTCGTGGGTCTCAGTCTCGGCGGCAACGAACGCGAGTGGTCTGACAGGCTCGTCCTTGGCTCTCTCATTGGCGGTGGTGCTGTTCTGGTCCTTTTCGTTTTCGTCGAGCGCTACGCTGCTCGTGAGCCGCTCATGCCCATGTCGGTCCTCTTCAACCGTACGCCAGGCTTTGTCGCTCTTGCTTGCTGGTTCATCACCATGTCTCAGTTTGGTATCATCTTCAACGTGCCCACCTACTTTTCCACCGTCGAGCGAACCAGCACTTCATATGCAGGTCTTCACCTCATCCCCAACGCTATTATTGCCTCGAGCTGCAGTCTCGGAAGCGGTCTCATTATGGCACGCACCGGTCGATACCGCAAGATGCTTCTCCTCGGTGGTCTCTTTGGCTTCGCAGGTCCGCTCATGATGTGCTTCTGGCGTCGTGGAACGTCCGAGGTCTTCTACTGGGCCACTATGCCCTTTGGAGGTGCAGCTTATGGTTCCATTTTGACCATCACGCTAGTAGCTCTGATCGCATCGGTTGATCCTAAGGACATGGCTGCTGCGACGGGTGTCACATATCTCTTCCGCGCTACCGGCTCTGTTCTTGGTATTTCGCTCTCCAGTGCTATTCTCCAGAACAGCTTGCAACATAACTTGGAAAAGACCGACATTCCTCGCAAAGTGATTCAGCTGATCCGTCAAGATGCTAAGACGATCGAGAACCTGAGCAAGCCGCTTCGTGAAGCTGCTATCAGCGCATACGAGCAATCGATGCACACTGTCTTTATCGCAATTGCGGCTGCTGGTTTCTTTGCTTTCCTTGCTCTCTTCTTCATCGAGGAGCGCGATCTTCCCAGCAAAAAGCCTGCTGCCCCCGCTGCTGCGCCTGCTCGCGCCCAGCGCTAAGGGACACGCCGCTTCACATCATTTCTCCCGTTAGTTCTCGAGCAAGGATCAATGCATTCATGATGTTCGTAGATTCAATATATCTCAATAGAAGTCTTAAACCTGGTATCGTCAGACATCGAAATTTCTTACCCCGGGTATCGAGACAACATCGAACCGAGACAATTGGAGAATATCGTGTGTTTGCAAGGTGCTGCGAAAGAAGTACAAGGAACGCTAGAATGAGCTTCGATCTGATCAAGACAACTGCTTGGCGAGGAAGTCCTTCCAGGCAGCCTGGTCGAAGGAAGACGAGATGCTACCCTCGACAAGACCGTTCCAGAGGCAAGTTGGTGTCACATGGATACCGTTCTGTCGACCAAGCTTGACACAGTACTTGAGTTCGGGTACAACTGCACTTCCACCGTTGCCCTCCTTCTCAACACGGATGAGATTCTTGACAGACTGACCGAGTGGAGTTCCCTGCAGATCTCGGTGGATGGCGTCTTGCTTGCGCTTCTTAGGACCTTCGCCGACGGTTTCGATAGCGAGAGTTGCGAGCTCACCACGGATCTGGTCTGGACTCTTGCCCCTGGCTGGACCATCGAAGAAGCGTTCCTGCTCCTTCATTAGCTCCAAAGAATAGAGCCAGAAAGCGTTGCGGTCTGGAATTGCGGTTGTAGCAGGATCAGTGAGAGCGATCTTAGCCACTGCCAAAGCGGATTCATGGAGCAACGTCGAGCTCGAGTGCCATGGCTGAGGGTAGGGTCGGATGACGATGCGAACCTTGTTCTTGTACTGAGCCGAATCTCCAATGACAAGAGGCAGCAAGTATTCGTTGACCCCCTTGAGTTGCTTGGCAGAGAAAGGACACAAATAGTCGAGGTAGAGCTCAAGGGTGTTGGGAGCAGTGAGCGACCCGATCGAAAGAGCCTGAAGAGAGGGAGGGAGTGCCATGATTTAGATGATTTTCGACGATGTGAATGTCGGCTCGATGGTCTTGGTCGATAGATACGAAGTTAGAAAATGCGAGAGCTTTGGTTTGGTTTTTGGTGTTGAGCCTCCACACTGCACGGACGTCTACCAGAGCTCAACTTTTGAGTTGACGTGATTCGCTTGCTTGCTTGCTTGCTTGCTTGCTTGCTTGCTTGCAGTTCAGCTGTCAAATAAAGAGTTGTTAGATCCCAGTAAAGTCTGAGAGGCTGTGAGACCGACTACAACAACAACCCGAAAATGAAATTCGATTCTTGACCCTCAGCTCAAATACATGAAGGTGGTCTAGCCGAGGGTTGAGACCCTGTTGCATCTCGATTCCGCCGAAATTGAGCTTCTGAGCTCTTGTGCTGGTTTTCTTCGGCCAATCTGCCCCGCGCGTCGTCAACCTCAGCCCGCATTCGCACTGTCTTCCCGCTTTTTGTGCTCTCGTCTCGTTCTCCTTCTCGTTCTCGGCTGTGTCCCATCTCATTTCGCATTTGCAGTGTCCAGCCTTGTCTCAGCCACGCGGCAAACGTTTCCTCTGACATCCTTTTCACCCTTTCTACCATTCAATCAGGAATCTCTTCACGCTCCACCACCATCAAGGCCGGATCGATTCGAGCATCGCTGCAATCCAGTAAGGAGTCGCAAATACCTAAAATGCCTCCCAAAAGAGGAAAAGGACCCATCAGGAGGCATCATGCCTTCCATGGTGTCGTTATGGTCTGCGGTTGGCTTCTACCACCTCTAGCCGTTCTGATTCGCTTCGGTGTGGGTCTCGATCTATTCATCAACATCATCTGCACCATTGCTGGATACATTCCGGGTCATGTTCATAACTTCTGGATCCAAAACATCCGCAACAACAAGAATTCTCGGCACTCGCCTTCGTGGGCCATCAGGTATGGTCTTGTCAAGGACTACCGCGTCAAGCGTACTGCCAACGGCTGGTCTGACCGATACGGAGACTCTGCAACCGACTGGCAAAATCAAGAGGTTATTGTTGACCCCATCACTGGCGAAACACGCCGCGATCCCGAGTCCGCTCGCAAGACCGGTAACGTCCGTGCTGGTAGCCACTTCCTCTCTCCCTGGGCCGACAACGTAGATGACAGCCCTCGTGCAGAGCGCGAAGATCCTTCCGATCCTTACGCTGACGAGAGGCGACGAAACGCTGGTCGACCAGGTAACGTCACGCGAGACCCTGTTACGGGTGCCGTCATCGACGGTAGCGGCTCCGATTCACTCTCGCGCACCAGCTCAAGAAGAAGCCTTGGCAGCCGCTACGCTGAGCGTTACGGCATCGGCACTGAAGCTTCATCCAGGAGCTCGCTCAGCTATGCCAACGACGGTCGTGACAACAATAGCTCCAGCAAGTGGGGTCGTTCCAACTCGTCCAAGAGCAAGAAGAAGGACCGATGGGCAAGAGAGGCCGAAGCGCTCGGTCACCCTTCGCAGCAGCAGTCGTACGGCTCGGACAACTATAGTTTCGACGACAACTCGCGCAACTACGATAACAACAACAGCGGAACCAACAGTAGTGGCCAAGTCAACCGCAACAGTCGCATTCGCGATCCTCTTGCTGATCGCCACGATTTCTGATGCTCATCTGTTTTGCATATCGGTTGAACTGGCATCCATTTCTGTCAGCAAGAAGCATCTCATTATCCGTCAATGTTGACCTGCAGTGTCTTTGAGGCGTATTCGAGTGATGGTGACTTGTGATGAGCACTATATTGTCATTGTATAGCCGATGAGAGACCGACAAGCAAATCTTGTGTCCAAAAGGCTAGGAAAAAGGGCCAGCACAGGGGCGCGCACGATCTCGGCATGTTGCATGTCGCTGGACTTATCCTTGTCAAGAATCCCTTGGCCTACTGCCATCTATCTTCACTCCTTTCAATCTCAAGGGGTACAACATCGTGGTTGCCACAGCTGAGAATGATGCGGATGTTTCGAGCGCGCATGCTGCTGTTCCTGAGAGCATTGCCGGCTTCTTATCCGCTCTGCGTGTCACAATTTCAAGTCGCGGGCTCGAAAGACACGATACATGTCGAAGTGACCAAGGCAGTAACTAGGCCTGTCCATTCGCAAGCGGATACTTTCAATGAGAAGCCTTATCCTTTTTAGAGCCCCAATTTCTGTGCGGAATTTTGGGAAAAGGAGCTGTCGAAAAAAAAGACTTGCTTCGAGGAGTGAAGGATCATCTGTGCGCAAAGAAGGATGACGCAAAAGCGTGCCGTTTCGCTTTCAACTGCGAAAAAGGAGAGCTCCGACACTCCACTTTCAGCGCATGCGCTCCTTCTCCACGGAGGAAGACTTGCCAGAATTTCCCCCATCGTCTCGGCATCTTCTATCCGTGTGTGGTAACTTCAAAAGCATTGACGACGCTTACTTCCACTCACACAAATCTTCTCCTTCCACCATCACCTCCTCGACCCCATCAGGAAAGCCAGAAAGACCCATGGATACTCGAAACCATGACCTCCTTCAAAGCATCTGACATCCCCGACCTCTCTGGCCGCGTAGCCATCGTCACGGGCGGCAACAGCGGTCTCGGCGAGTGAGTTTTCCCTGCTTATGGCTGTCAAAAGATACTGAAGATAGGCTGACGACTCATGCAAACATTTGTTGTAACTTCCAGGGTCTCATGCCTCGAGCTTGCTCGCAACGGCGCCAAAGTGTACATGGCCTCGCGAACCGAATCGAAAGCGCAGGAAGCAATTCAGAAGATCAAGCAACAGGTGCCCAACGCTGACATCCACTTCCTGCAGCTTGATTTGACTGAGCTTGCAGCTATCCGCAAGGCAGCTGACGATTTCTTGTCTCGCGAGAAGCGTCTTGACATCTTGCTCAACAATGCTGGTGTCATGGCCACCCCGTACACCTTTACCAAGGATGGTCTTGAGCTTCAGGTCGGTACCAACGTCGTTGGTCATTACCTGTTGACCATGCTCTTGCTGCCCACTCTTTACAACACTTCAAAGCTTCCCGAATATGCCAAATCCGACTCGCCGTCCGTACGTATCGTTCAAGTCTCGAGCATGGGCCACATGGCCTCTCCATCCGATACCAGCTTCAAGGACCTCGAAGCTGTCAACAAACAGCACTGGCCCGAAGTCAAGGGAACCTGGGACCGATACGGAAAGAGCAAGACTGGCAACATTCTGATTGCCAATCAGCTCGCCCGATTGCTTCCCAAGGACGCACGTATCACCAACATCTCCCTCCACCCAGGTGTCGTGCGGACAGGCTTGCTTCGTGGTCCTAGCCAGTCATATGGAAAGATCATTGGCGGACTCAACTCTATCGCCTCTCGCTTCTTCACTGCTCCTGAGGACGGCGCGCTGACACAGCTCTATGCCTGTGCCTCACTCGAGGTCGACCGTCTCGATCTCAATGGTGCCTACCTCATTCCCGTAGCCAAGCTTGGCAAGAAGAGCAAGCTTGCTGAGGACAAGGATGGTAAACTCGGCAATGAGCTCTTCAACTTCTGCAATCAATTTGTCAAAGAGAAGCTTGGTCTCGACCTTGTCGCCCATGTCAAAGAGACTGGCATCCAGCTTCCTCAGAGCCACCTTTAGACTACAAGATGCTTCATTAGATACCATTTGATCCTCTCCAGGACGATCTGTGCCCCTTGCCTCAATTCAGTCGCCTTGTCTCTACCGCCTTTGTATCTGCCTCGCTGCCCCTGGATTTCGGACTCGCTGCCACTGTTTTACTCGATCAGGAACGCACAAAACTGAACCTTGGTACCCATGCATCGTGTTCGAAAGCGCTCAGAAATGGCTTTTCAGGGGCTGACAACGTGTTTCTTTTGACTGTGAGCTTCGAAGTGCGCCGAGCTGCTGCCGCGTAAAGTGCTTGTCCATTTTATGAAATCTTCGGTTCTCGGACCTTCCAGAGACGCAGTTCAGGGTCGAGGGCGTGTCTTGTGAATGTCTTGCTTGCTTCAATCTTCCTGTCATACTTCTTCATCATCGTCATCTTCTTCGTCCATCACACCCTCGAACTCACAAGCTATCTGCCCAAGGGCTTTGAAGTTCGACCAAGCGGAAGGGGCTCGCTCTGTGCAACGCCTGCACTCAATTCCAGCTTACATCCCACCGATTCAGAAAACGTTCCGAACAGGTCTTTTCTTACCATGACCCGTGGGTATTGACTGCAGCTGTTTGGAGCTCACATCGCAAGCAGTACGAAGTATCTAAATGCGAGAAGAGTCAATACGATGCTGACCGTTGCTTCCTCATCGTCACAGGTGGCAATCAGAGAGAGCTGGCTCGCGCCAAGAACCAGAAGAAGCAGGCCGACCTCAACAAGGGCAAGCGCAGCGAGTCCAACACCTCGATCGCCAAGAGGAAGGAAGCTGACGCCGAAGCGCTCCGAGCCAAGCAGGCTGTAAGTGCTAACTACTGCTCATTAAACCAGTCACGGCATGGTAGATCTGACTTTTCCCTCGCTCTATTGCAATCTTTCCCTAACAGGCCAAAGCAGCCAAAGCGGCAGCAGAAGGCGCAGGTGGAGGAAAATGATGCCTTATCGCATTGGAGTTCAAATCAATCAATTCAACCCATTTCTGATGCCGACAACATCCCAGCATGATTCTCAACCGCAAAGAAAGTTAACAACTCATGTAACGGACAAGGGACAGCACCGCAGATGCAAAGTGTGGAGTACTCTCATCCATTGCGACAAGCATAGTTACTATTTACAGAAGAGAGCCAGGCGACAGTGATGTGATCAACGAATCTTAGTTCCGGCTTTCTTCATGGCACGCTTCCTCTCGACCTCCTTGCGCTTGGCCTGTTCAGCAGGGCTCAACTTGTCGAACTTTTCCTTCTCAGCCTTGCGCTTGGCCTCTTCCTTCGCCTCCTGTTCAGCCTCTCGCTGCTCCTTGGTCGCTTCCTCTTCGATCTCCTTGTCGACCTGCGCACGAGTCTTGCGTAGCTTGGCCATGGTCTCGTTGCGAGCCTTGATGACGCCCTTGTCCAGTGCATCGACCAAGTTGCACCCGAGCTGGAGCAATTCAACTGCCCTGGGAACATCCGAGGGGGAGGTGGGGATCTGCAGGGTCAGGATCAGCAGACGCTGGCGCTTCTCTGTAGGCAGAGGTCGTGTAGGACGAGTGAAAGGCTGGTCGGTAAGAATCAGACTATCGAGGAACTTGCCAGCCTGTCCCTCGAGAAGGTCAACCAGGCCGAGCTTGGAGCGTTGGGCGACACCCTTCTGATCAGGTTCGCCGAGGAAGCCGTCAGTGAGATCAGAGGCTTCGCTCATAACAGCCCACTGCTTGGAGAGTCCACGCGAAGTGACGGTGGTGTCTGAGTCGTTGACCTTGGCAAAAGTCAAGTCGAATCGACCGCTTCGGGTGTGCTGGAGCGCACCCTTATTGACCAGTGCAAAGACACCCGAGACGTTGTCGCTGGTGGGAGGAAGGGTGAAGGTGAAGGTGAGAGTGTCGCGGAAGGATGAGGTAGTCGAAGCAAGTACAATGTCCTTGGCGAGGGTGTACAGGATCTCCATGGGGTCGTGTCGAGCAATGAGATCGAAGGTAACATGCAATTTAGAGCATCCTCGACGACCGGATGCAAACATGAGAGCCGAGTTGCCGCCGTTCCAGAGCAAGTGCCCCTTGCCATCATCATCAGCGACAACAGCAAACTCTTCTTGAAGCGCAGGCAGGGCAGCATCAGCAATCGTGCTAGCCAGCTGACGGTTGCGTGTCTTGCCAACGTAGTGAATCAGGACAAAGAGCACGCAGAAGCCGAGCACACCTCCTTCAAGCCAGAAGAGAGCGGGACGGAAAACGAAACGTCCGAACAGGGGATATTCGAGTCCATCGTATGGCTGATTGGCCTGGTATGCGGTAGCGCCAGTGGGTCGGTTGACGGCGAGAGTCGATCGAAGGAAAGACGGCATTTCAAAAGCGGCGGATGGAGCAGCGAGCAACAACATGGTCCAGATGGCAAAGATGGCACCGGTGGGCGCCCACATGGCGGTCCTGGTGAGCTGCTGAGAGGCCATAATGGAACTTTGGTCTGCAGCAACGCTTTAGGTGCAAGATGAAGATGGTGAGAGGGATCAAGAAGATTACCTTCTCACCATCAACCTATTTACCCCACGACAATCTCTTCTTGTGTTCTTCTTGCATCAGATCTCTTGGCCGGAAGCGGAAAATCAGTTGACGAGAAGAACGCGTAAAAGGCGCTCTATTGATTGGTCGAAACAGTCCGTGCGAGCTGATCTTTTCTTGTGTCATGTTAGAGTTCGATAAGGATGTCCTCCACTCTAAGCTTCCGCTTTCAGCTGCTCGTACCCCGCAGATTCATCATCATCATCCAGAAAGAGACGCCGCTGACGCCCTTCGCTTACCGTGGACCTGTTATCTTGTCTTTCTTCGACTTGACCCTGCTTTCGACCACATAGCCTTACGATCTCCTTCGCTGCCGTCAAGATAGAAGAGCATCAGAATACGTCGAGGCTGCCGTCACCTCTATACACCATAACATTGTTCGGCGTCTGGTCAAGATATTCCGCGAAATGAGCAACAACGGCCTGCGAGTGCAGATCGCATCATACAACGCCAACTTGGCAGGAGTCGAGACTACTCGCCATGATCTGACACCATGGCTCATCCCAATCGCCGAACAGAAGCCAATTGCTCCCGTATCTACCAAACCGCTCACCAACAAGAATGTGCTCGACGCTGATGCATACAAGTCACGAAACGCCAAGACACTCTCCACCCACCCCTCTCTGCCGCGAGAGGCACCCGACTTCTATGCCGTCGGCTTTCAAGAGCTCATTCCGCTTCACACTGGCATGTCTGCAGCTGGCGACACAGCGCTCTACAACACCGACCTGGATATCCGCCGAACAATTCGCCCATACCAAGCTGTTGTCTCTGGCACCGGATTGTATGCAAGCTTGGAGGAGGGTGGCGGTCCCGAAGGCTATCCGCTTCTCTGCAAAGTTGACCTCGTCAGCATCGCTCTGTTTGTGTATGCTCGCGAAAGGGCGCCGTTCTCCATCTCGAAATCCACCGCAAATAGCGCAAAAAGTGCGGCTCACCGAGTCAAGGAGGTTCGAACATCCAAGGTCGGCACAGGTATTGCAGGCGTAATGGGCAACAAAGGCGCCGTAGGTGCTCGTATCGTTGTCGAAGCAGCTGACGGTAAGGGACCTGACGAGATTCTTACATTTATCAGCGCTCATCTGGCCGCGCATGACCACAACGTTCTCAGAAGGAACAAAGATTGGCAGCAGATCGTACAGAGGATGGTCTTCGAGCCTTCGTCGGTGCAGAAGCTTCCAATCTTGCAAGATCCTGCGCAAAAGCCATTGAACCCTAATGACATGGCTGCACTCAAGAAACAGCACGAAAATTCGACTCAGGCGAGCAAGGGCACCAAGAAAACGACTGCGCTCGACAAGAATAGCTACACGCTTTACGACACTACACACCTTTTCGTATTTGGTGATCTCAACCATCGCTTGTCGCTTGGCAAGAGCGAGATCGACAGCGTCAAGGGAGGCAATGAGAAGGGAAACACTGAGCTGACAAAAGAGACGCTCGCCAAGGCACTTGAGGTGGGGGACTGGTCTTCGCTAGCCAGCCACGATCAGCTTACACACCAAAGGCTGGCCAATCCTCCGAAAGCGTTCCACGGTCTTACCGAAGTGCCAATCGCGGAAGCAGACATTCCACCTACGTACAAATACACTGTCTCACGAGCGGGCAAACAGACCAAAAAGAAGAATGCCGGTATCACTTCCGCTGCTTTGGAAGGCCAAACACTTAGCAAGAAGCGTATTCCAGGCTGGACTGATCGCATTCTCTGGGCTTCAGCGCCACATAAAGACGAGAATGAGCGACATGGAGTTGAGGTGGAGTTCTACCGCAGCATCATGCAGTATACCCATTCGGATCACAAACCCATCACCACGCTCCTCCGTCTTCCAGCTCCTTCGTCTTCGAACAAAGGCTCGTCTCCAGCTTTGCTCACCTCTCTCAACCCATATGAACCGCTTTCATCGACGCAGCGCCTAGTGCTCTCGACTGGCGGGGTTGTGCTCGATCGTCTTGTCGGCTACATCTGGAGTTTGCTGCTGCTGGCTGGTGGCGGAAGTCTTGCTGGAGGTCTCATTGAAGTGTTTGTAATTGGTGTTATTACAGCTTGGTGGCTATCCCAGTCAAGGTCATGATTTTGTATATGTCCTTATTATATGGCAGCATGACTTGGATGACGTCCATGGTGTGCAACTCAAATCAAAGCTTACTGTCCTTGCCTTGACCTTCAAACTCTTCGGCTCCTTCGATGGCCTCGCAAATCTGTTTCATGTTGATATGAAAGTTGTGTAAGCTTCGTCGTCAGATCTAGTATGAGAGTGTGTTGTTCTGGCAATACTTACACTATCGACAGTGCGAACGACCCACAAAGCGCCTTCCTCTGTAGTGAGCCATTCGAGACCCTGCTTGGTGACATCGTCAGGCTTAATCGAATCCTTGGCCTTGAGTAGACCCCACACATGACTGGTCACCTGCGGACCAACCCCGCCCTGAGCTCGAAGCGCCGAAATGGCAACCAGCGATGTGCGGAGTCGGTTAACATCCCAGCTAGGTTCCTTCTTGGCAGACTCGGGATCAGAGGGCAGTGTAAACGAAGCAGGGGAGGAGAACAGAGGTCCATACTCGGACTCGACGATAAAGACGGGCAGATCCGGGTGCGAAGTACCAAGGATCTTGAGCAGTTTGTCAGAATGAGGCGTGTAAATGTCATCCCACAGGGAGTAGGCTGCTTTGTGGACGGCCTCGAGTCGGTCAGATTTGATTTGTCTGTAAGAAGAGATTGAATGTGAGCGTTCGATGGAGACAAGCATTCAAAGAGCGTTCTGGCCATATAAGGGACTGACTTACCTTCTCGGCTCTGTTGGCAGAGAGCTGACGAGCTCCGGGTCTTGCTCGACTGCCTTTCTGAGCGCAGCAAGGTTGTTGATGACCTTGGGAATACCGATGAAGCCGATACACTTGAGACCTGTCTCGCGCATCAACAAAGCCACATTCTGCCTGTGCTCAAGGTCGATCGACTTGTCACCGGCAGCGAAGCGATGCAAGGCTTGCAAGCTGCCCGGGTTGTTGAGCGTAAAGAGCGTTGCAGTAGCAATCGAGATCCACTCTCCCCATCCAATGCCTTTCTGCTTTGCTTCGGCCTGTAGACTTTGGAAATGTTGGGTGACACTTGTGAGCTTGGGTGTAGGTGAAGGATTGGCGGATCGTCCAGCTGGGAGATGCTTTGAGGCCGAAACCCGGGAGGCTCTGACCGGGAATGTCGGCTGCTGAAGCAGCTGCTTGAGTGCAGGTGGAAGCGAACGACCTTTGGACATGATGACAGCTGTCGTTGACCAGAACAGCTTCTTTTGATAGGGACCTATGCTTTTGGAGAGTGGAGTCTGGCAAAGGCAAGAAAGTGTGTCTCTCCAAGAAGGTAATTGGGTTTGCGCACCGGCCATGGTCTGATCGCGAACAACCGGAGTGGAGGCCGGCACACCAATTTAGCGTTTGGAATCTAGCAAAGCGGCTCAACTGAACCGTACCCGCCGGCCATTTTACCCCGCACATAACCGCCAAAGCTGTTCGCACTCGCTTGCGAGAAGTCAATTCCAGTTGAAGGAAGCTTATACTGTTTGTATGTACTGTAGGTGCGATGACTTCTGTCAATGCCCCCGTGCAGGCATGTAAGAGAGGTTCAGCGATCCCAGCGAATGCTCCGTATTTCCGCAAATTGGCGTTTCGCGGTTCGCGTGCGATACGCAATTCAAGTGTTTTCCTCTCCACAAAGTGCACACTTTCATGCGAAAGACAGGTTGAAATCAACTTTTTGACCCTGCATTCCACTTCCAATCCATCTCATCTCTTCCACTCTGGCCTTCAAGCATCCTACTGTACATCTTCAGCATCACTACATCCAAGCGAGTCGCAGCCGCTGTCTAACCCGAGCAACGTGGTACTCGCTTCGGTCTACGAATTCGCCGACGTTTGGCGCCACTTGCGATAAGGCACCTCCTCTTTTCGCCGTCCTGCAGATCCTCATGCGCCCCACAGAACCTTCCGCCAACGGTGTTGATGGGCGTTGACGTGTTCGAGATACACAGAAGTCAGTGAACATCCAGCATCGGATCTGCCCAGAGGCTGTGCTGAACATCGTATCGCAGGCGTTGCCTTCTTCGAAAAATGTCGACTGGCGATAAGGTTACATAGACTTCACTATCCACGAGCGCCTTCGTGTCATCCATCCACCCCTCTGCTTCATCTTACAGTCATACACACACAAAGCTCATACCAGCGTCGACGGCTAGCCATGGGTAAACGAGGCACACCACGCGCGTCTTGCGACCCGTGTCGTCGCAAGAAGGTCAAGTGCGACAAAGATCAGCGCAATGCTGAGGGTATTTCGCTTTGCACCTTCTGCTGCGCACGAGGATACGACTGCGTTATCACTGACGACGCTCGCCCGCATGCCGACAAGTCCGAAGAAGCTTTCACATCTGCATCAAACGCAGCTGATGGATCTTCAGCTTCAAAGAAGCGGAAAGCATCGGATGCACAAAGCAATGGTGCTACAAAGGACGCCTCCGGTAGTGCTCCAGGACGATCCCAAGCACAATCTACGTTCGGTGCAGCCACAAACTCTGGATCTGCCCATGACCCTTTCGCTATCCCTGACTCCACAAGCGGTCCTGATATGCTCAACGTTCGCGGCCTGACTCGTCAAATTCTCAATGATGCCGTGGCAGCACACTTCCGTACAACATATTGGTGCAACCCGGCCGTGCACCCTCGTCATTTTAACCCAAGATACCGTCGATATCTCAGCAAGCTCGACGGTATTGCGTCATCCTCCACTGACTACGATGCCTTTCCTCCGCCCGACATTCTCATTCTCGCAGTCGCCTGCGTCGGAGTAGTTCAGCTCACCGAAGACTCGCAACGATTCGATCTTCAGGCACGCATCTTCCGCCGCGTAGAGAAGCTCGTCACACTAGCATGCACCAAAGATCTTACTGTGGCACTCGACGTCTTGGAAGCTATCCTGCTCACCTTGGATGTGCCATCGCGAACAAAGTGCGTCGACGAAGCAACCAAATCCTCTCTGGATGCCGGCTTTGTTCATCCTATGAGTCACACCAAGATGATCCGGCTCCTTGTTCACCACGGCCTCAATCGATCTAAAGAGGATCCAGTCGTCAAAGCGCAAAGGCAGAAGTATCGCACTCCTGAACGACATACGGTCTGCGAGGTCAACGATGAACGTATGCCACTCATCCTCGCAGTTGCAGCCGTCAACGACATCATCCGCAGCTTCGACATGTTCGATCGACACCAGCTACTCCAGGAAGACATCGATCCAGATGCGATGAATGCGGATCTCGGCGGCCCCGTAGGCAACCAATGGGCATGGCAATTATCCGTCATGGCGTCGGTGCTGCGCAGCAACAATCTTACTTTCTGCGCAGCTCGATCTCGGCGCCTTGGCATCCCACCCTCTGCGATTCTCGAGGTCTTGGACCAGCTCGAACGCTTCGAGAGACAGATTCCGGACAGTCTGCGATGGAATACAGCTGCGCCCGAGACCAACACCTCGAATGTCCGCCAGCTCATCCCTCACGACAATTCGAGTGAAGACATGATCTCGGTGCTGGTGCGCAAAGGCTTTCTCAATCTACTCTTGTGGAGTCAGTATCGATGCATCCACACTCTGGTGCAAGCCAATGGACTGCAAAGACCGGCTCCGGGCACTCGAATCGATGGCAGCGTCTACTTGCGAGCACGTCAACGTGTCGATTCGCTACTGCTGACTGCTGTGGATCGCATGTCCGAGATCTGCCCGCAGCTGGCTTCCATCACGGTGCCAAAACAAGGATCAAGTACAGAGCCCCCGTCGTTTGCTTCGGTCAACCTGCTGGATTTCAGCTCGATTGCATTCCGCAGCTCTACCAAAGGAGGTGCATACTACACTTTGGAGATGGCCAAATTGACGTTCAAGGCTGGATTGCATGAACTCACTGCTGATCTGCTCTCCAAGGCTGGCAAGAAGATATATGCTTTCAGGACGTACCAGTGCCATCCAGACACGCAAGCCGAAGCCACTAGGATGCGCAATGTCTTATTGAGCTTGTACACCGAGTTCGAGATGATTCCAGGTCTCGGAGCTACCAACGAGACCAAACTGAAGGAAGAGCGAGAGCGATTTTCAAGCGTATTTGAGCCTGCGGCTGCTTATCAGAATGCTGATGCCAACGCAGCGCTGCTTTCGGGTGTTGGGGATATGCAGTGGAATATCGCAGGAGGTTCGTTGCCGATGGGTAGTATAGCGCCTTGGAGCACACCGGGAGCGGATGATTTGTCGAACTTCAGTGGGTCGATGACTGATTTCTTAGCCGGGCTGCCGTTCGTGAATGCTGGCAGTACCACAACGTCCACGAGTCCACATCCGGCGTCGTTTGCGTCAAAGACACCAGCATCGACGACGGCTGCTACAGCAGCGAGTCCTTTTGATCTGAATGCGTTTTTGGACACGCAGATCGAGCCGAATACTATACCAAATGCTCGGCCAGCGGCCCCCAACTTCCAAGGATAGTGTCCTTGCACCACTTTGCATCATGTACTATTGTATTTCTACTTCTCCAGATGCATTCTGTCGTCCGAGCCAGTCATTACTGCCTTATTGTGAGCCAGACAAGGTTGTCGGAAGATCCGAGGGAAGAAGCTGTGAATCTTGAATCGGAAGTGAGAATCGGGCTCGATTGGTCCTGGAGAAGGCGAGCTCTAAATATTGCCAAGGCGCGTTTTTGAGCTTTCTTCCAACCCATGGTCGAACTCCTCCCTCTCGAGCCCGCACAGACATCTTCATCTTCACCATCCAACGACAACCGCACGTGTTACTGGCAGAATGGCTGGAAAGCAAGAGACGAGAGCTGCAGAGGTGCAACCGAGGACACTCACCTCGCGCCCGTTGGACGTGCTGTATCTGGCGTACTTTGGCATCCACTTGATGGCCTCGATCGCAATTGATGCTCAATTGACTTATCCACCCCACTCGCAACGACTGTTCCCAAAGCCACTGCAAAAGGTACTGAAGGACTATTTGACAACCTCGAAGGATCCATTCTTGCTAGCTGCAGCTGCTGGCTCGGCGAACCATGTCTGGTTTAGAGTATTGTTAGCGAGCGAAACGGTGGTTCAGATCCCATTCTTTGTGGTTGCAATTTGGGGCTTGTTGAAGGGTGAGTTGACTGAATACAGGCAAGCTGTCTCCATACGCTGGCAAAAAACGCTTACTGAAGTTCCATTGCGATTGAGTTGTGATGATAGATGAGAAGCGCACGTATCCGCTGATGGTTGCGTATGGAACTCTAGGTAAGTTGACTGAAAGTTCAGGTTACAATTGAAGTACATGAATTTGATTGGTCTTTGTTGACGACAAATCTCATGACCATGTTGGACACCGTTTGCGGTATCTGTAGCGGCATCATCGACACTGCAATGCATCTGCAGTGTTCTTTTCGGCAGTGACGGTATCGGGCTCACGACGGTTCAGATGCGAGGCCTTCTTCAGTAAGTCCACTTGACCTCCTCTTCAGTGTTTGCTTGCCGCCGGGTCGATTCCAGCAATTACTGACCACGCTTCGAATCCTCTGGACTTTGAATCTGCCCTGCACACAACATCAGAAACTACGTGCCATTCTGCTTGATCCCGACGCTCCTCACAGTGGACATGGTGTTGCGCATTGTCCACCTCCTTTCCCATACACCGTCAGCTCCACCAGTCGAGGTCAGCAAGAAGAACGAGTGAGGAAAAGACGACGGCTCGCAAAGGCTATCACAAGTCGATCGACAGGCAAATATTCCGAAAAGCGGAGAACCCGGCGAGATCTCCGAAAGTATAGACATGTGCTGGACGGGTTCGCTTGCGTGTTGTTCGGAGAATCTCAGACGGAATGACTTTCTTTCTTGCTTAGTGCCTTTGTGCGATTGCCTTCCTCTGCGTTGAGCTGAATCTACCGTATCTTAGGTTTGCGGAGTTCAGCGACAGCCAGAGCTTGTGACGATCAAAGTTTGGCAGACCCGATGGCGTACGGAATGATGCAGAGCACTTCGGAATGCTTCAAAGGGTACCTGATTGACTGACATGAGTGAGTGAAAGCTTCGATATTTGCCGGTCTTCGGTATTTGTCGGTCAGCTTCCGCCTGCAGGTTGAATTGTGTTTTGTCTGCGAATACAGAGCAATTCGAGCATCGGTATTCATCATCGGACTTCGCTGTCAAGCTTGAACAAGTGAGTTTCTCTTGAGCTGCAAGCCGGCAGAAATTGAGTTCAGGGTCTGACCGCGATCCAATGATTGCGATGGCTTGTACTGTAATTCCGCAGAGAAATATTACTTGCAGAGACAGACGTCATGCCTCAGTTCCCCGCTCGCTCACGGAAAGATGCCCGGCCATCTGCTTCATGCACAATCGCTGTTCACCAACTGACGACATCTTTCTTTTTCCGCTGCTTCTCAATCACTCTCTCGCCAGCTCAAATCATCCGAACCAACACAACAAGTCATTGCTTATCTTGACAACACTTTCTCGTCTCACGCATCTCTTCTTCGCATCATCACCATATCACACACACACACGTTTCTGGATCGCTACCGTCCTTTCATCCTAACGGTCACAACCTCCTCTGTCATCGACTTCGACCGAGTCTCCTGGATCCTGGAAACCTTTGAGAGTGCCATAGTGTCACATCGTCCGGGCTAACTACTTCTCACTACGAGAATAGGCACAAATTACATCCTCGTCGACCCAACGTCCATTGAGCGGCCCTCTCTCACATACGACATCTTCATTGAAAATGAATGGTATCACCAGCAACGGTAGCGGATCCGCAAATGGACACATCAATGGCCAAATCAACGGCCAACCAAACGGACACGTCAATGGACTCACAAACGGTCTCGTCAACGGTGCCTCTCATGCATCTGACTCGGAAAACGAGCTTGCAGTCTTTGACGCAACCGAACACCCTCACCGAAGATACAACCCGCTCACACGCAGCTGGGTCCTTTGCTCGCCTCACCGTACCAAGCGTCCGTGGCAGGGTCAGGAAGAGAAGCCACAAGGTACCTCCCTTCCTGCCTATGATGAACAGTGCTACCTTTGCCCCGGTAACACACGTGCGACCGGTGCCAAGAATGACGACTATTCCTCCACCTTCTTCTTCGAGAACGACTATGCTGCTCTCATTCCACAAGCAGTAGCAGCCGAGAAGAATCAGCATCCTCTTCTCCAATCGCAACCCGCTCGTGGCCGTTGCTACGTCATCTGCTTCAACCCGCAGCACAACCTCACACTCGCCCAGCTCAGCACACCACCCTTTTCACCCGATCAGCACATTGTACCCATCATCCAGAGCTGGCAGAAGATCTACAAGCAGATTCCTGCCGAAAACCCTTTCGTCAAGTACATTCAGATCTTTGAGAACAAGGGTTCCGCTATGGGCTGCTCAAATCCTCACCCACACGGTCAGGTCTGGTCATTGGACTACATCCCTGAGGAACCTAGCAAAGAGCTTGCTTCGTTACGTGCTTGGTCACAAGACCCTGCAAACCAGGACGAGACTATCAATCTCGGTGTACACGATGACCACGGCCGACCTTCGATGCTTCTCACTCTCGCCAAGCTGGAGCTTACCACCCCCGGTCGACCCCGTGTCATTACTGCCAATGATCACTTTGTTGCCATCGTCCCCTACTGGGCTGTCTGGCCTTTCGAGGTCCTTCTCTTGCCAGCAAAGCGACAGATCCGCAACGTTCTCCAGATGACTGAGCTCGAAGTCGTCTCGCTTGCCCGAATCATTGCCGAAATCACCTGCAAGCTCGACAACGTCTTCAAATGCTCCTTCCCTTACTCGATGGGTATTCACCAGCAACCTACCCAGATTTCGACACAGGAGGAGGATGAATTTGCGCAATTCCACGTTCATTTCTACCCACCTTTGCTGCGTTCAGCTTCGGTGCGCAAGTTCTTGGTCGGTTTCGAGATGATGGCAGAGCCTCAGAGAGATTTGACTGCTGAACAGGCAGCAAAGAGAATTAGAGAGTGTGATAATACACATTATCTTGCTACTCTTGATCAGCAATAGTGTTTCGATTCGTCCACGCATGGACGAGGTATCTTTGGTCAGGTCTCCTTAGCACTTGTATACGATCGCAAGGTAATCAACAATCGCATTCTCAACATTTCTTTGCCCAATGTGCTGTGTCCCAAACCGAGCTAATTATACAGTGATGCAGAAGAGATCGGCTTTGCTTAGGATTCTTTTGTGATGTGTAGAAGAGCCTGTCGTACGCACTCTTCGTCAAACTTTGGTGTTCCGCTTTTGCTTCTCAAGTTCGACTTTGCAACGATGCACTTGATTCCCATCGTTTCCAGCTTGGCCACGTCCACCTTGACCTGACCTTCGGGAAAGTAAACCAAATGCGAAATGAGCTGGTTTGGCTTCCATCCTTCTCTTCTCGCTCCATCGGGTGTTGGCTGGTCGCTTTGATTAAGCGAGCCGCAGATTGTTTGAACGAAATCGAGTGCGTCCATGCCTCTAGTTTCGCGATCTTGCACCGAGTTGAGCAGCAGCACTTTGTACCTCAATGTTGGTGAAGTGACGATGCTCGTGGCAATGCTTCGGAGGCAGAGACAAGGGACAATGCTTGTCCAGAGCGAACCGCACGAGTAGATGATCGTTTTGCTTCGACTCAGTGCTGTTACGAAGGATGGATTTGGTGCGGGATAGATCTCGTTGCGATATGCATTGACGTAGAGAACGCGACGAATGCGTGAAGGCAGAGCGGGCTCTTCTTCATCTTCGGCTTTGGAAAAGATGATGTTGCCCGTTTTCTCTTTGCGTGAGCCTTTCGCTTTTGTGCCGCTGTTGGATGCTTGACCGAGGGCCTTGCGACTCATTGCAGTCAAGGATGCTACGTTAGAATCTGTGTGATGATCGTCTTCAGCTGCACTGCTGTCTCGAGGCGAGTCAGCGACATCGATGCCGTCTTGTGAATCTTGATCGTCATCTTCTGGATCCAAGCCATCCTTTTGGTTGCCCACAGTGGTGAGTCCTTTACGCGCCTGTGCAGAGTATGCGGCTGCCCGATCGTCGACCAGCTGAGCAAAGAGTGGACTTGGTCCAGCACCGCTCTTTGCTGGCGTGTTTGTTGCTCCAGACTTGCCAGGACCACTCCGATGATGAGCTTCGTTATCCGAGGTACTGGTCCTGAGCGCGTCAGAGCTGGCATTCATCGAAGTATAGTTCGATGAAGCAGATGCAAAAGGTTCGCTGATGTGGTAGTGTGCAGGTGGACCAAATCCTGGTGTTGACGGTCCTCCATCTCCCAATCCAAGCCCTTGCAGCGCTTCTGCAGCAGACAGCAAACCGTCTCTGCCCGCTCCGGTGTGCTGCTCCCACATGGCGGAAGAAGGCGTTCCAGGAGGCTGACTGGCCAACGAACCGCCTCTTTCCATCGTTGGAGCCAGAGCAACCTTTGGCGCTATGCTAGTCCGCTGCGGCTTGGGTGCAGGATGCGAGATCTCACACTGCCCCACGATAATCTCTCCATCTTCGAGCTCAGCTGCAATTGTTGCTGTATGATTCGTGTTGATCACCGGTAGCACTTTACCCGCCAGTGAGGAAGTGCTGATCTGTGTCGTAGCCGAGAAGAGAAAGATCGCACTCTGAATCGAACGAAAGAACTTTTGTGCTGCTGCCAAAAAGAAGTTGCCGATCGAACCACCACGGAAGTTGAAGTGGCGATGGGCACGACGTAGCACTTCGCTTTCAAAGTGGACGAGGAAACCTCGGATGACTTCTTTTCGTTCAGGTTCAATACCACGCCAGAGTCGATGTCGACCTTCGAGGATGTCCATCCATTCTTGTTTGATTTCGCGTGATTGACCATGCGATGGAAGGCGATAGGAGAGCAGGTTGTGGATTGCTTCGTTGGATTGTGGTGGAAACGAGGATGACGAGGACGATGTTGTGGTGTTGAAGTCGTGCCGTGATGGAGTGGGGATGAGGCGGTTTAGGCGCGAACGAAGGTCTCCGATGGAAGGCCCACCAAGGACACGAATGATCTCGGAAGATGAGCCGCCATTGTCAGAGATAGGCATGACATAGGTCGCACCTGGTGTAGCTCCGACGAGATCATTGTAGCCACTACCACCGCTGATGACCAGAGTCTCCCCTAATGCTGCTTCAAGATTTTGAAGTGCGTGTTCTTGTTTGGTCGTTATCGAGGAACTTGCTTCGTTCGTCGGACCCGCAGGGATTCGGATGGACTCGCTAGTGCGATCATCGTAGACTGCGACATCATCAGGATACAGCGCCTGACCAAAGCTGGAAGGAGGCGGGGAGCCGGCACCTGTACTATCGAGCTCAACGTCAGTGATGGCACTGACCGAGAGCGTATCGTCGTCCTTGGCGGTGACTCCGCCTTGAGCGCCTAGGCTTGCCATGTTTGGCTCAAGCTGCTGGACAGCGCTTCGCAGCAAAGGATCTCCCAGCGTCTGACCTCTGACCGGCGATTTGACCTACTCAGATGATGGATTTGGCTGATCGCCCAGGAGATGAAGCCCCAATTTGAGCAAAGCGGAGCTGGTCCAAGCCACGTCGGGGTCGACGTGCATCAAGGGTTAATGGCCATCTCCGCGGAAATGCTCACACGACCCTTTTTTTGACAGCATCCCTTCTCTTTCTGAAGTCGTACAAAAGCTCAACGCGTACAAAGTTTTTGTTCCTCTTTGTTCCAGACCCTCCTAGTCCTGCCACCAACTCCTCACCACTGCACCGTGCGTCTTGCACGACCTCCGAACAACCCCTCAAGTATTGATATCTGTCGTGCACTTGACTTGACACTTTCGCAAAGCGGTGTCCATGCAGACACGATTTCTTCGAACTAGCAATCTTCGTTTCGCTCAACCTTTCTTCATCGCCAGCAGAATGTCATCGAGCACCAGCGCAAGCTGGTCTGCCACCAAACCTGAGGCCAAAAGTGCTATTGCACCTGCCTTCTACCAGACTACCCCGCCGCCCCATTGGTTGAACGTCTCGAAGCCTGCGAGTGACTCAGCAACGCTTGATGTTTCACGACGCAAGTTTAAATCGCCTTGGCCGTCCGCTCAATCCCACACGGTTCTTGGCTTCTTTCGTGCACGTCTGTTTGACTGGGACGAGCCTCCTCTGCCACCTAAAGTAGCTTCGTCTGCTGGTAGTGCCATCTTGCCTCCGGTGCACAAGCCTACATGGACAGCCGGCAACGCATCTTCGTCTGACGAGAAGATCACATTCACATGGCTCGGTCACGCTATCTGCCATCTTCAGATTCCAATCGGGGACGGTAAGAAAGTCACCATTCTTTGTGATCCAGTTCTTTCCCGCCGCGTATCGCCCGTACAATGGTTCGGTCCCGAAAGATATACGGATGCGCCTGTGGCCGTGGAAGAAATCGTCTCTGCTACCGAGAAGGAAGGCAAGAACGCTTGGCCAGATCTTCTTGTTCTCTCCCACAACCATTACGATCACACAGACTACAACACCATCCAGAAGCTCCTCAATCCTCCATCTGCCTCTTCCGTCAAGCGACCGCACGTCTTCTGCACGCTCGGCACCAAGCAATGGTTCCAGTCGAACTTCGGATTGACGGATGAAGAAGTCACTGAATGCGACTGGTGGCAGCAAAGCACTGTTTCACTCAATGGAGAGACTGTATTGAAGGTGACTTGTGTTCCTGCACAGCACTTTTCGGGTCGTGGGTTGACGGATCGCGATCGTACGCTTTGGGCTGGATGGACATTCCACGCGGTCAGTGAGGCTAGTTCGAAAGCCAGTGTGTACTTTGCTGGTGATACTGGCTACCGCTCTGTTCCCAGAGGCATGCCGAAGGAGGAAGAAGATACACTGCCTAGCTGTCCTGCGTTCAAGGAGATCGGCGAGGCACTTGGACCATTCGACGTCTCGCTGATCCCCATCGGCGCTTATTTGCCCAGGAACGTGATGTCTCCCGTCCATCTTGCTCCACAGGACTCAGTCCTTGTGCATCGCGACGTTAAGAGCAAGAGATCATACGGTATTCATTGGGGAAGCTTCCGGCTCACCCCTGAAGACGTGAACGAGCCGCCGAAGCTGCTGGTGGAAGAAGCAAAACGTCAAGGTATCAACCCTGACGAATTCGCCACCATTGAGATTGGACAAAGTGTCGACATTCCTGTCTCCTCTTCTACTGCTTCGCTTTCTTCTCCGAGCAAGGCTGGAGAGCCAAAGTCAGTGGAAGAAGGCGAACCGCTACCTGAATCGAAATTGGGCACGAAACAGCATTGGGACGAAGTCTACGAGCGAGAAGTGACCAACTTTAACGAGATTGGTGAAGAAGGCGAAGTGTGGTTCGGCGAAGATGCAGTCATGCGTATGATTCGCTTCCTCGAAAAGTACTATACCGAGACCATCCCCGACGTGTTCTCTTCCGAAGACGGTAAAGCACCAACCGTTCTCGATCTGGGCACAGGAAATGGACACCTGTTGTTCGAGATGATCGAATCAAGCGCTGACTTGGAAGACATCATCCAACCCGCCAAACTCGTCGGAGTCGACTACTCTCAAGCCTCGATCAACCTCGCGAAATCTATCGGAGCGAAAAGAGGAGGCGATTGTGAACAAGTCAAATTCGACACTGCTGACCTGCTAGACGATGGCTCGGTTGCAAATCTCCGCGAACTGCCAAAGAAACAATTGAATGCAGAGAAAGAAGGTTGGGACCTGGTATGCGATAAAGGAACGATGGATGCTATTGCACTGTCATCCCAACCGATCGACGGGGTCTTGCCCATTGACAGGTACACAAATGCGGTGAACCAACTGGTCAAGAAGGATGGCATTTTCTTGATCACTTCTTGCAACTTCACTGAATCGGAACTCAAGTCTAGGTTCACTGCAAAAGGGTTTGAAGTTGAGGAGGTTCTTCCAACTCCTTCGTTCACATTCGGTGGCGCAAAAGGCTCAACGACCACCTCCATCGCTTTCAAGAAGCTGTAGCAAGCTAATCCTTGGCAATGAAATCAGATTCAACAAAAGCAACATGACAAGACTACAAACAAGACCGTGTGATTGGAGTGCAGAATCAGAGATGAGACGAGATGTTGGAAGCAGACGACTTATCCTTAGCAATGTTCTTGAGAATCTCAGAAGCCTTCTCAGCCGTCGCAATGACTGCAGCAGTAGGGTGACCAGAAATCTGCTCGGGGAAGATACTAGCATCGCAAACCACCAACCCGTCACAACCATGGACGTGCAAGTCAGTATCAACAACACTGTCCGATGCATCAGGACCCATTTTGACAGTACCAATGGGATGGTATAGGGTGAAGGCTCGCTTGCCGATAAAGTTCATCAGCTGATCGTCGGTGAGCTTGTCCGAGTCAGTGGCAGAGGCAGGCCAGAAGAAGTCATCCTCGTTGTCGCTCTTGTACTCTTCGAGGTAGGGCTTGAGGGCTGGCTGTTTGGCAATTGCAAGTGCAATTCGAACGCCGGCGAGGGTCACCTTGCGATCATTGTCATCTGGGTCGGAGAAGTACTTGGGGTCGACGACGGCCTTGTCCCAAGCATCAGCAGATCGGATCGAGATGGTACCCTTGGATCGTGGTCGCACGTTGAGGCCAACGATTGAGATACAGCCAGTGCCAGCAGGGGCAGGGAGCGTACCGTGTTCGTTGTAAGCAAGTGGTGTGCAGATAAGCTCAATGTCAGGTCCCTTGCCCAGCGAACCGAAGAATTGAGGCTTGTTCTCTGGCTTGGTCAATGCGTTGGTCAAAGGCAGCTTCTCATCGTTGCAGCGTACGAAGGCTGCCGCCTCTCCAGCATTGCTCGAGACTGGACCGCCTCCCGTAACCAACCAGCGAGCCAGAGACGGGATCGCTCTAATGTCGCTGCCCAAATAATCAAGCGTGTGCGTAGGCTTAGCCTTGACATTGATAGTGGTGTGGCAGAGATGGTCAGAGAGACGTTCACCGACCAACGGATTGTCAACGACAACAGGGATGTTGAACTTGTTTAACGTAGCTGCGGGACCGACACCCGAGAGCATGAGCGTCTGAGGCGAGTTGATAGCACCGCCGCACAGGACGACGCGCTGCTTAGCGGCAGCGTAGTACTTCTGGCCACCCTTCTTGTTTTGCATCTCGACTGCGATGGCCTTAGGTCGAGAGCCGTTGCGGTCAAAGATGATTCGGTTGACCATAACATTGATGCCGATGGTCAAGTTGGGTCGCTTCTGAACCTCAGGTGGGAGGTAGGCAGTGGCAGCACTGCTCCTGCGTCCGTTTGCGTCGATGAAGGTAGTAAAATGGCAGACACCCTCGCTACCTCGAGGGGTGTTCAGGTCAGGATTGTATGGAATGCCGACTTGCGTGGCGGCGGTGACGAAGCCCTTTGCTGTAGCCTCGGCCTTGTAACTGGAGTGGCCAGTCTGCCAAGGGCCGGAGTCACCTCGTTCTTCTACCTTAACACCAGGAAGCGAAGCGTGAGGGGTGTACTTTTCGGCACGTCGCAGGAACGGGGAGAGCTCCTTGTACGACCAGCCCTTGCAGTTGAAGACCTCGGCCCATTCATCGTAGTCTGAAGGGGCACAGTGATGGTACATCATTGCGTTGATGGAAGAGGAGCCTCCGATCAACTTTCCTCGAGGCCACTGCATCTCCTTGTTGAGGACGGCAGGCTGGGGCACGGTTGTATAGTCCCAATCACGCTCTGTCTTGAAGTTCTTGGTGAAGACAAGGGGTGCCTTGACCTCTAGGGCTGAGTTGTCTCCTCCTGCCTCCAGGACAAGTACGGAAGTGTTCGGGTCCTCGCTGAGTCTGGATGCAATAACGCAACCGGCAGTGCCGCCACCACAGATAATAAAATCATAGCTCTTGGCTTTCTGAGCTTCCTCGACAGTGGAGGGTGCGATGTTGGCAGCAGTGGCGTACGCCGAAGCGTCAGAAATAAGTGTTGGTGATGAGAAGAGACCCATGATGACGCTCGTTGATGATGGTCTTGTTAGGGGGAATTGGGGTTCTGATGAGGATGAGGGAGATGGTATATATCAGAGACATCTGCCTTCATATACTCGTAGCCATACTCAGAATAGCCACAGCGGCGCTTCATGTCACAGCGAACACTTTAGCCGCTCTCTGAGTTGTCACTTTCTTGGCGAGCGCCCGGTCTCATATCGCTAAAGTCACGGTGAGCATAGAAAAACGAGGCGCGCCAAACGTACCTGGAATGGCCCGTCCACCGCCGCTCTAGTGGAGCCTAGACAAAGTGTGACAGCAGAGATGCGTTATCTAGAAGCTTGCACCACCGGATTCGAACGTGTTGGATGCGCAGGTCTACCGCGCTGCAGACAGTCGCCCATTCAAAGTGACAAGCCCGGACGACGAATTTTCGGCGGCTAAGTTTCTCTCTAGCTGCTTGAAGCACATGACCTGGACTCGGCAACGTCGAGATAGCTAGAGAACCCTTGGTCTTGTTAGCCACGCTCACTTACTGTAGCTGAAATCGTGAGCTTCGGCTAAACATCGAGAATCTGCAAGGTGGACGAGAAACGCGGGGAAGCTTTCGACTTGGACATTCAGGGTTCAGCTTTGTGTAACCGTGCGTTCTTTAAGGTTGCCACCAGAAGCGACCCAAAAAATGCGGGGAAAGGTGGTTGTGCGCACTCCTCGACTTTCGCTTGGCGCACCCCACGCCTGTCACTCAGGCGAGTGCTCGATCCTTTCTCGTGCATGCCACAATGGTTCATCCGGCGGAGGTGACATGGCGAGGAGAAAGTAGGCGAGCAAGCTTCTACGCCGCATGTTATAGGAGAAAATGTTTGCGGGCCCTTCGAAAACTGCGGTCAGAGGCAGACTAGACATGGTTCTTGGAAGAACGTAGCGCCTCACTCAACCGGTTCATATGTTGAAGCGCACTGTTCAAGAATCATAGTTTTGCTTGCACATCCGCATGCCTGAGTGAAGCGTCGCTGCAATGGGCGGGTAAGATCAGTATGCAGAGCAGTCTCATTTTACTGGCGATCCGGGTAAACATGTTTCGATATGAATACATCGCTCGTCTGTTCAGAGTGCATTAATCGTCGTGCATGCTTTCTGAACGTCTCTGATACGCGATCCTGGACTCCAACTCAGGGCCGATCTTTGTTCAAGCGAGTTTGATGCAACTATTACACATAGGACATGCTCTCTGACCAGCCCCACTTGCTATCGTACCAGCCAGCGGCTTGAACTCCACCTTCGCCCATCCATTCTGCCGTAGAGTCGGCCACGATCCACTCAGGAATCATCGTAGCTGTCCTTGTTGGAAGCAGTCGAGCTGCTCGTGAGATGCCCTGAGCACCGATACCGTGAACGACCAGTGTCAGACCTTTGGCATACGTTGGATGTGGCGCAAGTGTAAGCAGTGCTGTGCCGTTCTCGTAGAATGGCCGGCCTTGAATATCGAATTGTGCTGATGTATCTGGTGACGTGAACTTGATAGGGCTCTCGATCGGCCACTTGTCAAAGACTGATCGAGTGTGGCTGTTGACTTGAGGACCACCGAGGCTAACAATGTTACTGCTCTGGAGATGCTCCGCAACGCCGTTCGAGACGATATCTGCATCAGTCATGATCTGCGAGTTGATACCGCCATAAAGCAAGAGGTCATTCGCAAAGCGTTGTGCCACCCTTTTCCAAGCTTCGACTTGGTCCGTCGGACCGTTCGACGGCACCACTAGCAGCATTGGTCCCTCAGAGGATACGATTCGTAGAAGGGGCCCTATTGGACGAGCTTGTGCCCAGGCAGCAGACTGCTCCTCCGCAGGAAGAGGGTACCATTGTCCATCGTAACCTCGCTGGAAACGAATCTTGTTGTTCTTGTCGATGTCGATTCTATTAGGCTGTCCGTTCAAGGAGATCTTGATAGTGGTAGTATTAGCCAAAGCATTTGCAACAAAGCTTGAACGACGGAATAGACGCAGATCTAGCTCGATGGTCTTGGCGTTCTTTGCAACCACGTTGAATTCTGGGGTATCGACTTGATCTTCTTCCTGTGAGCTCTGAGCTTTGTAGTGCACCTCTAGCTTAGCAAGGCGTCCAGGAATCTCGACTTCGGTGATCTTCCACCCGCCCTTTGAACCAGCTTCCGCCGGATTGAACACTGTCAACGTCAAGCTTTGCGGCACATCTGGCATCTTGTATCCTGGATTCCTGCTAGACAAGCAGAGTGAATCGATAGCAATTTGCACATCATCTTCGGAGAAGAATGTATCCCACCAATGAGGTCGGCCGGGCACCTCCGCAACCTTGACCTTGTTCGAGAGTCCCGATCGACGGTTCCAGCCATCTACGACCATGGCCATATCCTTCGAATTCCAGGGGGGCACGTTAGCGTCTGCAGATCCGTACTTTACTAATAGATCGAGACCGGCTAGGTTGCTTGCGTAGAGGTCGTTCTCAAACATGGTCACTCCGCTGTGAAGGATGCCTTGCAGCGCAGGATCGACAAAGTGTCTCCCGAGCTTCCACCCAAAGGAGACGTAATCGGATACCTTCGTGTAGGCTGATCCTACCATGCCTCCAATCGCTCGGTCTGGGAAGCGCGCCAGGCGGTACCAAGCTCCTTGACCACCGTTCGAGTGGCCCATGATGAACAGCTTTTCCGGATCGAATTGCCATCTCTGACGTTCTTCTTGAGGCATCGTGGCAGGCAGTCCGAATAGATGCTCGTGAAAGGCAGTAACAGCAGCATCAGCAGCTTGAAAAGATGCTAG
This sequence comes from Ustilago shanxiensis, assembly GCA_019972555.1. Taxonomy (NCBI): domain Eukaryota; kingdom Fungi; phylum Basidiomycota; class Ustilaginomycetes; order Ustilaginales; family Ustilaginaceae; genus Ustilago; species Ustilago shanxiensis. The sequence continues at coordinate 1,306,133 of BPMX01000003.1, read as the reverse complement.
CTGCCAGTCATATCCCCAAGGAGTGCGACCGGTTGGTAGAATAGTCCAGCTGTCTTGCTGACGTCGAATGCTGTTGCTGAAGAAAAGGTCGCGCAGATCTACACCTGCGCCATGCAGCGTCAGGATCAAAGGTGGAAAGGGACCAGTTTGGTTCACCGCTCTTGCAGCTCGCTTGGGTGGCGTAGCTGCGGCTAGCTGTATTGCGCCGTCTTGGGCGAGATAACTGTACATGTAAGCATTGTGATCGTCATCACTGCTGGTCGGCTCCCAGAATGCCGGTTTGTGGATGAGTGGTATTCGGACAGAAGTGCTGATAGTTGCGGATGTGGCATCTTTCGCCGACTTGAGCTCAAGCGAGAAATCCAAGAAAGGTGTGTTGGAGTCAAGGGGGGCAATTTGTTTCAGTACCACTGGCACGGACACTGTCTGTCCTGATATTAGAGTGAGTTTCTGTCCTAGCTCTGCCACAACTGGCGGCGATGCAGTGTTCGTTCCCAGCCCAGCTAATTCAACTCTCTGCAGCACATAAGTCTTCTCTGAGTCCAGATTTCGAACAGCAAAAGACAGACCTACACCAGCAATCCAGCCTCCGACTACGTGTGGCACATTGCTGTGATGTGGATCCGTGTGTACCTCAATGAGATCTGCCTGGGCTGCCTTCTGCAAGCTACGTGCAGCAACATCGATGCCAATGGTCATCTTTGGACTCTCTGCTGCACCATTGTTCCTCGGATCGCCGAAGATGCGAATCTCGTACATAGATCGAATGAGCAGCTTGTAAGATCCTTTGTTCAGGTGAAGAAGGTGATGAGAGATTGGAAGATCCGGGGCAGTTTTGTCTTCTTTCGAGAATGCTGCTATGTAGGAGTACCAGTCTCCGGTGTGCCATTCTATTGGATTTGCCTCGTCTGAAACTGCCAAAAAATCGGCCAGAGGTATAACTGCGAACTCTGCAGTCTTGTCCATGGTGATTGCGACAGCAGTATTGTCTTGAGCAATTTCGAGGTTTGTAGCTGCGACCATCTGCCATTGCAAGGAAGACCATCCAGCGCTCTTGCGGACCCATGGCCAGTCCACTTCGGGATACTCGCCGGTGATGGACTGCCTGATACGATTGAGATCTTGCGTCTGTACCTGAGCCTCGACCGATTTGAAGCTTGTTGTAGCATTTGCTGGACCGTAGGTGGAGAAATGTATACTTGAAACCGAGTTGGGATCTAAAAGCTCGGCGTAGCTCGACGAGACAGAAGGAGGAAAACCACCGAAGGGCAGCTCCCGCATGCCCGCAGGGAACGGACCGAGCACTTGCCATGAAGAATCCACTGTGATCTGTGATCCGGCTATTGGTGGAGTGTCGATGAACTGCTTGGACTGGAAGACCTGCTGCGTTGATACCGTGACAGTGACCAACAAGGCTATCAAGGAGCCCAACCTGAAATGATTGCGAAGCATGTCGGCTCTTCTATCCGAGGTCGCTTCGTTGATCCTATCCACTGACCTCGCTGAATCTATGCGTCTATCAGCATGGTTGACGTCGAAAAGGAAGGTGGAAGGACAGCCTGAGAAGATTCACGAGAACGCAATCAGAACAAGGCCCGTGTCAGGTCTGGACCCTGCATGCAGAAGGGAATCGTGAATCCCCGGTCAACTGCGAATCTAGGGCTTTGAACCTCCACACCACATCATGCGCGCTAAGGCCACATCCATACTGCTCACTTCATTGCAGCAACAATCCATACAGAGCCCTGTCGCCTTTCTTTCTGCTCCATCTCAGGCACGCAAGCTCTCGACGGTTCCAATTAGCAAGATGTCGAAGCCAGCGGCAGGACACAAGGATGCCACGTATCACACCGAGTGCACCGGGCAAGCGCTCGAAACGGTCAAGGCTCATTCATCTCCGTCAGAGCAGACGCTCTTTGGTGCCTGCTTCTGCCCCTTTGTACATCGAGTCTGGATCGCGCTCGAGTATCTTGAAGGTGAGTCAAAGGACAGACAAACATCGAAGGGTAGGGAGCGAGCGCTAAGTGATAGCTTGATCTCACACAGCACCTTATCAGTACCGCGAAGTTGACCCGTACAAGAAGCCAGCAGACCTGCTCGAGCTTAATTCAAAGGGTCTTGTTCCAGCATTGAAGCTTTCGAACGGCAAAGGACTAGCCGAATCTACTGTCATGTGAGCACACCGCAAGATGACCTCGCACCTCTCTAATTTTTCGATCGAAACTGACAACGACCGCGATGTGTCTTTCATCTACCAGTCTCGAATACGTTGACGAGAAGTACAGCGGTGGCAAGGGTGGCAAGGCGCTTCTGCCTCCTCTTTCCGACCCTTACGAAAGAGCTTGCTATCGTCTAGCTGTCGACAAGACCAACCGTAACCTTATCCCGTCCTTCTATCGCTATCTCCAAGCACAAGAGGTCGAAAAGCAGCTCGAAGGTGCCAAAGAGTTCACCTCGCATCTCAGCGAGTTTGTCCGCAGCATGGCGTCTGACTCGGAAGGTTTCTGGGACGGCAAGTCGCTCTCGATAGTCGACTGCACTGTTGCACCCTGGCTCTACCGAGCAACAAATGTTTTGCGACACTTCCGTGGATTTGATCCTGAGCAGCTGCTCGAAAAGGATGTTTTGGAGCGATGGAATCGCTGGACTAAAGCTGTGTTCGAGCTGGACGCTTTCAAGGCTACGACCTCTACGGATGACTTGTATCTTGACTCGTACGTGCGCTACGCTCAAAACCGACCTATGACTTCTCAGGTGGCGGACGCCATCAACAAAGGCAGAGGCTTGCCGTGATTTACAGCAATGTCATCTGTACAACAAGCCAGGGCCTGGCGAAGCCTTTCTACATTGATGCCCTTTACTCTGAGCAGCAATTGCAATGCTCGACGTCTTCCAAATTCTACGTTGCCAGCCTGCTTCACTAGCGCAATGTGTGCGAGAGGCTTCGCTTTGCGAGATGTTGTTTAGTATCGTCTTTCGGAGGTTACCGCCATGTGGGGTAAGCGGTGAATTTTGAGTGGAGACCACAGCGTGAAAGTTTGAGATAAAGAGCTTTCTTGTCACTGCAGCTAAATTTGGCCGGCTCACAGCTTTCCGATGCCAAGCAGTTAGAGGTGCACATTCGTGATTGCAAGAATACATCCAACATTTGGAAGAAATACCTCACCCCTTGTGCCAACGCACCTTCACACCACCATCTTGTCCGTGTCACAACATCTTCAAAGTATCGAGACAAGAACAAACATGTCATCCAGGACAAAGTCTCCGGAAGCGGAGCTCATCGCACGTCCGCTCGAGTTCAAAGGCGGCAAAGTCGCACCTACCCGTCTTGCAAAGGCTCCTTTGGAAGAAACCTTGGCGAGATCAGGAGGCGGTCCACCCAACCATGCTCATTTTGAACTCTATCGAGCATGGGCTCGAGGTGGTTGGGGCTTGATAATCACCGGCAATGTCGCCATCGACCCAACACATCTAGGTTCACCCTTTGACGTCGTCATTCCCACCGACGAGAAGCACCTTCCATTCTTCAAGGCTGCAATGAAGAGGTACGCTGACGCCTGCACAGGTCGAGACCAGCCTGACAAGGTGGATCCAGCAAAGAGACCGCTTGCTGTCGTGCAGCTCGTTCATGCCGGACGCCAATCCATGCGTGCTTCTGGTCGTGGTCTCACAGAACCATCCCTCGCCCCGTCGGCCGTGCCCATGAGCACACTTGGCGGTCTCGGCCCTATCAGCAGATTCCTCGATCACCTGCTTTGGGGTCCTGTTGCAGAGATGACAACAGAGCAGGTGCAACAGCTTCGTGATCGCTTTGTCCAATCAGCTCTCATCTGCGCCGAAGCTGGTTTTGATGGTGTCGAGATTCACGGAAGCCATGGATACCAAATCGCTGCTTTCCTCAGTCCTAAGACAAATCTTCGCACAGACCAGTATGGTGGCTCAGCAGAAAACCGCGCAAGGCTCTTGCTCGAGATTGTTGATGCACTTCGCAAACAGGTTAAGGATGACTTCATCATTGGCGTTAAGCTCAACAGCTCCGACTACGTCCAGGGCGGTCTGACAGAAGATGATGCGCTCTTGAACGTCAAGTGGCTTGCCGAGACTGGCAAAGTTGATTTTGTCGAGATTAGCGGAGGCAATTACGAGAACCCTTCTTTCGTGATGCAGAACTTCGACTCTGAGAAGGAACAAGCAAAGATCGACAAGCTCTCCAAGAAGACCGCCTCTGCCAACAGCAAGTCGGATCCCAAGGCTACCGGTACCGGAGCCAACACTGTTCAAGGCGCTGGCGTAGACCCTACATCCAAGACCACGGCTCGAACTGGCCGCCGAGAAGCCTTCTTCCAGAACTTTGCCCGTCGCTGCCGCTCTGTTCTTCCTGCCGATAGCCGTCTCAAGATCATCCTCACTGGAGGTCTTCGTTCTCGTCACGGTATCGCCTCTGCCATCCACCCCGACGATGGTGCTGCCGATATGGCTTGTCTTGGTCGTCCAGCCGCAGTCTTTCCCGATCTTCCCCTCCGCCTTATCGACACCTCGATCGAAGACGGATCGCCAGAGTCCGGTACTCCAGATTACAAGATTCCTGCTGTCTCGAGTCTCGCGCTCATGCCCATCAAGCTCATCGGTGCGGGATGGGGTACTCTCTGGCACACTTTCCACATGGCTCAAACTGCGCTCGGCAAGCAAGATGATGCTACCAAGAAGAGTACATATAGATTGATCAAGCAGTACACACAAACCGGTGCGACGCAGACCGGATTCAAGGAGCCAAACGATGATTGGTTCATGCTTCTCGTCATGACCGCTATCCCGATGGTCGCATGTATTGCTGTTCTTGCTTTTGGATCTCGCTCTTAGAAAGATGTAGCCTTTCTTATTACATGGAATCAGTACCATATGCTGAATTGACCTGAACAGGAGCTTGGTTTGTGTGCTTGATGTTTTCACTGATCGCAATCGTGCTCTTGAACGTGTTTGCGGCTTGAGCATCCATATCGCCGCCGCAATTTGGTCGTCTACGAACTATCGTGACTGAAGTGTACATTCTATTGTCTTCTTCGCTTAGCATTCAGCTGACCGTTCAGCTGACCGTTGATCTCGACGACAGTGGCGAAGGCCGCGTTGATTTTGGCGATAGGGGACTGTTCGATGTAGTGTAAGAAGAAGCGATCGGCTATCTTGAGTTTCACGACATCCTTGACCTGAACCAGGGTTCCAACGGGGAACTCATCGTAGTCAAAAGCATTTTTGTAGAGCCTAGCACTCTCAGAGACTCGTAAAAGGCCGTACTGGCTGTTACCGAAGTCAAGCCCGATGTCGTTTCCTTTGTGACTGGTGATTTTAGCCACGAACGACATCTTCCGGCCGTCTACAGAATCGCTGAGCAAATGGACCCAAGCTGTAGGAGGAGTCAGGTTCTGGATGAGAACATTGGTCCCGGGAATGACGGCTTGCACCTGACTGGGACCGGCGCCCTCTCGAGAGCTGGAAGAAGTTTTGTGCTGAGAGCATACTCCTTTTCCCACTGCATCGTGAGCAGGTTCTGCCTTAGCATGGCGATTCAAGCGTGCAGCGACCTCTACAAGACCTTTGAGAAGGGTTCGTCTGGATCTTTCGTCCTCAAGTAGAGGGACAAAAGTGGATTTGGTGAGACCTGCTTCGGCAAGGAAGCTGTCCACGATGCCAACGAACTCAGGTACGGTGGTAAAGAACTGGTTCGCCATGGCGCAGAAGACTATTTGCTGATGGAGGAGGAGGGTGAACAGAGGTTTCAGTCAGAGCAGTTGTTATTTATACAGTAGAATGCCCGTAGGAAGCTGCGGAAGCGGAAACAAAGATGAATGCGGAAGAGAGATCCGAACATCTTGTCTCCTCGTAACTATAGTTGGACGAGCGTGTCACTCTCGCAACAGCTCCGTCTTTCAGCAGAATCGCCGCGAGAGAGAGCATCGACATGCTTTCCGCGCTGTCTCAACTACCCTGCACAGGAGCACAAGTCGCTTGATCGAGTCTCGGTGCTCTTTCAGCGGAGTCGCTTCGCATAATCACATCTACGTTGAAGTCTCCGTCATGCGTCGGACAGATCCATGAGGAGCGAACACTATTACCGCAACTTTCGATGAGCTGATCTCCGTCGGCAAGCGGAGCATCCACTTGAAACCCGTCTAGAGTGAACTGAGCTCGTCGAAAGTTGCGGAAATAGTGTTCGCTCCTCATGGATCTGTCCGACGCGTGACGGAGACTTCAACGTAGATGTGATTATGCGAAGCGACTCCGCTGAACGACGGAATGCTCAGCGTCGACAAATGTCCTCGATGAGTAACTTGCTTTGATCTGCTTTCCGCAATTCATCTTTCTGTTCGAATAAATAGGTTCTTGCGGAACTTCACTCTTGACTCGCCATTCTCAACTTCGCCTTTAACTTCACCGATCAGCTTCCGCAATATCAACTCGCTTTGCGCTCATCACACTCGAGAACGGCCAATATTCGTCAATCGCATCACTCTGCTCGCCTGTTCTCACCTCCTACCACCTCAACACCATGCCTTCGCATGATAGCTTCGGAACCGATGCCTTTTACAGCTTCGTCGGCCCCATCAGATCTGGCTGTAGCGACGAGGAACTTGCATCGTTTCTCCAGGAAGAGCGTGCTCGTAACGTCTTGATTCGCGGGATCAAGTCTTTTGCACCGATCAAAGAAGAAGAGCAAGCGCCCAAACCTCTCGACACCGTTTCCATTCCCGATACGAGGCCTGAGGAACCAGATCAACTCTGCCTTGCGGGCACGAACATCTCAAGTCGCGATATTACGGCTCCTCGAGACTGGCTGCGTCTCGCCATGTCAAAGGACGAACCGAAGTCATTCGTCGCCTTGATTAAGGAGGACGGGATGTCTCCTGCACATCCATACACGAAAAAACGCTTCCTTACCCTAGACTTCGGCAATGATCAAGTGGCGACGCTCCGCATCCCTGCCAGCCACGAATTCTACCGTGATCCAGTCGCCATCAGCACTTACAGACGCGGTAAACTGATCCTCCTCCAGAATGTCTTCCGGTTCGAAGCTAGCCGCGAAGTCCAGATCGAATTCGGTCCGCGATCTTCCATCGAGCTTTTCCCTGGACGCCAAGCACTGGTAAACTTTGCAGCTTTCAATAAGCGACTCAACGACATGTCTCAAACCACTCAAATCCAATCGGAGTGAAGAATCTGCGGGTATCGTTTCGTCTTGGAATGTTTTAGCGTACAGGGAGAACATTACTCTACAAGCGGAAGTAGCTGAGTTCTCTATTCTACAGAACTAGTTGACGGGTGCAGAAGAGACGGTGGCTTGTGTATGCTCCTTCTTGTTGTCCAATGAGTCCTTTTCGTTGGATCTGGTTCTGGCAGCACCCTCCTCTGAGACGGCTGGATGATCCTTGTCAAGCAAACCCATCTGCGAAATGTCATATCCGTTGTCTGCCAAATACTGCCTGAACGCCTCGTCCTCGTGTTTCATGCTATCCTGCCCGATCGTCGGAATGAAGCAGTACGTGATTACAGCCGAAAAGAGCGCCAAACCGCCAGCAATGTAGAACGGACCGGCGTAGTAGATGTTGTCGTCTGAAGTGCCGAGATCGGCCTGAATTTGAGGATAAGCATAAGATCCCGAGAAGGCGCCTACTTTTCCGATTGCAGCGGCAATGCCATAGAATGTGCCTCTGACGGCAGCTGGTCCACAGGCCTTAGATGCTAGTAAGCCGAGATTGTTACCTGCTCCGAGCTCACCAAAGGCTAGGAATAGACCATATACGACGATGAAGCCGCCAAGCGACTCTCTTATCTTGCCGAAGGCACCTCCCATGATGAAGGCAAGGACTGCTTGGCAGAGGAGACCTAGGATCATGGTGTGCTTGGGACCCAGGCGGTCTGAGATGAAAGCGCCAAGGATGGTTCCGGGAAGGTAGAAGCAGTTGAGGGCGGTGGAATATGCTAGACTTCGACGAAGAACGGTCTGATCGCTCTCACCGTTGCTTGGGTTGAGCTGTTTGATGATGATGGAGGAATATATGGAGCTTGGATAGCTCACATAATCGTAACACCACCAAGCGATGCATACGGCGAGGAGTCGGACCCAATATCGCTTGAAGATGAGAAGCCAAGGGATGTTCTTCTTGATAGCGCCCTTCTGATAGTGTTCGGGCTCCTGCATGCCCATACGGAAGAAGAAGACGAGCAATGGTGGGATGGCGCCGAGACCAAGAGTGAGTCGCCACACCCAGGCGAGGTGGTTCATGCCGAAGATGAGGAGGAGGATGTAAGCGACGAGGGCGGCGGCGACAAAGCCGAGGTCGATCATGGTGTTGGTGGCGATGATGAAGTACATCTGTTGGCGGTTCTTGTTGACACCTTCACTTTCAGTGTTCTCGGAAGCAGCGACGGAACCACTTGGGTACTCTGCACCGATAGCGATGCCGATGATGAAGCGGTAGGCAGCAAGAGCGGCAAAGAGACCACCGATGGAGCCACGAGCTCCCCAAGCACCAGCGATGAGAATGGACCAGAGGGTGAGCCAGATAGAAGCGAACCACATACCATGACGTCTGCCGATACGATCAACGAGGAAGCCGAATAGGAGCATACCAAAGACGGTACCAGCGAAGACGAGGGAGGAGAAGCGCGACTCGAAACCGGAGAAGTCGGCATAGTTGGGATAGGCGTAGGAGAGTACGGTCACGACCGGACCGGAGGATGCGTTCACGTAACCATCGGAGAAGAGGGCTGCACCGCAAGCAAAGATGAGGCTGACTGCCCCGAGTCGACCCTTCTTGACAGCTGGTTGGGACGGGACGTCGAGGGAGGAGGACTCGCGTTGCTTTTCGCCAATGGGGGAGACCTCCTCGCGGCGGGCGTCCTGAATGTCGGCCATCGTTATGTATCTTCTGCTCGTTTAGGAAGAGCAGAGCTCGATTAAGGATAGGCGTTGTGTGAGCTGGAGAGAAGGGAAACTTGTTGACGATAGGACCTCTTTATAGGGGGACAATGGAGCAACTGAATCGGGTTCGTTCGTAGTATTAGATATGTAGGCTGCAAGTCGCTCTTGGGTTAAAGCAAGCGAAATTAGGTTGCGCAAACAGACAAAAGAATAGACAGCGAGCCCAGCGGTGGTGGGTGGATCAGATAGTGAAGCTGCACAGTCCCTTTTTTCGTTTCTCGGACCAAACGGTCTGTGAGGCGCAAATTGCACAACCGAAAAGGGTGTGGGTGAATGTGTCTGCCTCGCCACTCTTTCTCTCTTTTCGAACTCAACCGGCAAAGGGGAGAGGTTGAACAGCAATCACGAGAGCGATTGCTATCAAGGATCACGGCCACACACAGAGAGGGGCAGGTCGGACTCGGTTATGTCTAAGCGAGCAAAGGAACGCTCAAATCCGAACCTGCGCTCTTTGGCATTTTTTTGCCTCGTTTCCTAAGGCCGCGGCGGCACAATCGGATGGATTTCTGGACTTGAGACGGCGGTTCGTGCTGAGGCAAAAAGAGCGCGCGTTCTCCACTTCTCTGGAAAGTGGTACAGTATGGTATGCAAAGCAATGCAAGCCTCGTATACAGCAATGTACTTTACAATAGTGTGGGTTAACCAATCATATTGACAGGGCAGCAAATCGTGATCCTTTGTCTGAATCGAATCAAGAGGTTCGAGCTTGACCACGTTCCCTCAATCGCGCAAACCATCATCTCCTACTCACCGGCTTTGCAAGCTCACCCGCCTCATTCTCAGTAGCAACGCCGGTCAACCTCTTGATGAATTCTCCTTTTCTCCTTCGCAGCCGCCGGGCCGGGTATGCGACCAATGTCACACGATGATCTACTTGGATCGAAGAAGCCTTTCAAAGCGAGATGAGAGTGCATGCGGTCGGCTGATGTGAACTGATACGACATGCTCACGACACGGCTAGAAAGCGCATCTCGTGTGAACTCATTGTTCCCTGCTAGCTCGGAAATAGAGGAGATTTTGACTGCAAACCTGATGTACTGTCTGCATTTGTGATAGCACTCGATTCGAACGACCTCGTAAGCGGCGTGTGGGTACACTCTGTGCTGTTGCTCTGTGCTGATGGATGAAGAGGTCTTCGACTTCGGCGGTCACGTTCTGCTTTTGTAGAGCAAGGTGGGCTACAAGTAACAACAACTCTTGCCGAAAAAAGTCGCGGGGTTTCAAATTGCCTCGCCTATACGCTTTATTTTTACGAGCGAGCTCGCTTTCCTGAGCATTGCTATCGTGTGACCTGCAAAAGGCGAACATCGGATCCACTGTTCACAAGGTCAAGTCGTTACGCACCGGCACCCAGACTTCTTCAAAGCTTCGACCCAGGATATTACAGTACGATGGACCCTGAGCTTAGCCCAAGCACACATGCAAGCTCACGCTGCCTATCCAATATGTTCCTAGGCTAATCACCACGTTGACTTGAAAAGCAAGCTTCTCACTAACACCGTACTCAATGCTGATGTCGAGGCCAGGTGTTTCATGCTTCCATTCACAGAAGCTTCATGATTCTTTCGGCCGACACGCCCATCATCCGACTTCCGAGAAAAGCGCCAAATTTTTGGTTCTTCCAAAATGTCCAACCGACACCCTCACACAACAAAGGCCGCACTTCCAATATACCCCTTCCCCAATAGCTTCTGAGGCCTACGGTTCTCCCTCACCATAAAGATGGAGGACCTGCTCAAAGCGCTGCGTAACATAGGACTGGCGCTGCCAGATCCGGAGCAGTTGCTCCAGCTTTCCGACCCAGACAGCGAGGTGCAAGACAACCTCGCCCGACACCTGTCTCTCACTCCCGCCAAGAACGACCTCGTACCTAACGAGAACGAGACGGCCACAAATGACGACATCGCAGCAGTCAGCGATGACGAGGATGACCTTGGCATGGACCCTCTTGTAGATGCCGATCTGTTCAAAGGAGCTGTGCAGGCTTTGCTAGAGAACTACAACAAGTCTATCGACAAGGAGCGTGATGCTCTTCGCAAGGAGAAGGAAGCTCTCACCGCTCCCAAGAAGCTCAAACCCGTCCCATTGAAAGCTTTACTCGCACGGCAAGCAGCAGAGATCAAAAAGCGACAGGAAGAAGTTTACGTTGCAAGTCATGACCCTGAATCTGGTCGCAAACGCAAACGAACCTATCTTCCCCGACAGACCTTCGATGGCGTTGGCAGCTATGCATCTGATAAGCCTCTCGACCAACTCACACGGATTGACGCGGATGAGCTCGTAGCTCCGAAGCGCTTCGCAGGCCGATATATTCTGTGCAAAGTCGCCTCCAGTCTCAACCTCTACGTCGGATGCACTTTCATTGGCGTCCTCCCATCGGGCAATGCGCTGCCCATCAGCATCGCTCACTTTACCAGCAACCTACACCTTAGTGGCGAGCAGCTTGATGCACACCTTCCCGTCGGAACAATCATTGCGATACGCGAGCCCTACGTAAGCTTGAATCATTTCGCTAAAGGTGGGCCGTGTCAGGGAGGCAAGAGTGTTCCGGGTGTTCGTGTCGACACACCTACCGACGTCCATATCCTCGACAGGCTCAACGAGGCAGACGCGAATCTCGTAAACACAACAACTTGGAAAGTTGACGTAGAGCAGGACGCAGGAGAGCACTTTGGAGATGTTGCCTCTTTGCTGCGAGATTCACCCGCAGCATGCAACACGAAGGGCTGCCGATGGTTGCAAGACGGTCCACTTTCTCGCCTTATTGCTTCCTCCAGCCATGAACATGCTTCACAGCTCTTGCACGGACTGGACGAAGATTCAAAAAAGCAGCTTAGTGAGCGCACGCGATTGCTCATTCAATCCTTCCTCGGCGATAATCGTCCAGGAGCGGCTTATCGTGAGCTCTGTGCAGCCAGATTGCTCTCCCTCCCGCTCTCGAACTCTTCGACCAGCGCCATAGCACAAGACCTCGAAATCGAAGGACAAGTGCTCTACAAAAAGTGTGACTTCGAGGCTAGCCGTGTCGCTTTCGAAGCTGCACTGGCAGCCTATCCCGCGTCCGAACGCACTTCCGCCCAAGATCGCATTTTGGAGACACTCAACGCTGTCCGTTCAGCACAGAAGGCTTCCGCTCTTGGACCAACGCACGAGAATGTATGGGGCTACTACTTTGACTCGCAATCCTACGCTACCCCTCGATTCGATGTTCAGGACTGGTTTGGGCCTGTAGCTATCGAGAACATTCCGGGAGCCGGACGAGGTTTGGTGTTGACAAGGGATGTAGAGGAAGGAGAGCTGCTGTTGTGCTGCAAGGCTGCAGCGTCGAGTTATGCAGCGGAAGGCGGATGCAGAGGAGTCTATCTCTTGCGGTACACCGTCGAGACAGGCGTGACAAGCACAACAACGCAAGTGCTGGCAGCGACCAAGAGCATTCACGCAATGATCGACAGGCCGAACGAGCTCACATTGCCAATCATGGGTCTGACCGCAGGACCAGATGTCGAGTACTCGCGATGGGTTGGACAGCGGTATCCTGCACCTCCTAAGCGAATATATGCGGATGCTGCTAGCCCAGCTGATCAGGTCGATTCCCTCATGGCATCTCTTCAAACAGGACTCAGCATCGACTCTGATCAAGCCCGTAAATGGCGCACAACAGTCCTCGAAGGCGCATCTCGGCCCCCCATCGACTCGAGCTACGTCGACGGTGTGCTTCGCTTCAACGCCTTCGGTCCAGCCGCCAACCCAGGTGGTAAATCTTCATCTTCCTCGGAAGACGCACAACAAGACTCGGAACTCACACGATCAACCATGGTCCACCCACTCCCTGCCATTCTCAACCACGCCTGCTTACCTAATGTCTCGTCTGTATTCTTCGGCGACATTGTTACCACCCGAGCACTCCATCCGCTCGAAAAAGGAACGGAGATCATGCATCAGTACGTCAAGGGAGAGCAACCTTGGCTTATCCGTCGTTCTCAACTTTCCAAACACGGGTTCAAGTGTAGCTGTGGCATTTGTTTGCTCGACGAACGCGACGGAGAGGAGAAGGTGCGGGAGAGAGGCCAGATTATAGGTGGCTCATTGACTATGCTTCAGGAACGTAGTCGAATCGTGCTCAAGTCGTCGACTCCGCAACAGGAGGGCAAAGAGGATGCAGAAGATCACAAGGATCTAGCCGCATCGTTGAAGGAGATGATCGCAAAGGTCCAATCCACATATCACGAAGAACGAGGTATTTTGCGACCAGATCTGATGAAGATCTACCAACTTCTGGCGCTGCACCACAGCGAATACGATTGCGAAGCTGCCGTACATTCCGAGTTGAAAGCACTTGAATCCATCGGTTGCACTCCGTCGAGCGAATCGACTGGAAGGATACTGAAAGAATTGCCTTCGCTGCACTTTGATGGTGGAATCACCTCAATGTTGACCCTGGCAAAGTTCATGTTGAAGAAGGGAGAAGGGAAGAGAGCAGAGGCGAGAAGGTGGGTCGAGCAAGCGTTCTATACCCATCAATGTACGATTGGGGGCGGGTTGGATATCTTTTTGGATCGATGGAATGATGCTTTCCCTGATTTGCCTTATCGTGATTGGTTGCCGCGTTGCTAGAGGACGCGAATAGACAGCAATGGAAAACACCAATAGACAATAGCTGCTTTTTGTGTGATATTCGTCGTGATATTTGTGCTGAAAAGTATACACTGTATACGAGGGTAGTCAGTCGATCATTCTTCGCCGACCCATCTGGAAGCTATATCGCCAATGTGTGGGAGGTATGGGTTCCTCGATAGTGATGGTGCTGCTTTGTGTGCGGTTGATCTATCACCGGCAAAGTTTGAAAGATGAGGCAAGAGATTGGGATTGTCAGTAGTCCGTTCTTGTCTGACGTTGATTGTTAGGATACCTACGCATTGACCCAGAACCATCCATAGGCGCCCATGCCAACCAACAATCCAATTGTCTTCAACCCTAACACCGTCCTCAAAATCCACAACAATACGATCAGCGCTACACCACTGATACCTGCCTGATACGCATGGAACCTAGCCAAGTCATTCTCAGTCTCCCAAATCAATACCACCGCTGAACTAAACGGCGGCAAAGCCCAAGCTGCCGCGCAGATACCACTGAGACTCAATGTAGACGAGGTTCCAAACGAATGTGCATAGCCTGGTCCTCCCCCTGTTCCTCCTTGCAATGACTGCTGGGTCTGCTGCCATGCTGGACCGCCACGAGGTTGTGATTGCGACTCTACGGCTGATGCTGCATCAAAGACGACGTTGTTGCTGGAAGCTTGGTGCTGATAGGACTCGGTCGCGTAACGGGGATCGAGATCTTCGTCCAGCGACTCACGATATCCACCGTTATTCATAAGCGGTTGCTTCTGGTCCGACATGCTGTTTTGCGTTGGTCACCGTGCGAGAAGGTGCTGACGAAGATAATGGTTGCAAGTTTGGTTGTGAATGCACAGCCGAGAACAACACTTGGCATCTGATGAGATGCGAATTCCGAGCCGCGTGGAGATTTTAATCGAGTGAAACCTGGCACTTTCGACGATCTGACACCTTTGAGAGCTAAGCGCTTCGGGGAATTCCATCTGTGGCTGGCTCGAGCGTTTTCGGCATGTTGCTAAGCTCTTTTTTTTTTTGATTCGGGAAGCAGTGTGACACCTCCACAGCCTCATCCTGCAGACGAGGTGCATACAGCAAGCACTTCACCGCCGCTTCCCACATGTTTCAAGTCTAGACCACCATAGCGTGCCTTCCGACTTACTTTTTTCCCATCATCTGCAACCTCTGACAACCTTATGGCAAACATGTCGGACAACAAAGACCCCCACACCAAGGATGGCGAGCCCGCTCCCTCTGTCCTTACCTCCAAATTCGCCAAGCTCAATCCTTTCTCCAAAACCGCCAATGCAGACCCCGAAGGAGGAGGGGACAATCTCGGTGAAGAGGTCGAGTTCGACTCGATCGCCGGTGGTGGACATGCTGCTCGTCGAACCAAGATCACAAAATCAGAGCTTCGTGTCAGTCATGCTCTTCGTCAATTCTTGGTTGATCAGAAGCTGCTTTCTCCCTCTGATGCTGCGTTGGACGATCCGCAAGCGCAGAGCTCGCAGCCGTTGAAGGAGTTCGTTGACAAGTCCCACATCGATGTTCCCGAGTACGTAAGAGACAGAAGCAGGCCGCTCAGCGAGTACTTCATCAGCTCGTCCCACAACACCTATCTTCTGGCTCATCAGCTGTACGGAAGCTCCTCGGCCGTTGCTTATGAGCATGTCCTCGTAACGGGAGCTAGATGTGTCGAGATCGATGCATGGGATAATGATGACAATCCGAACGAGCCCAAAGTAACACAYGGATATACCTTGGCTTCGCATATCCCCTTCCGTGCGGTCTGCGAGACGATGAAGCAAGCCATTCAGAAGGAAGAGGAGGAGGCCAGACGCGACCAGAGCTTCAAGGTAGCACCTGTACTTTTGTCGCTCGAAAACCACTGTGGACATGCGGGACAGAGGCGATTGGTCGAGATCATGCACGAAGTGTGGGGCGACCTTCTAATCAGTGGACCCGTAGAGAAGAATGAGCCTGCGTCCGAGCACACTGCGCTCGAACATCTTGGCGCGAAGATCGCCGTCATGGTCGAGTTCCACCCTGCTGGCAAGGTCCCCGTCGAGCAGCCTGACGATGACGATGACGACGAAGAAAAGGAGGCAAAGCAAAAGAGGAACGCGGCAAAAACTCCCATCATCCCCGAGCTCTGTGCTCTCGGTGTCTACGCTCAATCCGTCAAGCCCACCAATGACTCCTGGTACACCTCTACCCTTACCAACGGTCCTCATGATCACCTGATCAACATCTCTGAAACTGGTCTTCTCGATTTGCTACCCAAACATGCAGCTCTTATCAAGAAGCACAACGCCGAACACCTCATGCGTGTATACCCCAAAGGCACGAGGATCAGCTCTAAGAATCTCAACCCGGTTCCGTTCTGGGGCGTCGGTGCCCAAGTCTGTGCCCTCAACTGGCAGACGTTCGATCACAGCGTACAGCTCAACGAAGCGCTCTTCTCCGGTTCGGACGGTTACGTCCTCAAGCCTCCTGGTTTGCGCCTCGGTGGAGATGGAAACACTTCGCTCGGTAGGCACAAGCTCAAACTCCACATCGCTGGTGCTACCGATCTCCCTCTCCCCAAAGGTCGTGAGGCTGAAGACATTCGCCCATACGTCACTTGCACCCTCGAACTGCCCACCGACCTTGAGCAAGAACCTCCCAAGAGAAAGACCAAAGCATACAAGCAGCATAAATTGGGCATCATCCACAAGGGCGAACAACCCATTCCCACCGATCCCATCTGGCATGAAACGCTCGAATGGGAGTTCGAACACGATGAAATGGCTTTCGTCAGGATTCTCATCAAGAGTGACGACAAGTTCGCCCGGAACCCACTGTTTGCAGTGGCAGCAGTAAGGTTAGTCTACGCTGCCGAAGGATGGAAGTTCATCAGGTTGTTGGATTTGAAGGGTAGAGAGACTCATTCGACCTTGTTGGTCAAGTTCGAGATCGAGAAGCTCTGAAATCGATGTCAATGCTACGTCTTCGTACTGTATGATACCGGCTTTGAATCAAGTGTTGAAAAGATGCTGTGTTGCGACGCTGGTCTGATATGATATGCGATATGTGTACACTGAGTTCTGACTTCTTTTGCGATCGTTTGAAATCACCAATATGTGACAGCCCTAGCCTCGAGCTCGCCCAATCCATTCTTTTCTCTTCGCCGCTTTTCGAGCATCCACTTCTCGAACCATTTTGCCATCTTGGCTCTACTTGTGGGACTACCGACATTGACCGTCGCAATGATTCTGTCGTATTTCGTAGACAGAGCAAAGGCAGTCAACTCGAAGAAGCTCGAATGCTCGGAATATGGCACGCCATAGATCATGTAATCCGGTGTGCTGTCCCGAGTCGGAAAGAGATTCTGCGGTCCAAACGATCTGGATTGGTTCCACTGGATCAGTCTGTCGAGGCTTGGTGAGACGGTGTCCATGCCTGCCGGAGGCTTGTAAGTCCAGCCTGTGGGGCGGAATGCGACGGCATGTGTGAAATCATGACCTCTGGTGCGAAGGGCCGCCACCACATCGCGGAGACCCTCGCCATTGATGGCATGGAGGTTGGTGACATGCACAGAGGCTGAGGGAGAGCGGGTGAGTAGGGAATGGAGCTCGGGATCTTCGAGCTGAGCATAAACACGGTACTTTCGTGAATCCATGCAGAAGATCTTTGAGTTCATCGCACGAGCGACAGCTTTGACGATGCGCTCTTTGCCAATTGTGTAAGTGCCGATGACGACGAGCAGGCGTCCTCCGTCACGTCGGCGAAGACCGGAGGCGGCATCGCGAGATGACTCAGAGTGCTTGGTAAGCCAATTGGATGCTTTGGTGCCGTCGGAAGGTGAGCGCTCCATGTCTGGCCTCTGATCGGAATCTTCCTCCGTTTTGACATCTTGCGCCGACGCAGCGAGAGTGTTTTGCCCATCAGCTGCAGGCGACGGCGGCTTCACATTTTGCTTTACGTCTTCGACGCCAAAGTCCAGCAAGGCGTCTTCGGACGGCTCGAGCTTGACTCGTGGGGTCGGAGACTCGCTGACAGGACTCTCGAAAGTGCTATCACGATCATCTGCTGGATCTTCAAGCTCTTCTTCGCCGAGGAATAGATCTTCCTCGTCCAGTTCGAGATTATCGTCTTGCGTGTCTTCTTGCTTGATCGAAAGTGTCTCCAGCTGCGCTTCTTGCTTCACTACGCTGCTATTTGCATCTGTCGAGTGTTGGGGCAACGGCAACGCTGACAAGGTACCGTCCGGGTTCTCGACCTTGGTATTGAACCATCCTTTGAAGGCGGTGGCTGATGCAGTGTCGGTATCAATGCTGTGTTTGCTCTTTCGAGGCGGTGCTTGTGTCCAGTCTTCTCGTGCCCCCTCGCCTGCTTCCAGTTCTTGCATCTTGGCAGCTGTGTTGGCTTCTAGCTGTGATTGTGGTACAATCTGCCTGACTAGCTCAGCGCAGGCTTCGATGACTTGATCCTGCGCCGGGAAGCAATAGCGCGGGTTGCAATACGTAGTATCGAGGTAGATGATGTCGAGCTTCTTACCGATTATTGAGGGGTGGTTGGTATGTACGGGACTTGCGCGGAAATCTCCGCAATGTAAATAGCGAAAGATTCTGCCTGTGCCGATATATGGACTAGCATGGTTGCGCGATAGCAGCTGGCAAGTTTGCGGACCTTCAAACAAGAACAAGCACGAGCCAGGACAGTGGTTTGCCTCGATGCAGGTGACCATGACGCCACCACTGTCCGGGACCGGCACAGCTACTTCCATGGGCAAAGGTCTTAACCATTGCGGATCGACGCCGAGATGGGTTCGACAGAGGTTGGCGGTAGTGACACTGCAGTAGATGGGACCATGATTCCAGTTGGCGGTCATGCCGCCGTAGTGATCGCTGTGAAAATGGGTGAGAAAGTATCCGCGGCAGCCTTCGATCTTGCCAAAGCGGAAAGCATCGACGGTGAGGGGCATACCCTCCAGTGCTTTGTAGAAGGGAGCTGTGCGAGCTTCAGGCCGGGATCTGGCTTTGCCACGATAGTTGGCAGCCTCGACTGCATCTGCTGTGGCCCACTGCTTAGATTCGGAATGCGACTTCATCAAGACGGTGAATGCGGAAGAGGCGGCGCGCTTGGCAGATGATAGAAATGATGATGGTGTCCTTCCCGGAGTGGGTGCGGAAACATTTGCGACTTGTTCGTTTTCGTTCGTTGGAGCCACTTTGGCATCTAAGGTCCAAGCTAGCTCGGATATCGATGTAAGCTTGGCGGCCTGTGGTGGTGCAGGAATTTCTGAAGGATTTTCTTTGACTGGTGAAGGGGCACCGAGGGTCGGTGCGGGAGAGCACGACTGACTTGGAACACTGTCATTGCCAGGCATGAAGGGCTGCTCGTTGACGTGATCTCTCAGCACCTCTGGCTCGGCAGCTGTTGAATCGGCAGTATCGAGACAAGTATTGACGTGTGCTTGTACTGTGTTGAAGGGGACTTTTTTTCCGCAAATTGGACATTCCGCTGTGCGGTCCGATTTGCATTCGGGTTTGGCAGGGATCTCAAATTGCGCATCAGAGGGTGTGCGCTTCGCCTGGTTGGAAGAAGCTGTTGATGATGCTGTCGGGGATCCATTTCCAAAGAATGACAGGAGAGAGGCTTGGGCTGAGCCATTTGGGATAGACTGCTTAGTTGGACTGGAAGAGGCAAGCTTTCTCCGCTTGGTCGGAGAAGCCACAGCTGAAGGTGCCATCTCTCCTGTCCATGGCTCCGCCTTGAGTTGTGCGGAGGAGCAATGCGGGACGATGCGAAGATGATATGATGGTGGTGTTGGAAACAACGATTTGGGCAAACAGAGTTGCGTGGCTGAGCAAACGGAAGAATGACACTGCGGAGCTGCTGCACCTCCACTGACTGTGCATTATCCTGCAGCTTTCTTGCCACGCTCAGGGTTCAAATTGCTGAAAAAATTCGCAGTTCAAATCACTGAGAATTCTGGACATCACGTGCAGCTGACCTTTTTCGATTGAATGTTAGTTTCAAAGACGCAGGGGCCGCAACTGCATTGCTCGTCACGCACAGAAGCAAAGTGTTGGTCTTGGTCATCACTTCCGCTCTCCTGTCTCCACATCACCTCACTATCTCCTCATCTTCCATATTGCATCAACATGTCGGCGATGCGACCCATAGTTGGCAGCGGCCTTGGTGAGTAGACAAAGCCACGATGCAGCACAATTGCATAACAGCGACGGCAATGACACTGACTTTTTAAAATTCTTCTCCTCCGCTTTCATGGCGTTAACTCTCCTCGAACCACTCAAATGTTACCTGATACGCTCGACTTCATCGCTTCATACCGTTACATTCAACAGCCAGCTGCTGTACGATCGTCTCTATATTCGGTGCCGTCATCCTTGCCATCTTCGGATACGGCTTCCAACACAACTGGCCAGCACTCATGGGGAGCACCGATGATCCAGAGGACGGAAATGCTGTGGGCACAACTTGCTACATTGCTGCATTGATTTATATCGCTTTTATCGCTTTCTGTGGATGCCAGCTCGGTGTTCACCGCAGATATAGTCGCATCCAACTATAGCATGCCAACCGCCATCCAAATACTCTACCTACAGTATACGCTGCGGCTCCCTCCCCGTTCACATGTTTATACCTTCCGTCCGATCCCAATGCATACATTCATCTGGTAAAACTGGCTCGGATGCTTGCGATGCTCTCGATTCATGAGTCATATTAGATGCACTCGGATGCAACTGCTAACAACCAAGCAGATGGTGCGGAAACTTAGCGGGACCAGGACACCTGACACCTCACATCGATCGGACCGAAGTTGCCGAATACCCATGATCCGATCAGCCTTGTCGAGCACGATGAGCGAAGTTCGCCGAAGCTGACAGGTGAGCTAGAACAAGGTTGTGGGGTTTGAGTAGCAAATCTTGAAGCGATTCACGCATGCTGCGTCTTGAACAGCTTCCGATCGGACGATGCGTCTCTCGAATCGGGCATCTTGACGAGCACACACTGTAACCTGATCGCGAGGAGGAGAGGCCAAGTATCGGAAGAACCGCGGCTGGAATCATGAAAACGACTGCATCAACCGAATGACAGACAGAAGAATTGTCGAGCGGGACCCTTTGGAACCGCAATCCCTTTGCTGTACTTGAGGAAGGTTAAGCCTCGGGCGGAGCCGCGGTGCGTGCAAGTCTTGGGACAGCCGCATTAAGCTCACTCGTTCTGCACACTACAGTATATGCCTCGAGGCTTACAGTAACTTTTCCAACAGCAAGCACAAAAATTATCACAATTGCAGATGGCGGTGTGCCATATTCGTTGTCCGACCTCGGCTAAATGCTTGGAAACGCGGCTCCAGAGCTCAAGACACTTCACCCAGAACCTTTTCCGCACCTCTTCACTTTGCTCAGGCTCCAAGTCTCATGGCGGCTTCTTCGGTTCTCTGTTCGACACTGCCATCTCATCCAAGTCTTTGTAGTGCGCACAATGCTGTGATCTAATGACAACGAAACAGAGCGTTGAGAAATGGGGAAGGCAGCGGCTTCTGCTAAAGTTTTGAGAAGGTGGAGCTTGCTGCGAATCGCGGATCATGATCCAAGGTCCAAAAAAAATCGGAACATGATGTTTGAAGCGGCTCTGGCAAGAGCCGACGCAGCGCAGGGGGCTCGAGACCTGAGCGGCTGTAGCGGCAGCGGATCTGTTGCCCCAGACGCCCGCCCAGAATTTTGCGGTAACGTGCCAGTCACTGAGTCTGCCTTGTCCTCGCTTCTTGCTACGTTTGGCTGGAGCCGATCCTCTTCGGTTCTTCAATTTCATTGTCGTAGAGGCGGGAAGCGTTCAAAATCCCACGCAGATTCACTACTACTGTACCTATCACTCCACGTCGGAGAATTCTCCTCGATGACGCTGACAATTTGTTGTCGACACTGTACTGGGAACCATGCATCTCTTTGAAACACAATGGAGCAGCGGTTGCGGGTCTGGTCTTCTCGCCAAGCCTCTGAAGGTCGAGTGCCACTTTTGTAATACAGCAATCTTCGACAATGCTCTCTGGATTGCAAGTCCGTGAGCTTGGATCCTCTCAACACTCGCTTATGTGCCTCGCATCAACGGACCCCAAAGTCACTTTGCTTTCACCCGTCTCTCGTTCTTGAACTTGTCACAGAAGCAGAGTTGAAGGGCTTTGACATAGTGTACAAGAGGTCAAAGCGGTGACCACACGCTTTCCTGTTCATGGTATTGTAAAGCAATCAAGCTCATGACTACTGCACCTTCACCGAAGACTACAAATAGGAGCAAGATTCTCTGAGATACCCATCTCCTTCTGGCAATCTGACCACCCTTCAACTTTCACTACTCTCGACCTGCCGCCTTCATTGGCAAATTCGTCCATCATGTCGATCCTCCTCCCGACTGTTCACAGCTCCTTTGAGCACCTCACACCAATTCACATCGCCATTGGCTCTGTTCTTGTCCTCGCTCTCCTCTGTCTCATCGCTCCTGATCGCTACATCTTTGCATCGCACCGCAAAGGCATCAAGGAAGTTCCTGGCGCTCTTCCTATTGTAGGCAACCTCGTTTTCCTCCTCGAAATCGCTACTAAGAAGCGTCGCTTCCTCGATGAGTTCCTCAAGATGCAACAAACCATCGGTGCCGGTGGTCAGCCCTGGGCTGCCACTTTCCCTTACCTCGGCGGTCGAGTCACTTCGATCAACCGACCCGAGTACATCCGCTGGTGTCAGAAAACCAACTTCGAGAATTATGTCAAAGGCCCTACATTCCAAAATGCAATGGGCGACGTCATGTCTCTCCACGGTATCTTTGTTGCTGACGGCGAGATCTGGAGGAAGCAGCGCAAGATGGCTTCGCACATCTTCAGCGTTGGCAACTTTAGAACCCATGTGCAGAACACCATCCAGCGCGACTTGAGTAACCTGAACAAGCTCTTCCAAGAGGCTAGCCAGAAGAACGTCGAGATCAACCTCCCTGATCTGTTCTTCCGCTTCACGCTCAGTTCATTCTCACTGATGGCTTTCAGCGCCGACATCAAGTGCTTGCCCTCCAAAGTGGCTGAATTGGACAAGGTGGTCGAGTTCGCGGCTAACTTTGATTATGCTCAGCGTGTGATGGACGAGCGCTTCGTTGACCCACTCGCCAGGTTCACCGAGCTGTTCTCTTCACAGGGAAGGAAGATGCGAAAGACGATCAAGGCTCTTCACGGTTTCTGCTACGAGATCATCGACCTTCGACTCGCTGCCCGTGAGCGTGGTGAGGCTCAAGCCGCCTCTGGCAAAGGCGACAAGGACCTTCTTGCTCTGTTTATGGAGCAGAACTTGGGCCGAGAGGAGCTTCTTCCTGTTGTTCTCAACTTCCTCATTGCTGGTCGTGACACCACCGCTCAAGCTCTTGGCTGGCTCTTCTGGGAATTCTCTCAACATCCCGAGACCGTCGAGAAGGCTCGCGAAGAGATTCACGAGAAGCTTGGTGCTGGTGCCTCGTTCCGATCCATGGCCTACGATGACCTCAACTCGCTTGTGTACGTGCAGGCATGTTTCCTCGAAGCTCTGCGTTTGCACCCCTCGGTACCTAAGAACGTCAAGACTGCGGTTAAGGACGATGTCATCCGACCATACGCCCAGGGTGGTGCTTCCGAGGCTGATGTTGCACCCAACGCGGTTCCCTCGTCGCAGAAGCTTCCTGATTTGATCATCAAGAAGGGAGAGTCTGTGACATGGCAGGACCACACCATGGCACGCATGCCTGAGCTCTGGGGTGAGGACTGCGAGCAGTTCAAACCCGAACGATTCATCGAAGAGCGCCAAGACGGCACCAAGGGTATCAAAACCTACTCCCAGTACCTCTTCCACGCTTTCAACGCTGGACCAAGACTCTGCCTTGGTCAGACTTTGGCTACCTACGAAGGATGTGCGGTTGTTGCCGAAATTCTTGGTAACTTTGATGTCAAGTTCGACCAGCAAGCTCTTAAGAATGACGAGCCGACATACGATGACTCGTTGACATTGCCAATCAAGAACCAGTACAAGGTCCGAGTTCAGGCCAGGGACGACTGAGGTGATGCTCGTCACTTCTTTTGCATCATCCTTCGCGTAGCCTGAAACTGGCTGTGCTGTATACCCTCTTTGCAATCCGCATTCACTGTCTCTGCGTTACTCTGGAACTGCTTCTTGTTAATCTAAATCTCATTCGTTGATTACATATCGCGTGCCTGTCTGTACTGTGAGCGCGCTGTTTGACGTCTTCTGTATCTATCCCAATGAAGGTGGGCGGTTGAGATTGTCCAATAACGATGAGGTCCTCGCACAGATAATCTCCGTGATGAATTTCAAATTGAGAAGTTGTACCGTTCAAGTGCGCTTTGCTTTCTGTAGCCGAAACATTGGGAATGCCGCGGAAAGGATTGTTTCCTCTGTGCCTTGACAGAGGCAGAGCAGGCTTAGCCAAGAAATGTTGACATCGACCTCGCATGAGGAACAGGTCCAACTCACACGACGACTTGTGTGTTTGAGCGCGAAGCAAGAGCAGATTCGGGATCCGGATGGACAGGAACGTGCACAGCGGAATGCGAATGGAAATTTCAAATTCGTTTTCCGCTCACAAACAGCGCCAAAACGCTCCAAACCTTGAGCCACCAGAAAATCTTGCTTTGCTCTTGTTCTTGCCAAGGCAACAAGCCAATTTGAGCTTATGCGTCTGTGTGGCGTTTTGAGCGTGGAGAGAGCAATTTGCAATTCGGCTTCTCAGTGCGACCCTCTCATCTCTCTTGTGTCGTGATTGAAAAGCTTGAATTCTGCTCTGTCCTACACCACAAACTGACTCCCTTGCTCAGCAAGGTTATATAGTGGTCTGACTTCTGCTCCACCACACCTCGACGAACCCTCACGCTCACTAACACGCACTGATATCGCTGCTCTAGACCAACAGAAGCTCGAGACCGAGTTCAGCAGACACGAAATTGAAGTGACAGCCAGCCGCCTTTGTTGATGGCAACAACTTTAAACATGTCGAGCTCAACATTACGCTCGCAACAGCCATCGCACGTCCAGACAAGTCACCAATCCCATCATTCATCACCACAACGAACAGACAGCATGGCCAGCACTACCGAAACCGCTGACGCCGCTGGCGTGCCCGACGAAGATGGTCTCATCCTCGACCCTTCAGGTGGTGTTCCCAAGTTACGATCCGCATTGCAAGATGCTCGTGACTCGACTGGCGCAGCACGGAACATTCTTCTCTCGCTCGGCTGGCTAGACCGCCTTCTCTCGCTCTTCATCATCATCGCTATGATTCTTGGTGTCATCATTGGCGAATTTGCTCCGAATGCAGCAGAAAATCTCAGCAAAGGCAACTTCCGTGGCGTTTCAGCGCCCCTTGTCGTCGGTTTGATCGTTATGATGTGGCCCATTCTCACAAAGGTCCAGTACGAACGCCTACCGCAAATGTTTTCCACCAAGCGACTTTGGTACCAGCTCGCTATGTCCTTGGTTCTCAATTGGGTCATCGGTCCTTTCCTCATGCTCGCACTCGCTTGGGCCACATTACCGGATCTTGCGGATTACAGGGTTGGAGTCATCATGGTCGGTTTGGCACGATGCATTGCCATGGTCATGATCTGGAACAAGATCGCGCGTGGAGACAGTAACACCTGTGCTATCATCGTCATTGTCAACTCGGCCCTTCAGATCGTCCTCTACGCTCCAATGGCAGTCTTCTTCATCAATGTCATCTCTAGAGATGATCAATTCGGCCTCGGATACTCAGACGTAGCTATTGCTGTCGCCATCTATCTCGGTATCCCCCTTGCAGCCGGTGTTTTGACTCGCTTCCTTGTCTTGGGACTGTTTGGCCGCAACTTCTTCTACCACAAATTCTTACCTTACTTTGGCCCGCTCTCGCTCCTCGCCCTTCTCTACACCATTATCATTATTTTCGCTGAACAAGCTCAGCACATCTTGGACAACCTTGGTCCGGTGTTCCGCACCTTCGTACCACTAGTGCTGTATTTTGCGCTCATGTGGACCGGAAGCTTCGTATTGATTTGGTGGTTGAGTGTCAGGTATGGCAAGACAGAATGGGGCTACCAAATGGCAGTGGTCCAGGCATTTACGGCAGGAAGCAACAACTTTGAGCTAGCTATCGCTGTTTGCGTTGCTGTCTTTGGCGTTGGTTCCGATCAGGCGCTTGCTGCTACCATCGGACCATTGGTTGAAGTGCCAGTTCTGTTGGTGCTCAGTTGGGTCGCCATGTTTGTCGGTAGGAGGTTAAAATGGGATAGGAGCCTAGAAAAGCAGCAGGAGGTCAAGAGCAGCCAGCTCGCTCAAGCCGATTTGGAAAAGTAGAGGTCCATAAAAGGACAAACAGCATCCTCGCATTGTAACATCATAGCATTTCATACTCCTCTCAGCATTGTACAAGATAATATTGAACCTTTGTCTCACATGTCTCTGTTGTCTGACCATGTCTGTGGCAAAGGCGTATCACCAAACCGGCCAGTCGGCAGAGCTGAGGGATGCCACGCCACATGATGGCTCGAACGCCGAAACTCGCTCAGCACGCACACAGCCATGAATTCGCATCAAATCAAGGCCGTAAAATTAAGGTTTGACAGCAGTCAAAGGTGCGACAAGATACAGAGCCGAGTTGAGAACGCTTAGTGCTTCTCAATATCCTGCTCGAGAACGAATCGGTATCGAATATCGTTGTCCTCGACCCTCTTGACGGCAACAGAGCAGTCCTTCATGGGAAGAACCTCGACCCAAGGCTTGATGTCCTTCTCAGCAGCAAGCTCGAGCATCTGCAAAGCTTCCTTCTTGCTACCAATGTGGGAAGAGCCCATCAAGCAACCGTTACCTGCAAAGTTCTGAATTCGGACCTTGAAGACATCCTCGGGCATACCGACGCAAATGAGTCGGCCGTGAACCTTGAGGGTGCTAAGGATGGAGGCGAGATCAACAGCGTTGGACGAGGCAGTGTTGATGATAAGGTCGAAAGGCTTGGACTTGTACTCCTCGGCCCAGTTGGGGTTCTCGGCAGTGGAGACGAACTCCTTGGCACCCATCTTGAGGGCATCCTCCTTCTTGCGGGGAGAGTGGGAGATAGCAACAACCTCAGCACCGAGGGCGTGGGCGAACATGACACCAAAGTGGCCAAGACCGCCGATACCGACAATACCAACACGCTTGCCAGGGCCAGCACCGTTGCGGATGAGAGGAGAGAAGAGAGTAAGACCACCGCAGAGCATAGGAGCAGCGTGTTCGGACTTGATCTTTTCGGGGATGGGGAAGACGAACTGCTGCTGAGTTCGAATGTGAGTGCTATATCCCCCCATCGCGGGAGTGCCACAATGGTGTGTTGCATTGTAGGTATCTACTAAGTTTTTGCCCGATCCCGATCCTTGGCAGTACTGCTCCTCCTCATCCTTGCAAGGTACACATTCGCCGCAAGAGTCTTAAGTTAAGATGATGGTGTAAGAAGCGAAAACAGCGAAGAAAGGTTAGCAGAACTGAGCGCGCAATGTTTGATAAGCACTGAAATGGGGGACTGATCCCTCCATACACGTCAGAAAGAGCGACTGATGAAAGGGGCCCTGGGTGCATGTGTTGGGACTTTGGGTCCTTGTACTCACCAACCTGAGCGCCGACACCGACACGGTCACCGACCTTGATACCCTTAACGTTCTTGCCGACCTTGGTAGCAGTGCCGATGATCTCGTGACCGGGAATGCAGAAGTCATGGCTCAAAGGACCCCAACCACCAGAGATGGTGTGGACATCCGAACCACAAACACCACAGTGAGTGATGGCAATGTCGACGTCGTCGTCAGTCTCCTTCTTGAGGTCGAAGTCGTAGACCTTGAAGTCGGTCCACTTCTTTGTGTCAGCAATACCGTATCCGCGAGGCATGATGAATGAGTCTTAAGGTGGGGAGAGATGATTATGGTGGTGATGATGGAAAAGGTGCTCAGGCTGAACGAAGGAAGCGAGGTGTATATATGACGACAGGAGTGCGGACCGCACAGACTCGGAGCGAGGAGAGTGGCTGGTTGCTGCGCTGAGGCTTCTGATTGGAACGGCTATGAACCTGCCAGGGATGCTCAACCCACTTCGCTGCTGCTGATTGCTGGTCCGTGAGAAAAGCTGATGCATGGTTCTCTAACATCCCCACGTTGACTGCGCCCTGATGATTTTTTTTTCTCTTCTCTCTCTTTCTTCCAATTGGTGCCCGTGCTCGCGTTGTTGATGATGATGTCGTGAGATGTGATTTCAACACTGCTCCAGTGCCTTGTCTCCACGACGCAAACACACGACATCATCATCGTTAAAATTGAAATTCAAAATCCTCCGTGGCCTTCTTCTCCTTTGTTTTCTCGGCTCTGTTCGGCGACTATTTGTGCGATCACCGATGCTGAACAAAGACTTTCGTCGTCAACAACAACAGTCATGCCATCAATCTGAGTTTGGCCGATTCACGAGCAGAGGCTGATCAGTTGCGGCAAGGCGAATCTCGCTGGTCTGATGTGGTCAGGACAACGCAGAGTTCCTGTCAGCTCCTGAGGGTGGACTCATTCCTTTCCACTTACAGTACACAGCAGCCCGCAAGAAGACCTCTCAAAAGCAGAGCTCACTGCGCTAATTCAAAGAGAGCATCAATGGAAAGCAGATGTGAACTTGACAAAAGGTGGGAAGAGATTGCCGATGTCACTCAGCTCACCACGCGAGCTGACATGATTGCCGTTCGGGGCTTGATTTTCGTTGCAATTTTGTGTCCTCTTTTTCAACTCTCCTTTTTTGACCCAATTCTCAACTGTCAACGATTTTGTCCGTCTCCCGAACTCCAGAGTGTGAGTTCTTCTTGGCAATTGATCCTTCTTCCACATCAGCTTCACGCTGACCTCAATACCTTCCTCTCTTTCTCTTCAACACCGGGAAAGCTCTCATCATGTCGATACCTACATCATCATCCAGTGGCGCCATGCTGCCTACCATCGTCGCGGTCTCGATCGCTTCCCTCACTGTCGGCTACTTTGCCGGCATGGGCCGCTCACTTCTCTCTTACAACGCCAACTCTCGCCGCATTCTCTCAACCGACTCCGATGACGAATCTGAACTCGACTCGGACGAAGAGCTCGCCGCCATCTCAGACAACTACAAAACCTCCGGCTCAGGCATGGAAGCAGAAGAGTGCAAGATGATCTTGGCCGTACGAATGGACATCAAGATGGAAAGGGGCAAAATCGCGGCTCAGTGTGGACATGCTACGTTGGCTGTTTACAAGGCGGCAAAGAAGTTGACACCCAAATTCATCAAGCAATGGGAAAGGAGAGGACAGGCTAAAGTGGCTGTGAAATGTCCAGATGAGGAGAAGATGTTGGAGTTGGAAAAGAAGGCAAAGGAGCTTGGTATTGCTGCAAGGAGTATCATTGATGCCGGACGTACACAGATTGCACCGAACACAAGAACGGTGCTCGGTCTCGGACCTGCTCCCGTCTCGTTGATGAACCAGCTCACCGGCAACCTCAAACTTCTCTAAGATCATCGCATGAACATCTGTACAATCACTCAACCATAGACATGCACAGCAATTTCGCATCGACCGCCAGCAACCTTGACGGCCAGACAAAGTGGCTCGCATTTCTGAAAGTGAAACGGTGAAATGAATTTGTGTATGGACCATTGCAGCTCACTTGGTCGCTTCGGCAACCATCGACTTCCACTTGCGCTGGATGGTGATCGACTCTCGGAAGATCTGTGAAATGTAAACGAAGTGGAACGGAAAGGTTTTGTCAGATCCTTTGCTTTGCGTCTGCCATAGTCGGAACTTCTGCAATGCTGACGACTTACCTTGTACTTGACATCCAACAACTTGGCCAGCTTCTCATCCTTCTGCGGGAAGACCAATGTTCCTGGCTTGGTCATTCTCACCATCAGATCCCACAGGTGATCCTTGTACTTGAACGAGCTCTCCTCTGCTTTCTTCTGGTCCTTAATCTCGGTCGCCTCCTTTGGCGCCCACTCTCCACTTGCTCCACTGCCTTGTGGATCTTTGACATCAGCCGCAAACCTACCAAGAATTGCCGATCCAGCAACGACACTAGCTGACGAGCTGAAAGGCAACTGGACAGGCATGTTGCACACATCTGCGATCAGCTGCATGAACACGGGGTTCTTGACATGTCCACCGCTCATGTAGATCGAATCAATCTTGTGGCCCTTTGCATTCATTTCCTCGACGATGTGTCGCGTTTGCAGAGCAATCGCTTCCAGAGTTGCGTAGTACTTGAGAGCGAGATCGGTGAGGCTGCGGTCCAACTTGAGACCAGTGATCATACCGCGCATAGTAGAGTCGGCGAGTGGCGAGCGGTTGCCGTGGAAGTCGGGATAGATGAACAGATCCTTAGTGAGATAAGATGCGTTAGGGGCAGAAGCATCGGCTGCGAGCGAGTCGATCTTGTCGTGAAGGACGGTAAAGGGAGATCGATTGGTTTCAGAAGCGAGGGTACGCAATTGCGGAGACGCGGGGTGAGTGTCGATGATGAAATCGATGAGTTGACCTGTGGAGGATTGGCCACCTTCGTTCATCCACAGACCGGGGAAGACGGCATGTTTGTAAGGACCCCAGACGCCGTCGACGAGGATGCCTTCTGGCGACTGGACGCAGTAACATGTACTGGTGCCTGCGATGGCAGCAAGACGGTTCTGCGAGCTGATGAGCGAAGGGTGGTTCTTCTCTTCGCTGACGGGGTTGGTAGCAGGAGCAGCAACAGTGCCGACCCAGCCTGCATAGGCATCAATCAGGGCAGAGCCAACTGCGGTACCTGGAAGCAAGCCAAGCTCTGCAGCCACCTCAGCAGTGAGACCTTCACCGACAGGCTGACCCGCAGTGAGCACGATGCCATTGCGACCGGGGACACCACCAAGCTGCTTGAAGTCATCTTTCACCAGTTCGCCCAATCCGATCTGGTCAAAAAACTCTGGCTGCCATCCCAACTCGGATCCATCCACGCCTGGAGGGATGTAAGAGCACTTGCAAACCAACGAGCAGTTGCTTCTCGCCAACGATCCTGTCGCTTTGTATGTAAGATAGTCAGGCAGATCGAAGAACATGCACTGCTTGAAGAGTTCTGCAGGCATGTGCTTCTTCAGCCACAAGATCTTCGGGATTTCCATCTCGAGCGACATGGTCTTGCCGACGTAGTTGAGTACCTTGGAGCCAGTAGAGTTGATCAGTGCTGCCTCGTCCTCTGCACGGTGGTCGGCCCAAAGGATGACGTTTCGCTCTCCTGGACCCCACTCGCTGCTGCTTGCACCAGACGCTTGCGGCGTGACAGCGATGGGATTGCCAGAGAAGTCGGTGACGGCGAGTGAGCAAGTAGCATCGAAACCAAGCCCTTTGATGTGGGAGGGATCTACTTTGGATGCGGCTACAACCTGTGTGATGGCGAGCTTGATTTGGGACCAGATGTCGGTAGTGGACTGTTCAAAGATGCGCGAGTCGGACTCAAGACGGTATGTCTGGGTTGCATGGGTGGACTCGGCGAGGATGTTGCCGTCGTCGTCGACCAGCGCTGCTCTGGCAGAGCCAGTGCCGCTGTTGTCATGAAGGACGAGCAAGGATTGAGCTCTATCAGCATCTTCAAAATTAGCCGCTGAGAAGTCTTGATGATGGCACTACTTACACGTCGACGCCGATATAGTAGAACTTGGTAGCGTCCGCTGTCATTCTTGCGGGCGATGTTGAACGTTGTGATGGTAGGAAAGCAAATGGAATTTGCTCAAGGTCACCAACTACTTCTTGAGGAGGACAGAGTGTTGATCTTTCGAGTTTCCATCGGAAACAGGTGAATAGCCGAAGACATTCTCAAAACTTCTCCCGCACAGACCGGCACAGCAACTATTGCCACACTCCACAGCCGCCACTATGTTCCTTTTTGCCTGCTGTGGGATATGTGGGCAACTCTCAGTCTTCTTCTTCTTCTTCTTGTGTGTGGGAGAGAAGAAAGCCGGTGACGAAATTCGCCGAAATCTTCTAAACTTCAGCCGAAAAATCAGAGTTGTTAGCCCGCCATGCTCAACATGATACTAGCGAAAAGCGAAACGCAAGGTCAGCGGGTCGCGGCTTCTTGGTCGGCTCTTCTCGTCCATTAGACCCTTAATGCTAAACGAGGATGGTTGAGCTTAACGAGCCTATCTCGCGCTCTATCTAGGCTGGTTGTGGCAGATACGGGAGCTGTCAGTGAGCGAATATGGCTCCTCCGATGTCGCATGACCAGCTCGCTTACTGCAAGAAGAGCACACGATCCAGGCAGTATTTAACGCCTCAGCCCAGCCGACTCGGCTTGACCTTCCTCGCTCCTCTCACCACTCCTTATCCCAACACCATTATACCATAGTCATGATCACCACGCATGCGCTCTACCTCCTGCTTGCCGCTCTTGGCGTGATCACAACGGTGCATTCACACAAGCACTCTCCAGGGCTCGACGAAAACCATCACGGAGCAGGGCCTCACAGCTCTGCCGACTTTGCTCCGATCCCTCTGGTCGAGTTTCCTTCCAATGACATTGCTGATCCTTGGACGTCCAAGTACGCTGGTGTGGCCAAGCCTGCCTATGCCGGAGTCAATACGTATGCACATCTTCCCACATCAAAGTGCCTCAACGACCCTAATCAGCTCTTCGATGTTGCCATTCTCGGTATTCCTTACGATCTGACCGTGACTTATCGACCTGGAGCGAGGTTCGGTCCCAACGCTATCAGGCAAGCCAGTCGAAGGCAGAGAGCCGGTCGAACATTCTCCCTGCACCATATGCAAGATCCTTATGCCACTGGTTTGCGTTTCTTGGACTGCGACGATGTTCCAACCTCTGGCTTTGACCCTGCCCTCGCAATCGACCAAATCGAAGCTGCCTATACGTCCCTCCTTCAGCGAACGCCGGCCTCGGACCCCTCCCTTCCATCGACCTCTCCGCCAGCCGCAGATGTATCTCCGGAGGCATGGTCAGCGTTCACCACCGCTCCTTACGCCACTGACTCCAAGCCCCACCCCAAAATTGTCTCACTCGGCGGAGATCACACCATCGTCCTTCCCATCCTCCGTTCCCTTCACCGCTTTTACGGGCGAATCGCAGTCATCCACTTCGATGCACACCTTGACACCTGGCCACCTGAAGTCTCACCTCATGGCTCTCCCACGCGTCAACATCAGATCCAGCACGGCACGTTCTTCTGGCAAGCATCCCTTGAGGGTCTCATTGCTCGAAACCAGTCTATCCATGCCGGCATTCGCACCAGACTAGGCAGCTACGACGATATCGAACACGATTCTTCAATCGGATTTGACATCATCACTTCGGATGACATCGACGATTTGGGCATCCCGACGATCATCAGCAACATCAGGGAGAGGGTCGGAACTATGCCTGTGTATCTCAGTATCGACATCGACACCCTGGATCCAGGATTTGCACCAGGCACGGGAACGCTGGAAAGTGCTGGCTGGAGCCCGAGAGAGCTGAGAAGAATTCTGAGAGGACTGGAAGGTCTGAACTTTGTTGGATTCGACTTGGTCGAGGTGAGTCCAGCATACGACCAGGCTGAGATTACGGCTTATGCCGCCAGTGATCTTATTTATGAGTTCATGAATCTGCTCACTAGAGGCAATGATATGCAAGCCAAGGGGAAGATCGCTGAGCCAAAGAGGAAGACGAAGAGTAAGAAGGCAAAAAGCAAGCTGGGCGCTTTGCTGGGCCACGGCGACGAGCTGTAGACACGTCACCACTTGCAATTGAAGACAAGCCCTCAATGTTCATGTACTTGTAATTCCTGCCGTTCTGCGTGAAGGATCAATGCTCAGCACAAGGACGATTCGTGGTTTGCGACTGAGTTACTGTAATATCGTTTTATCAACATTCAAATTTCCTGAGCGAGGTTGTTCTAGTGTGTCTTCATCGTGCAATGTTGACATGCGCAGGCTGCTGCTGAGTTGGTCGAGATCAAGAATAGCTCCGTCTCCAAGCGGAAGCTAGCATTCTTTGCGACGCTTTGTGTCAGAGTTTCCGCCTTCGAACGGATTTCAGTGACTTGACGAGATTGTGAACGCGATCCATCCTCCGCCTAGACAAGGAGGAAGTGCAAGCATGAGCTGAGGCTGCTACAGGTCCTCCTCTTCTCCACGCATCAGCCGAAAGTTAATGGAGGGAACAACGACATCGTTCATAGGCTCTCGAACTTGGTCTATAATGGAATTGTGAGCTGAGTGTCCTGTTCAAGCGTTTACGTGAAATAGTGGAGTCTTCAAGACGAGCCTGGACCCTGCATTTCTTCTCACTCAGCCTTTTCTCACAACCACCAACTCTTCTCGAGACATCATGTTACCGTCTATATCGACATAGAGAGGCCTGGACTGGCCTCATCGTACCACGGTTTCCATCATGCCATCCTCTGTGGTCAACCACACCATCCCGCCCTTCTACGCCTGCTACTTTCTTCGTTCCCTATCCTCACCAGGTATCACCTACATCGGCTCGACTCCCGCACCACCTCGTCGCAAACGTCAACACAATGGTGACCTCACGCAAGGAGCTTACAAGACTGCGCGCGCTCGTCCTTGGGAGATGGAATGTATCGTCTACGGCTTCTCCTCCAAGATTGCCGCTCTGCAATTTGAGTGGGCTTGGGCCAAGCCGCATCTATCTCGTCATCTCAAGTTCTTGGCGACCGAACACAGCACGGACGGTACAGTCACCGACACGTCGGCTTGGGCAGGATTGCCTTTGTTCCCATCGACGAGCTTGACACCGGCCCAGACGAAATGGGGTCGACCAAAACGACAGAGAGCGAGGCCGCCTTCGACACCGAACGCAAGACTGTTGACGATGAGGGCATTGTTACGATCAGAACCCTTTTGCGGGTGGGGGTTGAAGCTTGCTTTCTTTACCGAATGGAGCTGGCTCGCGTATCACAGGCTGGAAGCTCTGCAGCAGCAAGGCCAGAGCGATACTGCAGAATCAACTGCCTTGAGGCTAGACAGATACAGTCGATCAGGCAAGCCTCTACATCCGCTATACCCTGTCGCCGTGTGCGACTTCACTGGTGTTGACGGCAAACGAATGCCTCTCATTCACGTCGCCCAGCAGCACAGACTCAATGCAGGGGTCGCTGACCAGCCGGTTAAGAAGAGACAGACGAGCAAGAAGAAGAAAGAGGATGATGAAGAGGCTGCGCAATGGCCAGAAACCCTGCCTAGATCAGCGAATCTGAAGGGATTAGATGCTTGTATACAAGATTTCGATGCTTTTCCATCACCACCACTCGCGATCGCCAGCACTGACTTGACGAAGAAAGCTAAGCGCGTCACCAAAACAAACAAGGGAGCTGCGGCAGAGGACGATGATGAGGAAGTAAGTGACGAAGATGCCGACTTAGATACAAGGCATGCCGTCAGCAATGGCACAAGAGGTGATGCATCGGCGCGTCCACTGCAACGACTGCGATTCGACGATACAGACGTGGAAGAGATGGAATGGAAGCAGTTCGAGCATACCCTATTCAGCCAATCTCGAGGCCTATCACTTACCGACTTCATGCAGACCTGCGTGGAGCGACATGTCGCAGCCCAAGACGTTCGTACGGCAGACACTGCGCCGCCCGTGCCAACAGTATCATGTGTGCTGTGTAGCGAGCGTATTGATCTCTCGCATCAGCTCGATTTTGTCCTTTGCCCCACACCGCATCCGCACACTCAACCGTTTGTCTCATTTGCTAGCAGTGCCGAAGTTCCTCCGAATGGTGAAGCACAAGCATGCAGCTCCGTCTTCCACCTCAAATGTCTAGCAGACTCTTTCTTGGAGCAGCAGCAGATCAAAGTCGTGGCAGGAGAAGCCAGCAGCAGCCGGAATACGTTACTTCCCACTCATGGAATATGTCCATCCCCCACATGTGGGAGTAGGAGCGAGGCAGCCACGTGGGCAGACGTGGTCCGACGTATGTACCGCCGACACGAACGCTTCGGGCGACTCTTGCAATTCCTTGTACGATCGGGGAAGACGCTGGAGGAGCATTTGAACCCGGCAGAGGTTGAAGCTCCGACCAAGGTGCCGAAAGCGAGAAGTAAGGCTAAATCGAAAAATACGGCAGCGGACACCGTAGCTGCAGTAGACAAGGATGCAGTCGATGCTGGAAAGAAGACGAAGCCCTCCAAAGCGAAAAGAAAAACAGCGGCTAATACGACTGAGGAGGTGGTCGACATTCAGACTGAATCAAAGGAAAGCGCGGAAAAGGGAAAGAGGAAAGCTCCTCGCAAAGCAAAAGCCGTCGTTGAACCGGATCAGGTAATCGACCTCACATGAACATCACTAGAAATGCTTTGCACACTGCTTTATGTCGCAATCAATCACTAGTTTAGACAGAGCTCTAGCGTCTGGATGCATTGGGTATCAAATTTAGCACGTTCTACTATGGATCGTTCTTCATTCTCTGCCGTCGATCCCTCCACCACAATCTCCCTGCCTCGTAGCTACCCAGATATACGCCTGCACCTAAAGCTGTCCATGCACCTCTCAAAGCTCCACCCTTCATCAACGCTTTCCATCCTTCCTTGACTGCAATCTCCTTCATCGTAGCTACGACACCCTTAACACCCTCTGTACCTGTATTCAGCATAATCCGTGTCTTAGCTACATCAATCGGCGTTGTGACGACAGCAGCAAATGAACCAGCAATTGCTGCAGATCCTCCAGCGACAAGCCCTGCTTTTGTAAACTCGGTTGCGACACTTGTCTCATCCCTTGCTGCCTTTCGCCTGAAATCTTCTGAGGAGCGAACATCGTCAACACCTCCATCTTCTTTGTGCGTTCCTGCTTTGAGACCAGCCCACTTTCCGAATGTTTCTCGCAATGATTCGTAGATGGGAAATTGTAGCGCTGTGAATGGAAGATTTCTTCCGGCCAGAGCGAGATAGGAGCGACCGAAAGTGGAAGCAAGCGGTGCTATTGCTGACCGAGAACCTGTAGCTTTGCCATTGCTGCTGCTCACCTGATGTAATTTCTCTTGCGCATCGAGAACAACGTTTCTTGCTGTTGAAGCGGCGCTACCTGGCGGTGCTTGTTTTGTCACTTTATCCGCTGCATGTTTGACCGTGTCTTTCGCAATTTGTGCTTTGGACTCTCCCGGACCTGCGTTCTTTATGACTTGCTTAGCTGCTTGTGTAGCTGTGGTTGCAGGGCACGAGGCTTTGCTATTGCTACGGTTTGCTGTGGACTGAGATCGATTTTGCTGCTTGTTGACGACCTGCGCTCGTTGTTTGATGATCTCTGCTGGTGTCAAGACCAAGCATGATACTAGCTCTGCTGTTGAGCTAGCAAGCATATGCGACAGGGCCGGAGGCGCGTTCGCTAGCGGTGAGCTGGAGGACGCTAGCACACTTTTTGTCTCTTCGTATGTGGTGAAGAACAATCCGGCCGCTGGGAGTGTTGCAATGATGACACTTCCAACACCTTGATATAGTCCTCCGTAGAGACCTCTTCCAGATGGAAAGCGGGTGGCATAGTCAGGTGCTTGCAAGCGAGTCTTGAGCGTATCGAGCGGGTAAATCAGCAGGTCGACTGTGAACGCCGCCAGAGCTCCAGCGACTACTGTATCCATATTCGCACCTTAGCAGCTACAAAGCTCGAACACCTGAGCGAAGCCGTCGACTTTTGTATCGCTCTATGATGGTGTCGGAAGGCATACCATTAGCTGGAAGAGGGCTGCCAAAGGTACAGACGCCAGCTGACTGATTCGCGAAAGTACTTTTGACCTGCATCGTAACGTCAGAAGAATTGAGGTGGAGGTTGAGCATATTTTCGGAATTCGGCCACTGGCAGGTAACGGATCCTCGACGCTCGCCTTCCTTCGTCGTGTCTCTACCTCAGTACTGTACAGTACTGTACATAAAGCTCGTTAGTCGGAGGCCACGACTATATGCACAAGTCTTGAAATGCCTGCTGTACATCCTTCGTCTGCAGGCCTCAAGCTCAAAGTCGTAGCTCGATTGTGTTGTTTTGTCATAGATCTTGGTAACGGCAATGCATGAGCAAACTTAACAGCTTGGAGCTTTTCCGCAAAGCACAGGTCGCCGTTCATGCAAATCAATTTGAATTTGTTCTTGACAGCCGAAGCGGATTCGCACACACACCAATTTGACCCGCTGCATGAAGAACAGAACGTGCGCATCTTTTGGAAGAATCACGGCGTTCCAAGCGAGCAAATAACGCAACTCCGCTTTAGCACTAAACCTTCGCCGACCAGAGCTTGACCCTTTCAACACCGTCTGTGCTCAACACTGGAGGTTATTGCATCGCGGAAACAGAGACCAAATCATGTTGCCGAAATGAGAAACAATAATCGAATGTCGTTGCCTTTCACTTGATGGGAAGCTTCTGTGATGGTGGCGCTCCTGCTGCTCCATTTGAATATGAAAAAGTATATAGCCTACACTATGATTCTTCCATCACAGATGTTCATACCAAAAGCGTCTCTCCTCATAACACGGCAAAGATGTTCTCTCACTTCACACTGGTACTACCGATCATCTCGGCCTTGACTGCCACTGTTTCTGGCGCCGCCATCAAGATGCGCGACGGTGGCATCAACCCTTCCGATTTCCGTTCCAAGGGACTCGTTGCTATTGGTCAGTACTCGGCCAGCAACCGCGACAAGAACAATGAGACCATCGGTGGTATCGGATCCGCCGGTGCCCTCGTCCCCGGTCAATATTCCCGGAACGGTGGGATCTACCAGGGTCAATTCTATCTTCAACCTGACCGTGGTTACAATGTCGAGACCACAATCGACTACGTCGCACGTCGTCACACCTTCGACTTTGCCTTCCAAGAGTACACTGGATCGGACGATCTCGCCTTCAGCCAGGCTATCAAGCTTTTCAACATCACCTACCGCGATTCGATGTTCTACCACGAAGCTTCTGGGAAGAACACCACTGGCCTCGACCCTACGGCGGTTAGGACCGGCGGTCTGAGCGGCTCTGGTTCGAGTGACGGCCCTCTCGCTGCTGCGAACACGCCCAAGAATCCTTTGTCACTCTCTTTTGACAGCGAAGGCATCTCTGCTAATCCTGACGGCACTTTCTGGGTTTCAGATGAGTATACACCTGGTATCTACAAGCTTGCATCGGACGGCACTATCATTGCCTACATCACTCCCCCCGAAGCTGTACTGCCTCGCATCAATGGCAAGTACAACTTCACTTCCAAGGCAACTCCCGACTCTGGTCGAAGCCCTAACGCAGGCTTTGAGGGCATGACAGTGTCGTGGGATGGCAACCAGCTCTTTGCTGTCCTTCAGTCAGCTACTGCTCAAGATGGTGGTGATGGCGCCCCATACCTTCGCATCTTCGAATGGGACATTTCTTCGCTTTCTGGCGTCACCTCCTACCAAGATGGTGCCAATCCCGGCGACAGTGTCAAGCTCATTGCCGAGTACGCTTTCAAAGCTCCCACCTCGAGCAAGGGCAAAGCTCGCAACGTCAATGACTTGATCTACCTCGGACACAAGACCGTCGGCATTCTTGCTCGTGATGGTAACGGATTCGGCAGTGATGACAGCGGTGTCAACTACAAGCGCATTGATATTCTCGACCTTTCCACTGCCACCAACCTCGCCAACACCAAGTATGACCAGGCCACCGGCGCCATCGCACCGGGCGGCAAGCTCGCTAGCGGCATCGACCTCGCAGCCTACAGCAGCCTTGTCGACTACACCAGTGGACTGAGCAAGTTTGGCATGCACAGTTCCGGCAGTCCCGTCGACCCTACCCTGTTGGCTGCAAAGATCGAGAGCTTGATTCTACTTCCTACCTTGCCCAAGTCTGACAACGATCCTGACTTCGACAAGGACGAGTACTTCATCGTCTCACTAAGCGACAACGACTTCCAGACCAAGAAGGGCTACATGAGGGCTATCGGAGATTACTCGGCCGCATACCCACAGGATGTGCCCACACAGCTCTTCGTCTTCAAGGTCAAGTTGCCCGGTGTGAACAGGTCCGACTTGACCGCACGTCTTGGCTTGTCCTAATCAAGGGTTTCGGGATTCGCGGACATTGCCTGTACGAATGTGTCCAGTGCAATGACGAACTTTGACAGAACTGATCCTATCTGTGAAGGCAATTGA
The DNA here is from genome assembly GCA_019972555.1 of Ustilago shanxiensis. NCBI lineage: Eukaryota > Fungi > Basidiomycota > Ustilaginomycetes > Ustilaginales > Ustilaginaceae > Ustilago > Ustilago shanxiensis. The sequence continues at coordinate 1,266,339 of BPMX01000003.1, read as the reverse complement.
GATCACACGTGCTTGAAGCGACCTTGAAGAACAGAGTGAATTGCAGTTGAAGAGAACCATGCTTTTGGGAAGAAGGGTCTCGAGACGATCCGCAGATCTTGAGTAGCCAACCCGCTCCTGTCTAGTGCTTCGGGTGCAGCCTTTCCGAATCAGTAGACAAGCACACGTTCCTAGCGCACCTCGCAATGAGCGGTGTGCTCACTACCTAACTTCACAACTGTGCACTCAGCTGTATGCAAACATCGTTGTACGACGATTTGGTGAGGAGACCAGAATTTGGGGTGCGGCGGTCAATGGCGAAAGAGCCGCGCAGAGCCCTGCGAAACTTGAAAGGTGTCCACGTTCTGAGTTCGCTTATTTCTTGCTTGGCGTTCGTGCATTAAAAATAAAGATGCAAAGACTCGTCGGTGAAAGTGAAAGCCATCGTTTAGAAAGCATGATGCAGTTGCAGAACCGCAGGCTTCTACCCGTAGCTTCTGTTGCTGGGATCCAATGAGAGCTTGTACATTGGTTACCCATCTCCGCAGATCGCTCCGATTGGAAAGCAATTGCCTAGTCTTCGAACTCTTCGACTGTGGAACCACCATGATGCGTGCACGTACACTTATTTGAATTGCAACACAGACTTTCGTCTCGTCTTTACTGCGTGGGAACCCGATGGTGTGGCAGGTCCACGTTTTGACAACTGTGATGTCGTTGAGCATACGACCAACCTTCGCCATCGAAGGCATAAACAAGCATCGAGATCGAAGTCGATGTCGAGTGCATGAATCAAGCGTTGTACTGTGGTCAAGCGTGAGAATGGATAGCCGGTGACTTTTTCGTTCCGTGTAGACTGGAACAAAAAGTCGAAATGCTCCCTTAAGGAAAGAAGAATTGCACTCGCTAAGCGACCAAGCTACTGTTCCGCTCGAGATGGCCGGAATGGAAGCAAGCGAGCTCGAAACGTGGGTCTCCCCTCTCAAAAGCGTCCACGACAGCCAAGATTCGAGCTTGTATCGTTGCGAGACATGCCCTCGCTTGGACTTCGATCTTTTTGTTTGGGAAGAAGTAGAGCTCCTCGATCCATGGCTGCTCAAGTCCGTGCATCATGAATAGTCAGGCTTCTGGAGATGCTAGAGGGTCTGCTCGGTCCACACTCGGCAGCTGTTTTCTTCTTCTCGATGGAGAAATATATAAATGCCGATGATGCTGTCCCAAAGGCCTCGTTCGGTCGTGCACTCACCAAAAAAGTCTCGACAAGCATGAGGACTACTATCGCCCCTTTCGCGGCGCTTGCCGCCGCACTCGTTGCCTCCGTTTCGGCTTTGGCCCCCTTGGAGCGCAACCTTGCTTACCGCTCGCCTTCTCTCTCGTTGAGCAACGGTGAACGTCTCAGCCACGACATTGAGCACATCGGTACTCAGATCAAGAAGCGTGCCTACGATGCCTACGTCACCTCCAAGGTTGAGGGTAAGGCCAAGCGCAACAGCGGAGGCAACAAAAAGGCTAATGGTCAGTACAAGACCGAGGCTGACTTCCTCGTCGAGAAGTACGATGGTAACTACGGTTCCGACGGCCGCGACGCCTACAAGGGCAAGGTTTCCTTCCCCTTTGGTGTTGCCTCTGGTGATCCTTACCCCAACTCTGCTATTCTCTGGACACATCCAGTTCCCGAAGACTCCAACACCAACCTCCCTGTCTGCTTGCGCTACCAGACTTCGAAGAACAAGAACGATTGGTCCAAGGAGAACCTCGTCGATGACAGCTACGCCTGGACCACCAGCGAAGTAGACTACTCTTTCAAGGTCGAGACCACCAACCTCTCGCCCAAAACTCAGTATTACTATCGCTTCTTCTCTTGCCATGACCCCTCCATCGTCTCGCCCGTCGGTAGCTTCAAGTCGATTCCCGAGTACAACGATGACAAGGTCGACTCGCTCAAGCTCGCCGTCTTCTCTTGCTCCAACCTTCCCTTCGGTTACTTCAACGCTTACCGTGCGGCTGCAGCCCGCAAGAACGCCGACTTCTTTGTTCACGTCGGTGACTACATCTACGAGGCTCGTGGTGACGGTAAGCAGGTGCCCGGTGAGGAGACCTACGGTAATGGTACCGCTCTCAACCGTGTCCCTGCTCCTGATCATGAGATTGTTACTCTTGGGGACTACCGTCTCCGCTACGGCTCTTACCGCAAGGACAAGGACCTTCAGGCTCTCCACCAGAAGATGGCCTTCTTCGGTGTTTGGGACGATCACGAGGTCGCAGACAACTCGTACAATCACGGTACCGCCGATGGCAACAACACCGAGACCGGTGCCGTCCGAGGTGTTCGCTTCACCGAGCGCAAGCTCGCAGCTGTCAGAGCCTACTACGAGTGGATGCCCATTCGCCAGGTTGACACCACAGACTCCCTTCGTATCTGGCGTTCGTTCCGTTACGGCAAGCTCGCCGATCTCTTCCTTCTCGACACCCGTAACTTTGACCGCGACATTACCGATGTCTACTACAACACTGATGCTATTGCTGCTATGAGCAACGACACTGATCGCTCCCTCATGGGCGGCAAGCAGGAGCAGTGGCTATACAACGGTATGATCCAGGCCGAACAACGAGGCGCCGTCTGGAAGATCATTTCCCAACAGATTATCCAGAACTGGCAGAACTACGGTCAGCCCAGCTTCATGTACAACTACGACGCTTGGCAGGGATACCGTGCTAACCGACGTCGCTTCTTCGACACCATCATCAAGAACAACGTCCAGAACACCATCACTCTTGCTGGTGACTCTCACGCCAACTGGGTCTATGACACTGTTCCCGAGGACCGCCTCAACAACACCGCTTACAACCCTGCCACCGGTGACGGTTCCATCGGTGTCGAGTTTGCCGGTACCGCTGTTTCATCTCCCTCGTCTTACGGTGCCAACCTCACCGCCGAGCGATACACTGCCAACGCAAAGAAGCTCGTGACCATCAACAGGAACTTGCAGTGGGCTGAGGGTGCTACTCGTGGTTACTTTGAGATCGAATTCACCAAGACTGACTGCAACGCACAGTTCTACGGCTACCGCAACAACACCAATCCTAATGCTGAGGAGCTTCTTATTGCTCAGTTCAACGTCAAGAGGGGCGCTAACAAGTTGACTCGTCCCATCAACTACGGTATCACGCCCAACTCGGGCGTCTTGCAGGCTCAGGCTGTTGACTACACCAAGGCCAAGTGGAACGGTACCGCTTTCGTCTAAGCCTTCACTGCTCTTTATAGCCCTCACATTGTTTAATTTCTCCTCTTGATGTGACGCTTGATGTGATAGAATGAAAATACACTTTCCTCAAAAAGTTATGGTCTGTGAAAAAGTCTAGATATGCACTACACCATCTACACAAACAACACAAGACCCACCAATCCAAATCTCTGGCTTCTTGGCGTCCTTGCTTCGGTCAATCTTGACACTGACTCTGCCTTTCCTTCCAATCGCTGTACCTTGTGAGTTGACGTATTCGTCTGAAGGACTCTCACCCGTTGATTCTAGCCACTTTGCAAACCCAGCATTCAACGACCCTGTGACAGGATCTTCTCCGATATCTTCAAATACGAATGCCCTGACTTCGTTTGCCACACTCTCACCGTCTGAGTTCTTGCCATCTTCATATGGCCCAATGAAGCCAAGGAAAAGATCGCGGATGCTGCCGATATCACAAGATGGAGCGTTCGTGTTGATCTTGAGCACGTCAGCGGCCGACTTGAGTTTAATGCCAATCCATCTTGGACCGTTGTCGATGTGATATGCATCAATGATGTCATTCGGGTCAAGACAAAGGGCTTTGATGATGCGAACCATTGTGGCTAGATCGACTTTCTCGTGACGGATGAAACCAGGTGCTGCGAAACGCACCGTGTTGGCGTCGGAGGAGACTTGTAACGAGACGAGCCCTATGCCGCATTCTTGTATCAAGTTCCCGTCTCGTTCACCGAGCAAAGCAGACGACTGCTCAAAGCCGAGATGGCGAAGGAATGAATGACAGCTCCCCAAGGTTGGATGACCAGCGAAAGGAAGCTCTTCGACAGGGGTGAAGATCTTCAGTTTGTAGTCCGCCTTGGAGTCAGAAGGAGGAAGCAAGAAGGTTGTCTCGGAAAGATTGGTCCATGTTGCGAACCGTTGCATCTGTTCTTGTGTTGGTGTAGGGAGGGAAGAATCGAGACAATTTACGACAGCGACTGGGTTGCCAAAGTAGGGCGTGTCGGTGAAGGTGTCCACCTGGTGAAAAGGGTAGGCTGTGGTTTTGTTCGACATCACGGGGTTCTGTTCTCGGAAGCGCTTTTCAATAATGCAGGGAATGGATGTGCGGGAATCTGAGCGGCGAGCAAATGGTATTTATACTTGATGATCTTGAGGATACAAGGAAACGACCCCTTGAAGAGATGGTGCCGAGCTGCTAGAGATGTTTGGGGAGCGAAACTTTGTTTCGTATGCTTGCTATGTACAGAGAGGTCAACGTTGTCAAGCGAGTTGAAGCAAGCGAATTGATGCTTATCGAGGAGAATCTACGTTTGGAGGCTAGTGTCAGGAAGAAAGACCGAGTCACAACGACGGGGTTGAATATGAACACCGACCAAAGGGTCCAACTCATTTTCGGTTATCGCGCTTTTACACTGCTTTGTAACGATCTTGCATTCCAACGCAAGTAAGTATTCAGGCTGCCAACGAACGTCACTACCAAAGTATGAGGCTCTGCGTCGCGAATCGTGTCTTTCAAGAGGGTGCCATGAGGAAGCATAGGCAGCTTTCTTTGTCAGGCATGGAGGAGTCAGAAGGATGCGGCTTTGCATTTTGCGGCGGGGAGCACGTGGCAATGGTATAAAGGTAGAGAAGAATGTTACATCCAGTGCAGGTCAAACACGAATTCTTGCTCCCATTCCTTCATTTGACCACCGCGGCAATGAGGCGAGTGAACCAAGCAGAAGTAACCACATCAGATTGATGCTAATACGACTTCAGCGAAGGACAATGCAGGTGGAGACTTTTTGTCACCACCAATGACACTTCTAGGGTAAAGTTCAAAACCCTGAGCCAACAGAAAGCTGCAGCGCGGTTCCTTGTTGGACGGCTGCCGCTGCCGCTTCGTGAAAAAGAGGAGGATTGACAATTCGACCGTTCGGACAAAGAATAAAGCTTTCTGTGTGTCTGCACTGCGGCTGACTGCGAAATTCTTTCGGTTGACAGGGTTGCACAAGCCAAGCAGTGTCATCGCTTCAGGGTCTCACGCTTCAGGTTTCTGGTGGAAGGACCGGTTACATGCTGCAGCCACGGGAACCAAACATCCGGTTCAAAGTGGATGATCCCCTCGCCTGATCTGGAAGAGGCTCTGTGCATATATACAACAAGAAGGAGGAAGGTTGCTTCATCCTTTCGCTTCCTTCCTTGCAAACTTACTATCACCTTTACACTTTCCCTCAGCAGTTGTGGCAAGATGTCGACCTCGGAAATCCCATCCATTACCTCGCCCAAACCTTTCAAGATCGTCTACTCCGACGAAGAGGTCTCGGACCTTCGCAATCGTCTTCGCAACACTCGTTTGCCCAATGCTCCTTACCTTCCTGACGACGAACGCGGACCCAAGAAGCTCTCTTACAAACCTGATCTTCCCCTCGTCAAAAGACTTGTGGACAAGTGGGCAGACTATGACTTCGCCGGCTTCCAAAAGCGTCTCAATAGCTTCCCCCACTTCACCACCTCGGTCGACTGGTGCACTCAGCTCCACTTTGTCCACAAGCGATCTGACCGACCTGATGCGATTCCTATCATGCTCATTCACGGCTGGCCTGGAAGCTGGTTCGAGTTTGCACACGTCATCGACGACCTTGCCAACCCGGCTGACAAGGACGCACCCGCTTTCCACGTTGTAGTTCCCTCGCTGCCTGGCTTCCTTCACTCGACCCCACCCCCTAACAAGCAGGTCGGTAACGTTCGAGGCTATTCCCGTGTCTTGGACGCCTTGATGCGTGGGCTGGGCTATGACAAGTACGCTTCTCAAGGTGGTGATTGGGGTAGCCCTCACGCTCGTGCTCTAGGTGCATTCCACTCGCACAAAGATGGCACTGGTTGCCGTGCAGTCCACCTCAACTTCTGCCCTGTAGCTGCAAAGGGCTTGAGCAAAGTGATGCTTCAGTCGCTGCCCGTCAAGGTCACTCTGGGAATTGCGAAGCTCATCTACGGTCAAGAATACCTCATGATGGCCGCAAAGGGCATGTACTTTGAGCAGAACCGAGCCTACTACGACGTCCAGCGTACCCGTCCTGTCCAGCTCCTCTACGGTCTCGTTGACTCTCCGGTCGGTCTTCTCGGCTGGCTTGGAAACATCTACGACACTCTCGCCGAGCGTCGCCCCGACCACCCAAGGTTGAACATGGACGCATGTTTGGAGATCGCAACGTTGTTCTGGTTCACTTCCTCAATCGGCACCTCTTTCATTCCTTACACCAACAACACTTTCTTGCCCGAGATCCACGGTGCCCCGGAGTACAAGCTTCCAGTCCCCCTTGGATACTCTGACTTCCCGGATGAGTTGGTCAACACTCCCAAGTTTGTCGTGGATGCGACAACAACGAGCGGTAAGACGAGATGGATTGCAAAAAGTCCTGTCGGTGGACACTTTGCTGCACATGAAGAGCCAACTATTTTCGTCAGCCACATGAGGAATGCGTTTGCTAAGGGTGGAAAGTGGAAGGGTCACGAGTCGGAGGGCATCGAGGCTCCTCAGATTGCCGGTGGTTTGTGGGATGAGGTGAGAGATCAAGAGGCGAGGGCTTCCAAGATCTGAATCAGCGCATTCCTAGTTCCGGGCATTCTTTCTCTGCAATCTAATACACAGTCTCCGGAAACAGTGCGAATGTGTATGATGTCTGCCTAGTGTCATGTGATTGCCAGGATCGTAGAGACAGGCGCAAATCTACTGAAGGATGTCATGCTTTTTGAAAAAGTGATAAATCTTCTCATCCAACCATTTCACGTCTTCCTTCGAGTCACCAGGACCACCCGCCCAATGTCCCCAAATGCTAGGAATGACCTCGAGCTGTGCCTTGTCACCCATCACCTTTGCCTCTATCTCTGAGTCCTCCGGCGGGAAATACAGATCTGTCTTACCGGGCACGATCAAAGTTGGACACTGAATTCCCTTCAATGCCCGCTCAAAGGCCTCATCGTCCTCTTTGGTTACCTCGCCACCATCACCTCGGGTGCCAAACCTTCCACCTTTGCTCTGTGGCACATCACGTTTGCTCGCACCGGCGTATTTGGGTTGGGCGCCAATATCACCATGTTCCCAAGTATGCAGCATGTACAACAAGTTGTTGGCATCTTTTGAAGTCGACCAAGCATGCCAAAAGTTATTCAGAATGTTTGTGCCCCCACCAAGACCAAAGTTCTTTTTGAAGCCATCTTCGCGGTAAAATGCTTGACTAAAGCCCCAACCTGCATAGATGGATCCGAATGCTTTCAAGCCGTCCACAGGTGGGTTGGAGGGATCGTACTTTCCATCCTTCCACTTCGGATCGAGTTTGAGGGTTTGTTTGAGTGACTCGAGGAAGACCCAATTATGAATAGCTGTTCTTGCTGAGCCACAGAAGGGTACGGCAGCTCGAACGGAATCTGGAAACTGCGAAGCCCATTGGAAAGTCTGTCCAGCACCCATGGACCATCCGATGACGACCACCTTTCCTTTCACCTCGAGGTGCTCGTAGACAAGCTTGTGTTGAGCGCGAACATTGTCATAGAAGGTGGCTCTGGGCAGATTGAAGCCAAGTGGATGATTTGAGGGGGAAGACGATTCACCGTTTCCAAACAAAGCAGGGACGATGATGAAGAATTTGGAGGGGTCGAGAGAGCGGGTGGCAGGTTCTTTGTTCGGGAGCGAGATCAGCCACTCATTGCCATCGGTAATGGTGCCAGAGAACCAAGTCGGATATACGATAGCTGGGTTTGCGGGGTCGCCATAGGTGCGATATGCAATATGAGCGCTCGGGATGACCTCGCCTGAGAGTAGCTCGAAGTCACCAAGTGCGAAGATCTTGACGTTAGGATCTTTTGGCTTGAAGTCTGTGCTCGACATCATGATTGTGATGACTCTGTGAAACGCTAGATGGGAGCTGTGGTCTTTCCCAGTTGTGATGGTCAAGAAACTGCTTCTGGAGATGCTTAATGAGATCAAATGATCATAGAATGAAGGTCAGGGTCAGAGTCACTACGAGACAACGGCATAAAGATCAGAGCTTCCCCGCATTGTATCAGCAGCTCCTTGCAGCTAGGCCAAAGGTCATGCGGACCACTTTCTTTTGGCCAAAGCGTGCAGCGCTCAAAATTCACACCGTTGTGGAGGCCGGGAAATGCATCACCGATCTCTCCTTGCAATTCCCCGATGAAGATCAATCCGCATGAATCCGATTTGAGTCCAAAGCAAGATACCGTTCAACAGTATCTTACGATGATGATGTTTGCAGCGGAAGCATTCTTGGCGTACAGCTCGGAACGGAAGAGCATGAATGTTTCGGCGACAAAAGCTTGGCGTGTGAGACATTTTCGTGGATCTTTTGTAGGCATGAAGGCCGGAGCTGAGACAACAACAGTCGGACGAGGCTGGACAGTGCAAGTGTTGATCACCGGGACGGATCATGCTTCACATTGACTACGAAGGGTGCATGTGAGACAGGACACGAAGTTTGTGCGGTTGTGCCAGTAGTATTGACTGGGAGACTTTCATGTCGTTCGGCTAGGCGAGGCATGCACGGCATTCACAGCTCGAGGTGCGGCGAATTGTTGCTCGTTGTACCTGATCTTCACGTCCAACTTGCATTCAAATCGTCTTCCTAACAGCAGCGTTGACGAGAACAACATCTCGACATAGGGTGAAACAACAGTATGCTCTCAGTGAGATGGCTGACGGATCAAAGAAAAGAATCAGAAAGGATCGTCGAGGTGCATCTAAGATTGCGGTGTTCATATGCACTTTGCAACGCACAGTACGATCCCTCTTGCTAGCGATAACTGAGATGCCAATGATACACATGCTTAGGTCGATCGGGTTGCTGGCTCGTTCAAGATGATCCAAATATCGCAGTTGCACTTTCAAGGCGTACCGCGCGAAGCTGCGTGATATGGGGCGAGAGGAGAGTTGTACAGTAAAATGATGCGACCTCGGAGTGTACTGCAGAAGCGAGGCTGGTGACAGCACCGAGGAACCTTCTTTCCTTTGCACGCGAGCAGAGAAGAGATTGTTGTACTGCAGAAGCACACAAATCACGCTGCCAAAGCCAAATTTGTTGCTTTGCTGGCGTCTGAGATTGAAAAACAAAAACACAAGAGGACCCTTGAAAAAAAAAGAGAAGAGGAACACAACAGTGAAACAGCTCAGAAGATTTCACTTCGTCCCGTCTCTAGCCCTCGGAGTCTGAGACTTGCAAGACGCGTCCAACGCGACGACGACCAGGCTTGCTGCTCATGATGAGCTGTGCTGCGCTTGTAGTTACTCGAGGCCTTGCGGTATCAACTCTCATCCGTTCGACCTACCCTTAGCTTGCATTGTAAGGATCAGGAGAATCCGCGAAGCAAATGCTGGAAGAAGTCGAATTCCCAACGAGGCTTGGGGATGCAGAGCCAGCTGCAGACTGCACATGTGGGTACATCTTTGTGCATTCGTAGACCAGGCAAGTATCAAATCACGGTAGGATAGTGTGTGCCGAGACCTTCCGTATGCCCCCCTGTGTTGTGCCTGCCTTTTTCTTAGCTTGCAGGAGGCTCTTGCGAATAACTACAGTACGCATCTCATCGACATTTGCAGCCGTTCACAGTGGCATTATGCATTCACGTCATGGTCAATCCAGAGCCTTGTTCCGGATCACGGCATGGCACACAAAATCAAATGTGCTGATGCTGAGAACGGATCTCTTCTGCAATACAATATGCCATCGTGGGAGTGGTTCATGCACCAAATGCTACTGCCGTGTTCATCCAAATCGAGGAGCGGAGAGAGGACAGGCCTTTGATGAGAAGTTTTTCACTGTTGCTGAATGGAAGCAAGAAAGCATGGGCTCTGGTGCTGGACATGAAGAGCGCGAAGTATCAGCGTTCTGGATTGCAGCCTCGGCGTACGATTCATGCATCTTCACTGCTTCGGCTTGTCCGCCTGCCACCCATTTTGAGCTTTGCTCCTGCTTAAATGCCTCGGTCTGTGGTTGAAGCTTTGTATCACTCGGCTTGACCGACCTTTTTTTCGTTTCCTATACAAACCCGCCGGCGTGATTGAGCAGTCAGAGACATACTGTACAGCATTCAAGTTGAGACGTTCGGACAGCGCGTTCCTGCTCTGCTGCTGGATTCAACAGGATCATTCGCTTGCCTCCGTTTGGATTTTCAATGTTCTCGACCCAAACTCTGCAATCATCATCATCTGTTGCTCCCTCGCTTCCGCTCTTCTTACTTCTTGACCACACTCTTGCACCTCTGTCTCTTCTCTCTCTCCCTACCATCTCCACTTCGCATCCCTATCCTACGTTGACCGAAGGTCCCGGACTCGCATTCATTCGCTCTCACTTTCTCTCTGTTTCTTCACACCAAACAATAACACCACACTCGTTGAATCTGCTTCACTCACTCAAAATGGTCGCTGCCAAGATTACCACCATTGTCGTGCTCGCGCTCGCCGCCGCTGATGCCGCCGTCTCCACCATTGTCGTCACCAAGCCCGTGGCGTAAGTGATCACCTCAAACACGCCGTGACCTCGTTTCGCATACGATCGCTAACCTAGTCTTTGTCCTTTTCTGTCTCTCTGTGAATACAGCTCCACCAATGGCCGCGGTGGACGAAACCTTGATGTCGAATGGAACGATGATGGCAAGTCACCCTCTCGTCGTGACTGGGGCCGTGTCAACATTTACCTCGCCACTGGCTCTCGTGACGTTCAATACAAGCTCCAGACTCTTGCCAGCAACATCTCTTACAACCAGGGCGACGCCTCTTACAGAATTGATCCCAGCGTCGGACCCAGCGGTGGCTACTACTTCATTCGTTTTGAGGGCACCAACACTAGCGCTGCAGGTGGTATCCCTCCCATGTCCTTCTCCGCTCGTTTCAACTTGGATGGCATGACCGGCAACTTCAACTCGACTGTGATGGCCCAGTTGCAGGGCGCATCAGGCACTGGTCAGCTCACCGCTGCTTCTGCAACCGCTTCTTCATCCTCGCCTTCGTTCTTCGGTTTCACTTCATCCACTGGTCTGGCCACCTCGACTTCCGCCGTCGCTGCGAAATCCTCCTCCGCTTTGTCTTCGCAGAGCACCAGTGTTAAGTCCTCTTCCGGCGCTGCACCGGCATCTGGCAAGCTCGCTGGCTACGCAAGTGCTCTTGTTGGTATCGCTGCTGTCGGTGCTGCTTTCCTCTAAACACATCTCTCGCACACTCTTTAGAAGCCTGCATCTTCCAGCCCCTAGCTGGCTCGAATGCGCTCCGGTAGCGCTTTGTGAGCCGGCACTGCATCCACGATTCCATTTGCATCCTGCTGCTCGTGTCTGGTCTTTCCAACCATCTTCGTCTTTCGTTTTCTCCACTTCCCGTTGTTCATATTGTAAGGTCTCCTTTGTGAATGCTGTTTCTCTTGCAAAGACAATACACACTCTTTCAGTCGCAAACTCTTTCCCTGGTGTACGAGCCTGTGTGGGGATATATTAGCGGAGAGCTACGAAGAAAACACAGCAAAGGGATGAGATCAAAGCAAGATAATCACATAAGGAACATTAGAGCTTGGCGACGCGTGACATCTTCTTGACCTCGTTCATCAGAACCGTTTGCATTCTTAGACCCAACATGATGTTGCCTTTCACCTTTACTCTTCCCTTCATGAAAGCCACTTGCGGACTCAGCTGTCCGAGGCCGACTCTAATCATATCCCTGTCGCTGATGGTCATGACGCAATCCGGCTTCGGTTTGGCAGGACCTGGACCACGAATGATCTTGCCCTCTTTGCGCATGTCGACGTAGAATGATACCACCTTGTCGTCGATTCCGGATCCTTCGTTGGGTCGAACATTGAAGAGGAATGTACCGTTGACAGCCTTCTTTGCTTGATCCAAGGTCATCATGTCAAGGCCAGCGGTGATGCCTTCTTCATCCTGGGAGTGGAGCAGCGCCCAGTATACGACACAGAAGAGCTTTGAGACTTCCAGACCAGGAAGCATAAGTTCGGTAGGGTTGGGAAGATCGGGCGAGGCAGGATCGGAAAAGTCGATACCGTCTGCTTGGTCCAGCATGAGCTGGAAGAGATTGACGTCGTCGTTGTCGAGGTCACCCTTTCCCATCCTGATGAAGGTCTCGCTACTGCGCTATTGGAGAGGAATGGAGGAGAGTTTTGAACGTGGGGTGGATCGATATGCCTGAGCGTTGCTGGATAATACTCAATGTGGAAACGTCGCTGGGCGTTCCGCTTACTGCCGTCTACAATGGCGTCTTTATATGTATGTTGATGGAAGGGACGGAAACAGCGTCGTGTGTCGTGGTTGCTAAGGTGAGATCTGATGCTCGAACAGAGGAATGTAGCACAAACCACCCTTTCACGCTTCTCCCAATGTGGAGGACATTGAGCTTGTTTCAGAACAGCAGAAATCTGGGATGAAGGCGTAGAACAATTAGCATCGGTCATGTGTCCCCCGCAAACGACTCAAACGAGCTGAACACGCTTCCATCTATCTCGCTTGCTCAAAGAACCCTCTTCTTCCTCACTTTTGACGTCTCGTGAAACTACGAGACTGCACTAAATTCGGTCTGACGAGGTCTCGGAAGCCTTGTTTGTGGGGTAAAGAAGACCAAGGAGGGTTGGTTCGGCTACTAAGCGATAAGTGAGCAGGCCATGACCTCGGATGCTGCTCTGAGCTGCTACCAGATACTCTTCAGCTCGCCCTGATTGGCAAAGAATCGTGGGGTAAGACACCAGCAACATGCGATAGCGAGCATTCACTTCCGATAACCGCCAAAAGCAGAGACACACACCGTCAAGCTTTCGCTTCCGAGTTGCTTTTCACAAAAGTGTCCCGAAACGGCGGCTTCTTTTTCGTTGTGTGCAGAGAGCAGACCGATTTCATTCGTGCGAGAAGAAGAATCCAAAATTTTGAGGTCGGTGCGCTAATTTCAAGGTAATCTGAGAAGATTAACTCCACCTTGTTCAGAAGAAAAAGTTGTTGGCCCAACGAGGAATGACCCTGCATCTTGAAAGGTTCTAACCTTCTTCCATAAAGACGACATCGACACAAAGCCACTTCACTAGCTACCCTACCATCAGTTCGGATTCTGGACAGCTAGACAAGATGGCCACCTCTTTTGCCGACGTCGCCTCGGCTTTCACCCCCCAACTACTTGATCCTGCTACCGTTTCCAAGTACAACTCCGAGTACGAAGCCTCGGCACCCTACAAGCACGCCGTCATCCCATCTCTCATCGACGAGACTCTGCTCAAAGCCACCCGTCAGGAAATCATCGAGGAACTTCGCTTTGCCGAGAAAGAAACCGACATCTACAAAGTCAATCAGACCGGTGATCTTGCCAACCTTGACGGTCTTCCTGCTGAAGAGGCTGGCCGTCTCCAAAACCTTCTCCGTGTCCGTAACGCCATCTACTCTCAAGAATTCAGGTCATGGTTGCAAGGCGTTACAGGCTGTGGACCGCTTAGTGCAAAGAAGAAGGATATGAGCATCAACGACTACCGTCAAGGATGCCACTTGCTCAACCACGACGACGTCATTTCAACACGTAGGGTGTCGTACATTCTTTACTTGCCTGATCCTGATCAGCCATGGCAGCCAGAATGGGGTGGTGCGTTGGAGCTGTACCCCGTCAAGACTAAGGGTACACCAGATGACGTTCCCAATAAGATCATCCCTCCAAAGTGGAATCAATTCACCTTCTTCACCGTCCAACCAGGACACAGTTTCCATTCGGTGGAGGAAGTCGTACATCCTTCCCAGTCGCGTCTCAGTATTTCAGGCTGGTTCCACCGCCCACAAGAAGGAGAGGAAGGATTTACAACCGAAGACGAGAAGAAAGAAGCTGAAGTCGAAAAGGAAATGAGCTCGCTCGAAAGTCTTTCCGCCAAAGAAAACGCCAAGCTTTTCGAAGCCTACCCGGAGGAGTTTGCACCACCACTGCCCGGCTCCCCTCTCAGCCAGGAGGAAAAGAAGTTCCTCATCCAGTTCCTTAACCCTGCCTACTTGGTGGAGAAGACACAAGAGCAACTTTACGAGCAATTTGGAGACGATTCTCACATTCTACTATCAGACATACTGCGAAAAGAAATCGCCGTGCCCATAGAGAAGGCGTTGCGCAACGCCGATGCCAGGGACGGATTCCAATGGTGGACCTCTGGCAAGGGAGAAGAATCTACTCGCATTCAGGCTCACGGTGTAGGCACTGACCGTGCTGAATCTGCAGATGCGGAAGCAAAGAAGTTCAGCATTGCCGGCCCTCCACACAAGCAACGCTATGCCGTTCTTTCCGAACAAGCAGCGCCATCAAAAGCCAAAGACATTGCCACTTCGCAGGCAACCATCCCCAACCCACTTCCCACAGACGCAAGCGAACTTCTCAAGCTCCTCAGCACCGTCCTTTTCCCTTCGAATGCTTTCCGTCACTTCCTCGCCAACATTTCTCAACTCGTGCCTCTAGGAGCCCGTCCAGTCGAAGCGAGACGCTTCCGTCCAGGTCTTGACTACACTCTTGCTCGTAGCGATCCAGAACCTGTGCTTGATGTCACCCTCAACCTCACCCCCGACGTTGTCAAGCCATCTCTAGAAGAAGAACGCAAAGCTGGTCCGCGAGGACTCGCAGGAAAAGCCAAGAAGCCTAAAACCTCCGCTCCTCCCTCATCTTCCTCTTCCAAGCTTCTTTCCAAGAAAGAAGCGAAAGATCTGGCAGCCAAGTGGGAAAGCGGTGACATCGGAGGATGGGAATGCTACATGGCTCCACACGAAGGTGAAGAAGATCCTGCAGTCTACCAAAGCGCAAACTCGGGAAAGAAGAAGGCCGAAGACGGTGATGCAGAGATGAAGGATGGTGAAGCACAAGGAGAGGAGGAAGAAGAGGAGATCGTAGAGATGGTTGAAGATGATGGACTGGAGGAAGACGAAGACTTTGATGGTGTGTTGTTGAACTTGACACCCAGCTTTAATACGCTGAGTGTGGTGTTGAGGGATGAAGGTGTGATGAGGTTTATCAAGTACTTGGCTGCTGGCGCCGGTGGATCGAGATGGGATGTTATTGGCGAGTTTGAGATTGGTGCTATTGAGGCCGAGGACGAGGACGAGGCTGAAGAGACTGAGGTATAGAGACAGATCTTAATCATCGCGTAGCTATCCTCATTTCGCATCTTCTTCTTGCAAGTACTTCATTCTTTGGCAATATAGACTTCGCACCGCTAGCTTTTCTCTTATGTTCTTAAAGAAGTGAAAGTGAGCCCGCCGAGATGCCTTTGTGACTTCATGACTCAACGAGGAAGAGTTCAGGCGAGGGCATAAGCGTGTCTCGTCCGAAAATGAGCCAGCGCGTAAAGTGCATCAGACTGGTGTTGGTTGTGTGTTGGTTTCCAAAAAGATGCACACGCAAATGCGCGTTTTGACTTTTCGAGAAGATCCGATTCCCGCTCGCCTTCAGCTTCCAACGTCTTCATCGTCGACGCTTTCCTACCCTCAACCATATCTGCACTTTGAACCATCGACCGCCATGTGGTACGTTATTTGACTCTGCTTTAGTAATCTTCCGGGAGCCCTTTCGCCTGACTTCAAGTTTGTTTTTGGGTTTGGCAGCAAACATATTCTCAACGCACAGGTTTCCATTCGTGCACCGTGCTGTCAGAAGTTCTTCGATGTAAGTTTCCCTCCCACTCCTGTCCTTGCCATTCTCTACACATATCAAAGGGACTTAAATTGACCAAGACGAATATCGGGATGGATACTATAGTGCCCGCAATGTCACGCAGAATCACAGGACCATGCGTTGCGCAAAACCATCGAAATGGCCTTCATCTGCAAGAAATGTCGTAAAGCCTTCCGTAAAGACTTGACACAGTACGAAGATTCTGATGAATACTGCCCTCATTGTGATAACCATTATGTAAGTCCATCAGCTTGCTCTCTCATTCTTTTAGTCTTCTCTTTCCACGTGCTGATTGGTATCGTATTACTTTGATCTCCCCCCGCCGTTTCAGGTCATCGATGCGAAAACACCCCAAGCGGTCCTTCAAGTAGAAGGCGAAGATTCCCGAGTCGACAATCGTATGCTTCGCGATGATCGAATCAAATACGATCCACGCAAAGATTTCTACTTCCGTCGGATTGCAGCACAAGAAACAGAACGAATCGACGAAGGCGGGTGGTTGCAGGCAATAAAAGACAGGGCAGAAGGCAAATTGGGACCTGATGGATTGCCGATTGATGCAGCAGGACCCATGGGAGCTGATGGAAAGCCATTGCTCGATGCAAGTGCTTTGGATGGACCAAGGGGAGGAAAGGCGCAGCAATGGAGTAAATTCAATGACGATGATCTGGATTGGTCTTAGTGACGCTCTCAGACTCTCGGACATTTGTATTTGTATTCTCAAAACATCATTCAATCAGCAGCAATGTTCAAGCATAGCATTATTGTATTCTGGGTATAGGGGCTTGCGCTATGCATTCGAATCGACATCAACGCAGAACAATCCACTAGTGTTGGTATTTACGAATCATGCGGGATCTCAAAATATCCTTCTGCGAGCTTCGTTAGTTCTTCCGCCAACTTTTGCTTCTTCTCATCAGCATCGTCGGCATACTTTGCCTTGAGCTCCTTCATCTTCTCTAGGATCACTCTTGATGTTTCTGCAGGCATCTGTCGGGGATCTCGAACGTAGAGATCGATGCCAGAGGGAGTTGCAGGTGTTTTTTCAAAGTAGGTTACTACCCAATCGAATTTGGTACGGGAGGTATCGGAAAGATCGTAAGGACCGTAGCCGATGACTTGCCATTTGGAATGGAAGAATTTGAGAAGTCCGTTGCCTGTCCATTGATATGATGCACTGTCGTTCGGAAGGATTAAAAGAGAATACTTAGTGGGAGCAAGAGAGAGAGAGAGAGAGAGAGAGAGAGGAATGAAGAAGTGTGAGGGGATGAGGCTTACCCGTTCTTAGCATCCTTCTGCAGCACATTCGTACCCTTAATGCCGAAGAACTTGTTCGTTAGCCCCTCTTCGTTCTTCCATTTGGCGGCAAGGTCGGTGGGTGGGACGATGTCCTGGGAGCTAGCAGTCTTGGAGCGCGCATCTGATCGAATTTCATCTGTAAACTTGACTTCATCGCCAGTGGGGTTGGGATGGGGAATGTAGCGGATTACGACGTTTTTCTTGGACTTCCAAAGAGGCAGAGAGGATCCAATGATGTACCAGAATCCATCGATGATTTTGTCCGGTCGAGAGGAGAAGTGGAGTGGATGAGTGGAATCATAAGATGTAAAGGGGAGGTCGATGTCGAATGCCGACCCGTCCGAAGCAGCAGTTGTGGCGTTGGTCTCCGTCATGGCTGAAGTCTGAGCTGACTTTATGGGAGCAGGAAATGATGGCGGTGATCAGAAAGACGTGAGGTGAGAGGAAGGTGCTGCAAGGTCGATCCAGACTCGTTACAAATGCCGGCGCTTGCTACGTTGTGGAGTTTGTGCTGAAAGCGTTGGACGGAATGTGAGCTGATTCTCCGCTTCCAACTCAGGGTCCTAACACATCGCGATATTGAAAAGAGATTCTTGCCCGATAGCGATCGGTAGAACTGGCGGTCCTCCGGTGCTTAATTCTGTGTCGGCGATTCGTGCTGCTTTGCTGCATTTTCCCCGCAACTGCAAGATGCAATCAATGTGGCCGAATGCTGTACTCACTGCTCGTTCTAGGCTATCATTCAGCGGTGCAGTACCGAAGAAGCTTGTCGTGGCACCAAGGGCCGGTGGATCTTGTTCTTCGCATCTCCGCCTTCTCCGACACGACTCGGCATTGATGTCAGTCGTACATGGCCTGGACTCCTTTCGCCAGACATTTTTTTCGACCTCTTCTCATCCTGGCTCAAATAGCCATCATACCGCAGGCTATATCTTCATATATCTCTTCTGCACAGCGAGTGGAGGCTTCTTCCAAACATGAACATACGTGTGGTAGTTTAACGACCACGATAGGAGACAGCACAGAACAGGCACAGAGAAGTAGATCGTGCTTGGCATCCAAATTAGCAGATGCTCGGACAGATCGGTTTCGAGTGCTTTCCCCGCCATGAAGAAAGAAGAATAATCGCCGCTACGCGAGGCTGCAAGATCTCGACTTTTTCTTTACTTTCGGTAAAACCACATCTGCAATGCGCTGTGATGTGACTCTGGTGACTGTGTGCGACCCTTCAAAAAGGCCTCCACTTATTTTTCTCTCTCTCTCTCTCCTGTCCGCGACTCTTGGCTGCCTCGCCTAGATCTGCTTTCTTTGCGTGACTGTACCGCAACTAAGTCACACTCGACCTCGAGTTGGAATCGGCCAATGCGTAGTATCAACATCGTGACATCCGTCTAAAAAAGAACTTGGTTGTGATGACAAGCGGGAGACACCGGTCAAATGAAGATGTGAGATGTGTGTGATGTTGCCTGCCCCTATGACTTGGATCGAGGCTGGATCTTGGTCCGTGTGTCAATACACTTTTTCGGCCATTCATTTCCGACTCTCCCCACATCCGCTAGAGGCCGTCATTATTTGACTTCCCCGCATCTATCCAATAAGCGTGCATGCTTCCTTGCTTCCTTCACTATCGCATACATATATAACATCGTTCACTACCTGGCAAGGTTCCCTCCTGGTGCACAAGACCCATCTACGTAAACAAGTTCAGCGTCTCTCGTCTTCGTCACCATGGCGCCGGGTCTCATGTCCTCCGAAGCAAAAGGCGTCTTCAACGCCCAAGCCGTCGAGTCCAAATCCGCAGCCGCCATCAACGCCAGCGACAAAGAAGGTCTTGGAGGCGGAAAGACTTTTGAAGGTCAATCCAAGCTTCCTCATCTCCCAATCCCCACCCTTGAAGAAACATGCGAACGATACCTCTCCTCCCTCCAAGCGCTTCAAACTCCCGAGCAGCACGCTGCAACCAAACGCGTTGTCGAAGATTTCCTCAAGAACGACGGTCCTACCATCCAAAAACAGCTTCAGGATTACGCCAGCACACGAGCAAGCTACATCGAGGAGTTCTGGGACGAGTCTTACTTGCAAGCTTCCGATTCGGTCGTTCTGAATCTCAACCCATTCTTCATTCTCGAAGATGACCCGACTCCGACGAGGGGTAACCAATTGATGAGGACGGCAAATCTGATCCTCGCCAGCTTGGCTTTCATTCACGACTTGCGCACCGGAGTGTTGGAACCGGACAGTGTCAGGGGTACGCCATTGGATATGTTCCAGTACACCAGACTTTTCGCCACCTCGCGTATCCCGACCGCAAATGGATGCAGGATGGAAGTCGAATCCGAGTCAAGACACATTGTGGTCATGCGTAGGGGTCAGATCTACTGGTTCGAGGCTCTTGATGAAGAGCACCGTCCCTTGCTAACTGAGCGCGCTATGCTCGGCAACCTCCAAGCCATCGTCCGCGATGCAGACAAGATCCAAATCGAAGACGTCGCCAAGGGCTCGGTTGGCATCCTCACCACCGAGAAGCGTCCCATCTGGTCCATGTACCGTGAACACCTCCGCGAAGACTCGCACAACCGCAAGTGTCTCGAGGTCGTCGATACCGCTCTCTTCGTTGTCTGCATGGACGATTCGGAACCTGCCGACGCAGCCGAGTTGAGCAACAACATGCTTTGCGGTACCTACAAGCTCCAGCGTGGTGTTCAGACAGGTACCTGCACCAACCGATGGTACGACAAGCTGCAGATCATCGTTTGTGCCAACGGCGCAGCTGGAATCAACTTTGAACATACCGGCGTCGATGGTCACACTGTTCTGCGATACGCTGCGGACGTGTATACCGAATTGATCATGCGTTTTGCCAAGTCCATCAACTCGGCTACCAAGTCTCTCTTCAAGGCCAAGACCAGCCCTTTTGCGAAAGGGGCTGGCAAGAAGGCCAACGGAACTACGAGCGAGATCGATGCAAGAAAGGCACAAGATGTTGACCAGGCAACTGCACCCAAGAAGCTGGAATGGAATCTGACTAGCAAGCTCGCCGATGGGATCAAGTACGGCGAGACGAGGTTGTCGGATCTGATCTGTCAGAACGAATGTCAGGTGCTGGAATTTGATATGTACGGCAAGAACTTCATTACCAGGCACAGGTTCAGTCCCGATGCGTTTGTGCAGATGGCTTTCCAGGCTGCCTACTACACGCTATATGGTAGATGCGAGACGACCTACGAACCTGCCATGACCAAGGCATTCTTGCATGGTCGTACCGAGGCAATTCGGACGGTGCAACCTCATTCCGCCAAGTTTGTCGAGACCTACATCTCGCCGGATGCAAAGGTGGAGGAGAAACTCGATGCCCTTCGCAAGGCTTGTGATGGACATTCCAAGCTGAGCAGAGCTTGTGCTGGTGGCAAGGGTCATGATCGACATCTCTACGCCTTGCATAACTTGTGGAAGAAGCTTCAGGGCGAATCGTCTCCCAACTCTGCCAAGACTGAAACTCCTGCCATCTTCACCGATGCTGGCTACGCAAAGCTCAACCACACCGTCGTTTCGACTTCCAACTGTGGCAATCCTGCGTTGCGAATGTTCGGTTTCGGTCCAGTTGTGCCTGACGGTTTCGGTATCGGCTACATCATCAAAGATGACGGCATTACTGTTTGTGCTTCTTCCAAGCATCTTCAAACCAAACGATTCCTCGATACTCTGGAGGCTTACCTGTTGGACACACAGAAGATGATCATCGAGACCTACAAAGCGGCAAACGTGCGCGCAAAGAGCACCTACATCGATCATGCAGGTGTAGAGTGCGACGTGAGAACAGGTCTACCGATCGGAAGCAAGAATAACGGATACAGTCAGGATTGGGATAATGTAGGACAGGAACATCAGATTGGTCAATCCGGGTACTCGTTCTTCGGTGACGATGCTAAATTGGCGGCTAGCAAAGAGATGGAGAGGACTGGAAGTGATGGTGGACATGCCAGGAGGAAGAGGCTGGCGAGTGTTGGAAAGACGATTCTGTACGATGAGTATAATTGAGTCTCTAGATGCTGTTATTGTTTTGTGTTCGCAATGCATTTCACCGTTCTCAACATTTTCTTTGATGTGTGTGACAGGGCGGCGTGGATATGGGGATGGCGGTGTGACGAACGTTGTGACTGTGATCGCAAGTGGGTATCATCAACTTGTACAACACTTTGTGCTGATAGAGCGGCATTAGAACCCGGGAAAACCCTCAAATTTGTCCTCCGCTCCTTGCCCATCCGCTTCACCCACCAGCTGACTCTTTGTTCTCTTATCGCGGTATGACTTCTTGACCCTCTTTGCACCAGCCTTGTTAGTCACAGCATTACCTGCTGCAGTCATGACACCGAACTCGTCCGCATTCGGGTCAGGCACCGCTTCCCCGTCCTCTGCCTTCCTTCCCTCGCCACTGCTTTCCGCGTCTGCCTTGGAATAGATCGGTTCCGATTCGTACAGATTCGGCAGACCCAGTGGGGAGACGACAGAAGTAGCTGCAGTTGAGGGCGGTGCATGATGGTAGAGCGTGTTCGAAGATTGGTAGGAAAAGATGCCGGAGGAAGAGTTGGATGATTTCGAGGATGTTCTTTCGTGACGGCGCGGTTTGTCTCGGTAGTTGAGTCGACCAGAGGAAGAAGAGGCCGATGTAGGTCCGCGGACACCAGATGCACTACCGCCGGAAGAGGATCCTCCTGTTGTGGTGGTTTGCGGGCGTGTGTGCGCCGTGAGACCGCTTCCACTACGACTTCCTGCACTGCCATCTTTGTTGCGAGATCGGGACTTCTTTCGACCAAACGAGAGCCCGGCGATATCGGCTTCGTCCTCAGAAACAGTCTTGTCCGCCGATGCTTCCTCTTCTACAGCAGGAGCGGGATCTTCAACAATGAGCTTAGGAGAGGGATAATCATACTGCTCTTCAGCAGGTGGAGGTGCAGCATGGTAGTAGTGATGATGGTGAACCACACCACCTGGACCATGTTCTTCCACCGTTGCATAGTATCCTTCTCCCTCGCCTCCTTCTTCTGCATCTCCGTACTGGTCGTAGTCCGCACCGTGCATTTCTCCCTCCCCATCCTCGTAGTTGAACCCAGGGTGTGGGCACCCTTCCTGATAGCCTCTTTCATACTGCTCCTCCTCACCTTCAGCATCCTCAAGTCCGAATCCCCCAGCCGCAGCCTCAGCTTCAGCTTCCGTCCTCCATCTCTGCGCAGCCTGCGTTTCTTGTTGCAACTTCAACAAACCGGCTTTGGCAGCTTTCCTCTCGGCTTTTCTCCTGACCTTTGCGATAGCAGCTTCTTCCTCTGCGGCTAGACGAGCTTCTTCCTCCTTCTGACGTTGGGTTTCTGCCTCTGCTTCTTGTTGGAGACGTGATGCTTCTGCTTGGATTGCTTTTTGCCTTTCTGCTTGTGCGTTTGCTTCCTCTTCCGCTGCTTTTGCTTTCGCTTCGGATTCTGATTGAGATTTTGCTGTTGCGGCTTGTGCTCCGGATTCAGCAGCGGGGGGAGGATCGAGCTGGCCAAATCGAGCAATAGCTTGATCATCGAGCATACCTGCATCGGCATCGACATCAAAACCTGATCCTACTAAGCTGCCTGCACTATCAGTACTCGCATCGCTTACCGACCTCGAGTGTCGTGATGTGGCATGTATCGCCGAGGAGCCCGACGAAGTGGAAGATGGTTGGTTGTTGCGTCTCGCACCTCGACTCATCACGCTTCCTATCGATGCTGCTCTTTGCCTTCCTGGGCGTTGGTCGTTGTTTCCGTTTCTGCCAAGTAGACCACATGACATAGCCCTTGCCCAATCCTCTAAGTCGAACATGAAGGTTGCGCAAGTTCGACCTTGTGCTCGAGAACGAGCACGTGCACGACGTCGAGCAGCTGCACTGCTTCCACCACGCCTTGAGTCGCGATCGGCAATGTTACTTAGCAATGAGATCGCATCGGAGTCGTCAAAGTCATCACCTCCGGAAGAAGCCGACGCAGGGATGAGGGATTCTCGCTCGTCTTGGTTGCGGGAGGAAGCGGTGGGGCGACCCCAGCCCAAGCCGCTCGCTGTGTTGTTGCGGTTTACTGATGAGGAGGAAGAGTGTTGGCGTCCACCAAAGAGTGACATTGTCCAACTGAATGGTGAGGCAGGAGGCTGATGACGGGCGGTGCTGGGACCTGCTTCTGAGTTGCGTTCGTTGCGGGACATTGTGAGGTTGAGCCGCGGTGCTGCGAGCAAAGAAACTCGATCTATGATGCTGTGGGTCCAGATATGGTCAGCTAGAGCATCTCAAAGTTGATGACGGCGCGATGTGGATATCGAGCTATGATTCTAGGAGCTGAGCAAGTAAGTAGTATACAGTGTATCGGCTAACTGGGAAGCGGAGGAAAGTGCGTGTTTTCGGTGTTGGACTCAGTTACGGTAGCTGCACCTGCCAAAATAGGAACCAAAATAATGTCAAAAGAAGGGCTCGGCGATGCCGCTTTCCGCTTTCAACAGGCACGCCTTTCTTTCTTTCTTTTTGGATTCAAGCAAGCGAGCTCTGCAGCGCGTGTTGTTGATTGCCCCTTGAAGTACGCGTTCACCAGCTACAGTATGGTTTTCGAACCATGCATCCATGAACAATAAGTATGCAGTTCACACAGTTCAACCGATCTGAGTTATTGTACGCAGTGCGCTGCTAACGGGCCACAATGCTCGTTCACACTTTCAACAGTTGAATGCACGGATAGTATTGCAGTGATGCTGAAACAAAAAAAGGCTATGAATAGTGAGGCAAAAGGTTGAGAGTGTGGGGCAGACTGCAGCTTAGACCACACCCCACTCCTTTCGTGGCTGGTTCTGCGGTCGCTCAATACCCCAACCACTACCGGAAGCGGCAGCATTGTTGGCATCGGCGAAAGGATCAGCGAACGGGTCATCGTCTGCGTCTTCATCCTCATTCCAGCTGAAACCAGGGCCAATGTTGGGGCGATGGTTCTGTGTAGTCCTCAGCCATTCCTCTTCTTCAGAGTCATTGAGATTGGACCAAGAGCCGCCTTCTGGACGTGCAGATGCAGTTGCGAGCTGACGAGCTCGACCAGGTGCTTGTTGACGCGGATGGTGTTCGTCCGCCGAGTCTTCGGATTCGTAGTCGCTGTAGTCGGACAGAGCGCCGTGCTGGGAGCTGCTTCCTGCGGCTTCGCTTGCCATCATACCACGTCGGCCGTGTCCGTCTTTCTGAGCCTGCGACTGTGCGTGCAGATATCCACCAGACTGTTCTTCTTGGAAGTCGAGATCGATCAAATCGTTCATTGCACCACCACCACGATGGGCACCGCCGCTGGACCCAGCACCAGTGTCCTGTGGGCTCATGTCAAAGCTGCGCATGCTTCCGACACGTGAGTTGTGACGTTCGATACGCACCCTCTGGCGCGTCTGCAGCTTCTCCAACTCGCTATCGGGCGCATCCAGACGAGCCTTGGCAATCCTTTTACGCACCATCTCGATCTCAGCGTCGTCGGCTGCAATCCTTGCGGCTGTCTTCTGCTCAGCTGTCTTTCCGGAACCCGAAATGGCGGCGAGTGGCTCTTCGTCGTCCGAGTCGAGCTCGACAGGCTTGGAAAGGCGGTCGTACAGCTCGAGAGCCAGAATGATCTGGTCGTTGGCATTGATGAGCGATCCCAAGAATTCTTCATCCTTGACCAGCTGGACGTAACGGATAATCTTCTTTCGCTCGACCTTGGTCTTGACGAGGTAATCCTGAACACGTGCATTTTGAGTGACACTCTCCTTCTCACGGTTGACGTGCTGCAGAGCGTTGACGAGTGCTGTAGCGACTTGCTGCGAGATGGCGAGCGATTGCAAGATGGAGGGTTTTTCCTGTTCAAAGTTGAATGTGGGACGCTTGCCGCCCTTCTGCTTTCGCAACTTGCTCTTCCTTTCCTCTTCCTTTTGAAGTTGTTCGGCAGCCTTACGGTCGCTTCGAATTTGAGCTTCGATGCGCTGCTTTTCTTGCAACTTGAGGTAGGCTTCGGCAGCTTCACTCTTTCTCTGTGCTTCCGACTTCTTACCACCTCCACAGGCCTGATAGAGACCGGCGACCATCTTCATGGATGGATCATCCTTAAATTGTTGATGCCACGAGAGCAACACCCTCATCAACAGTTTACGCACCGAGGCATCGACAAGCTGATCCTGCGACATGATCTTGATGCGATCCACAAGCTGATCATTTGCGAACGTGGTTTGGAAGCGCTGGCCGCAGTTCTCAACCAGTGCTTTGAGGATGATAAGAGCTCGTTTCTGTCCGTGCACATTCGAGTATTTGAGCTTCTTGCGGAGTGCGCGGCTCGCTTCAGCAGGTCCGGTGGACTGCAAGTTGATGGCTTCAACAAGCTCGGGAATGCCATCGTACTCCTCCTCGGCGTATCTTTGGGTGCAGAGTCGATCGATCCAGTCGGTGACGGCAGTAAAGGGCTTACGGTTTCCCATGAAGCCCTGAGCCTGATCGGTGAGCTCCTTGAGCATGATGAATCCGTGTTTGTCTCCACTCGGCTAGTGGGACAAGAGCAATCTTGATAATGGGGTCTATTTGGTAGTCGGATGGAAAGGGCTCGATTCGCTGAAAACTTGTCGTGATTAACAAAGGCGAGTGAGTCGGTTGAAACGTGGCCTTTGAAGTCGATTCCGACGCAAAGGGTGCAGCAACAGCAGCAGCAGAGTGCGGAGAAGGAGGCACCACTGATCCACTGACTGATTTTGACTGTCGATTGCGATTGGCGCAGTCTCCCTTTTCCTGATCTTGCTTGCCTTTGGAAATCGAAGAGTCGGGAGTTCAAATTCATTCATCGACTCGACTCTGCACAACGCAGACGCGGGGCAGCAAAGCGTCACAGAATCATGCAAAGCTGGCCTGTGCAGTCAACACTCCGCCCATTCACAGTGACGTTGTGTCAAAGAACCGAAACCAGCGAAATCAGGTAAATGTGTGATTTATGCTGGTGTAACATCCTTCATCTTTTCCTTTCCTTCCAGACTTGCCTCGGCTTTGCATATGTTGTTGCCGGTGCCTACGGTTCGCCAAGGCGCTTTCGGCATACTGTAGCCAGCAATCTCCTCTGGGATACGCAACAGCACATTAGACTGCCCTTTTCTTCACGGCGCTGTTCGTCTCAACAGCTAGGACGAGATGCAATCCTGTTGACGGATAGGCTAGCAGCATCTGTACATCACCGCCTGTGCTTGTCACCCTCGGGTAAGGGCCATGAACGCCACTCTCTCCAAAGCTTGGCAGCAGTAGAATCCGTCCAAGTTTGCAAGGCGAATGCTTTTGCTTCTTCTGAGAGCAAATCAAAGCTGCCGATATTAGATCTAGTCTCTTCTCGTCGTTGTTGCCGACTTGTATGCATGCAATATGTGTTTCTTCACTCGTGGTACGGTATCCTTCGGCTGCATTAGCGTCGAATAGCCGAAATCCAGTCCACTCTTGTGGGTTGAACAGCAAGACAAAATCGCTTTCTCTGTCTCAAATCAACTTGCAGTTTGACCGGTTTCGTGGGTCGAATTTTCTTAGACAAAAAGAAAAACCCGGAATGATTTCTTTCTTTTCTCTCAATCTACCCTATCTGCTGAGTGTGGGCGTGAGAGAAAAGAGGAAACAGGTGTGTAAACTGCGAGCTGCATCGGAATGAGAAATTCGGCAAGGGTCTGTCGGTTTCGTGTGTAACATTCGTGCTTCATATTGTAGCCAATCCTTTCCCATCCACTTCTCAACGTTCCACCATCCACACCCAATGGCTTGAATCTCAGTCTCGCTCCTACAGCGAGCGATCAAGCTGCGGCTCAATTCAAACAACAGGTACCAAGTCATACCATAACTCTGCTCGATACCAATCGATTGCGTCCATAGCAGCCATGCCTCCGGCTCATCGCGGACCCACAGGTTCACCCATGGACAGGTGGACCGATGCATCTCCTAGTGCAATCGCTAGCGGTTTCCAAACTGCCATGTCACTCGGTCCACAACCGCGCTTGGATTTTGCATTGCCTGCTTCGGGTCTTTCACAGAGCGTCACTTCGGTCAACTTCAACACGGATGACGAGGACGATTTCGACGAAGACGATGATGCAGACGGCAATTCACCTGCTAGAGCCACAGGCAAAAAGGCAAATGGTAAAAGCACAAAGGGCAAAAAGAACGCTGCTGCCGTCACCAAAGGCAAGGATGCCAAAGCAGCCGCTCAGCATAGGAAAGAGCAAAACAGAGCTGCTCAACGAGAGTTCCGTCAACGCAAACAGCAGTACATTCGAGCACTTGAGGCAAGAGTCGAGCTTCTCTCTTCCGACCATGATACCCAAGTCAATCGACTTCGCTTTGCCTTGCGCCATTTGCTCGCCGAGAACAATCATCTACGTTCCATCGTCACCAATCTTGCTCATTTCATCGGCAACCGCACCATTGGAGGTTGCCTCGCCGAAGCAGGAATGACAAGAGAGATGCTCGAAAGCACCATGAATTCTTCCAGCGAGAAGGTCATGTCTGAGGCATGGGCCAACTGGCCAGGAGCAGGTGAATGCGAGGCTCTCAAAGAGATACGTAAGGAAAGCAACATTCCTCCAGAAGGTCTACCCGAAAGCAAACTCGCCAATTACTTTCGCGATATGAACAAGAATGGCGACAGCACCGAAGCTACAGCCGATGCTTCAAATGCAGAAAAGAAGAGGAGGACCACAGACGATTCTGCGAGCAAGGATTCCAAACGCACGCGCAAGACGGTCGATTCGCAGACTTCCAACGGAGCTGCTCCGTCCAATCCAGCAACCGCTTCATCCAACCAGAGCAGCCCTGCCGCTCATCCCGATCTCAGCCGTGATCCCCAGTCCTTTGCGACGTCATCTCAAAGCACACGTTTACACAATCCCAATCAACCGTGGCAGCAGCACAACGATAGACAACAACAAGCGCCACAACAGCAGCAACATCAACAGCAGCAGCTGATGCCTTTTTCGCTGCCTACACAATTTTGGCAACCATCGCCAGCTGGTCCCTCATCTGATTCCATGTTCGCCCAGACACTCCTTGGCGGTGGCTTTCCCGACTTTGCCAACTTGAACTCGATTTTCTCCAACGATAGCGTGACCCAAACCTCTCTTCCGTCCCACGAGTCAGTATCGTTCAATGGTCTCATTCCGACTGGTGCTAACATTTCTGGTTCATCAGCGATGCCATCCCAACCTGGGCCGGCTGCAGACATGAATTATCTCGGCTTCGATTCTACTCCCTCAACGTTCGGCATGCCACTCAATTCGTCTCCATATCCCGCAGCGATCCCCCCAGCGTCGACCTCTACGTCCGACGGCAAGCCTTTCCGCATTTCGAGAACGAGCGGAGTGGAACTTCCCATCCTTCCCTACACCGCCAAAGGCTCTGCCCAGGGTGAGCTCTTCGAGGTTCATCGACGTCGCTTTGCGCGCGTCGTTTCCCAAGTCAACCGCATCTGGGCCAAGCGGGGCGCCACTAGCTTCTTCAACACTCCCATCAACTATCAGATCGATGATTCGGACATGAAGTATCTCGAAGAACGAGAGGCTACCGACCCTCACATCAAGCTCGCTTACACGCGACTACCCAACAATTGGGACGAGGGTGACTTGAGTCCCCGCCCACAGGGAGACGGATCTTCGTCCGACTCGGCACTCAGAGAACTGTTTGATGTCGAGAAGAAGCTTGAACCACTCTTGGTTCTCCGATGCCATGGCAACAACCTCCACATGAATCAGAACTACGTTCCTCCGCCGATCTTCAAACCTACCGCTCTACAGTTGTCCACACCGCACGACTTTATCATCGACCATTTCCCATGGGCGTCCATCCGTGACAAGGTGATCCAGATGCCTCATCTCGATATGCATACTCTTTTGATCGATCTCATTCGCTTCCTCTCACCAGATGGATGCGATGTCATTACAGAGCGTTCGTGGCCACTGACGCTGCCATTCTTCATCAGATATCCTCAGCTGGCAGATGCTGGCTTGTTGGAGATCATGAACAGACAGAGAGTCTCAGTAGGTCAGCCAGAGGTGACGATGGATGAGATTTGGAAGGAGCATCACAGGTTCACGGAGTATACGCAGGCCAAGCTGAAGGAGCTTAGCTAGATTCGCCTTCGATTCGGGTCTTCATATGTATTTGTAGACGCATCATCAATGCTTTCACCTGTAAGGGAGCATAAAGTAGTGAGGTTTGGAGTTTGAACTTGATTCAGAGATGCAAGAGCAGCCGGCTGAGGTGAGAGTGTGATGATCCTTAGGAAGCATAACGAGCGTCTTGAGAAATTTCGGAACTCGGCCCTCCACAACCACGCTCGCCGCAGGATCTGCGTTCGAAGCTTCGGTTACGTATTCATCTTTGTCGTGTTCTTCTTACACCTTGACATTAGCCCTAGAACGTCAAGTGAGAAGCGGGACACGAAGATGTTGCGGCATGCAAACTCGACTTGGCTCGCCGGAGCGTTTATACTACCAGTAACCAGAGGAGTCTGCCCTCCCGTTCGAGTGGCATCGAGCCAGCTGACTTCTTCGTACTCAACATACTCGACCTCCCCTGCTTCTTCCACCACCTCGTCCAATCCTTCCAGCGGCAGCAGCAGCGGCAGCGGCAACGGCAGCGGCAACGGCAGCGGCAGCAACACCTCAGATACATCTCCATCAGTGCCAACCGCATCTTCCACGTCGTCGAAATATCCAGGTTTCAAAGCTGACCCTTCGTTCCGTCCTAGCTCCTCGCGTCCGCACAAACGCGGCCGTATCTCCCGAACACTCTTCAGACTAGGTTGGATACCCGTCGCTGCGTTCATCACCTCTCATCTCTACAGTGTCGGGAATGTTACCGGTGGATCAATGTCGCCTACCTTCAACGGACCTTATGCCACTGCCTCTGCAGCCAATGCTCCGTCTGATGTTGTTCTGCTCAACCGTACTCTCAAGTATAAGCATAATGAACTTCGACCTGGCGATATCGTCACATTGATTTCTCCACTCGATCCGCGACTGCTTCTCACGAAGCGAATCATTGCGTTGCCGGGGGATACGGTCAGAGTTTGGGTACCCAACACGGGAAAGACGGGAGCAGGAGGAGGGGAAGGAGGAGGGAGGTGGACACGAATCAAAATACCTCCCGGTCATGTATGGTTGGAAGGTGATGCAGCCGTAGACATTGTGCCTGGCTCTCTCGAACGTGTTGCCAACAACCCCGCTACATCTTCGGCAGGAGTGAGGAATAAGAGCAGAGATTCAAGAGAGTTCGGTCCTGTACCCATGGGTCTCATCACTTCGCGAATCGAAGCTATCCTCTGGCCACCTGCTAGATTCGGCTACCCAGCTCCAAGGCCTTCCAACACCTCTGCACGCTCCGGTCAATACCCACCTTCAACACCGGTGGGTGAAAAGGAGGATAGATCGACTCAAGTCAATCCTAGTCTCGCGAGGATATTGGATGAAATGACACAAATGGCTCCAAAGTCGAGGGTGAAAGCACATCCTGAGGATTCTGTCATCAGTCCCTACATTGATTGGAACGATCCGAATCATCGTCAGGCTGGTGAAGAGGACGATGAAGGAGGAGCGGTAGACAGGATGGTGGGAAGTCAGAAGGATAGAAGGAGAAAAGAGACATGGAACAATCTCAGCAGAGGAGGAAGATTGGGCGATGACGCCGATTGATCTCGCTCAAAACCTGTCTAAAACACGATGCAATAGCATTCAAAATAGACAGATACTGAATGGGACAGGTGGGAGATGCTTCATTGTGCGAGCAAGTGAAGTATCTGATCATGATGCGATTGCAGCCATTCTTCTGGATCTACTCCACGTTGTGCGAACCATGCTTTCTCTTCGCCACGTTGTTCGATCTTCGGCGTCCTATCCGCGTTCTGTGCTTTGAGGGAGGACAAGACTTGGTCATAGCTCCAAGTCGAGTCGGCATCGGCAACCTTAAACCAACGGGGTGCAAGTGCATATGCAGTACCCACAGTGTCATATACGCATCTACCCTGCGTTCTGATCAAATACATCATTCCACCCCAACCTATCAACGCTAGCAGTCCCGCTATGACTACCAGCGTGTTTGTGATCAGCCCCAGCAAGAGACCGCCAATGAACAGACCACTCGTTAGCGATATGGCCAGTAGTGAAGCATGCGATTCAAACACCCAACCACAATGCCGTGAGAGGAAAGCTATTGGAGCCCAAATAACTTGATATATCGGTCCATCCTCTAATCCCACCAGCTCAACCTTGACATCTAGCCCTTCTGTAACGATTGCTCTGCCTTTTCCTTTGCCTTGCAGTGTAGCATTACCTTCAGCAAGGACGCCCAAGATAGAGCTGCGTAGTAGGGCGAGATCCCAACCCCAGATGCTGGTTCTACAGACCAAAGTTTTCGAGAAATGTCGATCGTCACTGAACCGTTCAAATGCTTCCTGTAGCGCGATGGATACCAGTCGGGTAGCTTTGCGCTTGCGAGAACGCTTGAATACCGAGCCGAGGTCAAAATCTCCTCCAGAATCTTTGGGATCTGGCTCCTCTTCTAGTTCCTCCTCTTCCTGTTGGGTGTGCGTTGTAGGTGTGGTTGCGTTGAGAGGTGTCCAAGGCGGCAGGATCGCGTGAGATTGACGTTGATGATGGCGTTTGATCTCTTCTGTGCTAGCGTAGAGAGTCTTCTTCTGCGAGGAGTTGTAAACTTGCAGAGCTTCAGCTTCTCCAGCATTACTGGTGTCCAAAGCCGCCGAGCTTGAGTGGTTGCGGTTCGTGAGCAACTCCAGGAACCCCTTCAATCTTTCCATTGTAGTCAGAGCCCCGCTTGTCGGAAGGCCACGCAAACAAGGTACGTCATCAGCCACCGCATAAGGCAGCGAATCTCTCTCTGTCAGCCCTGTCAGCGGGATCTCGACGGTCTTCCCTTTCAGCCCTGCGTTTGAGACAGTAATACGAAGCGAAAGCTTCTTTGGGTGCACGTCGGACCGTGTATCGGACAGAAACGATCGCAGCAGGTCCGTCGGATCATTTGCAGTCGACGAGGATGGAGACGCTGTGAAACGGCGCTGCTTGATCCCTGCTGTCGATGAGGAGGAGGAAGGGAAGGAGTGGGATTCAAGATCGTCCTCTGAAGTGCGGGAGAGAGGTTCGTAACCTGAGGATGAGGGGGGATATGATGTGCCATTTTGAGGAAGAGGAGGCATTGTCGGCCCAGAGTCCCACCCGCACACTTTGTGCGAGGTGCTGCTGAACTTGTTAACGCAATGAGAGACGGAGAAGATGAGAAGATTTGGACAAGGATGAGGTTCTAGAAGAGCAAGTCTTATCTTGCAGGTCTGTGAAGGTCAGATCCGATTTCCGAGAACGCAGGAATGTGGAGAACTGAAGAGCGAAGATCTAGGGTCCACTTCTTTCATCCTGCTCCCGTTTCCGTCTCTTCTTCTTGCGTCCATCAGCAAAATGGTTTCACGGCGCCCCTTAAGCAAGTCAAAAGCCATTTTGAGGTCCGCTGACCAGCCTCTAGTCCAAGTGCATATAATCCTTTCTCCACTCACCAATATCAGAGCTTCACTGTGTGCTGACGTTCCTCTCATCCCTTACATTGATGCGACTAGGGCACTTCGAACAGATTGGTGGGAAGTCTCATCCTCTTCACAGGCCTCAGTCTGTTCGGCGTGTATACCTTGTGGGCAATCGTTCTCGTAAGTTTCCCATCCTTCGCTCTGCACTTTCCTCTGTCATCAGCTGACGCCAACATATGATGTATTCCTTTTAATTCGCAGCCGTTCCTACCAGACGACTCGGCAATACACACATGGGTTCCAGATCGTCGCTGGGCCATCACAATACCCTCACTCGTTCTTGTGATAGGCTTGAGCACGGTCGGAATGTATATTGGCATGCTTTTGCGAGAAGATGCGAAACAGGATCTTGCCAAGCAGCGGCAATACGCACCGTTGAAGAAGATCCGATAGCTACCCTTAGTTACCGCATCGGATCTCGAAGCTTTCACCACGTCCTAACACATCTCCGAGTCGGAAACAGGATTCGGTCTCATTTCCAAACGTCACAAACTAGATCATTATGCAGTGAAAGACCAATTACCATTTGTAAAAGCAAAGTTATACCCAAGCATCCAAATACAAAGCAGAAGAAGTAGTAGAAGTACATAGGAGCGTCGAATTAGACGTTCCAAGAAAGAGAATAGCGATCGCCCCTCATGTAAGGGTATGATGATTGTCGGAGACGATACGCATTAGAATTTTGTTGAGCCGTGCTGGCGAGCTGCAGCTTACTTGGTACCGAGGACACCAGCAATGCAAGCCGAAGAGCAGGTGACAAGGATACCAGTGATCAACGATAAGGGAGCCAATCGAGCAATAGCACCACCACGGCTAGGGGCCAAACCGGAAAGCACACCAATGTTGATACCGAGCGAACCAATGTTACCGAAACCGGCAAGCATGAAGTTGGAAATCAAAACCGATCGGTCCGAAAGAGGGTTGGGACCAGTCTTGATCTTGGCGAGTTCGGCGTAAGCGACGAATTCGTTGGCAACAATCTTGGTTGCAAGAAGCTGAGAAACACGGAGAAGCTCTGCCTTGGGGACACCCATGCACCAGCAGAAGGGGTAAAGGATGTAACCGAAGATGAGGGTGAGGGTGAGGTTGTTGATGGTCCAGAAGTTACCAATGTAGGTGAGGAGACCGTTGACGGTGTAAAGGAGCGAGACAATGCAGAGCACGTTGCAGAAGATGAGAGCGGCAACGCGAACACCGAGCCAAGCACCGTTGGAGAAGGCGTGAAGAGGGTCGACGGCATCGGCCTTCTCGTTGAGCTGGATGTTGACGGAACCGGCGGTGACGGGAGTCTCGGTCTCGGGAACGACCATCTTGGAAGCAGCAATCGAGGCGGGGATCGACATGACGGCAGCAGTGATCAAGTGAGTGGGAGAAACTCCCATCTGAACGTAAGCGAGGAAGACGGAACCGGCGATGGTAGCGAAACCCGAAGTCAAGACCTGGAAGATCTCGGCGTTGGTCATAAGATCCAAGAAGCTCTGAACAAGAACGGCGTTCTCACCCTGACCGATGAAAGGCGAAGCAGCAGCGACGACGGCCTCGGCACCAGAGATACCCATGAGCTTGAAGAAGAACCAAGCGAACTTGCGAATGGCCCAGGACATAACGCCGAGGTACGAAAGCAAGACGACAAGCGCAACGAAGAAGATGATGGAGGAAAGAGTGTCGATGAAGAAGTAGTGCTGACCAGCAAGGTCACCCCAGAAGAAGGCGGCACCACCGAGCTGACCCTGGGCGAGCAAGTCGGCAGCGGCGAAAGCGAGCCACCTAGCAACGCTGAAGAAAGCGCCGGTCTTGAAGACGAGGAGACCAATGATCATCTGAAGACCCAAACCAGAGAAGATGGGCTGGAGCTTGATGGCCGAGCGACGAGTCGAGATGAGGTAGAAGAAGCAGTTGATGACGAAAAGACCAAAGAGCGAACGAGCACGGTCGGCGTAACGAGACTCGGGGACCTCCTTGATACCGAAAGCACTGCCGAAATAGAGAGCGAGAAGAGCGAGCCAGCCAAGAGCGATCTGACCGTAGTGAGGAACCATGCTCCAGGGCTTGGCGACACAGTTGGTCCAGAAAACCTCAATGCCATCAGCGAAGGGCTTCTTGGAGATGTAGCGATCATTGTGGAAGAGGATGAGGAGAATGAAGAACCAAGACCAGAAAGTGGTGATGACCCATCGGTGGCGGGTCTCCTCACGAATGATACCGGGCAGCCACCAGCCGAGAATCAAGCAGATCAAGGCCATGTCAAAGACAACGCGGGTGGCCTTGTGGGTACGGATGGAGTGCCAAAGCTTGCTGACACGACCGGGCTCACCCTGAGGGTGTGGCTCGATGGCCTCAACGGGAGGGCGGCCATTGTGACTCTCGAGGTCGCGGTCAGAAGCCTGGTAGGCGAGCTTGTCGTCGGCGACGTCGTTGTGGG
Organism: Ustilago shanxiensis; assembly: GCA_019972555.1. Classification (NCBI taxonomy): domain Eukaryota; kingdom Fungi; phylum Basidiomycota; class Ustilaginomycetes; order Ustilaginales; family Ustilaginaceae; genus Ustilago; species Ustilago shanxiensis. The sequence continues at coordinate 1,231,125 of BPMX01000003.1, read as the reverse complement.
AGTGGGAGCCGTCGTTGCTGTTGACAGCGTGCTCCTCAGCGGAAGCCTCCTTGGCGAGCTGAGGAGTCTGCGAGGTGGGAGCCGGGGCAGACATGATTCCTGGGAGAAGATGAGGTTGGAAGGTGGTAGGAGGAACGGAAATGAGCCACTGCGTTGGAACAACGAGTTGGCTTTGAATGAAGGATGATCCGCAGGGAAGCGGAAGCACCAAAGTTATAGGAGAAGGGGCAGGTGGGGTTGGGTGGGGTGGTCGGGGGGAAACACAATGATGAGGAGGAAGGTTGTGTTATGATATAGGAATGGAGAAGGTCTCGGGAGGGGAGGATCCTAGAGGTCAAAGATAGGACAGAGGCTCACGGCGAGGCCAAAGGCGTGGCGAAGGAGGGCATGCAGCCGGTCCAAGGAGAATCGAGTGGATCCGGAAGCACAAACTTTTAGAGACAGACAGTCCAGAAAGGAGAAAAAAAGAAAAGAGCCCTTTAGCCAACCTAGGAATAAAAGTTAAATTTAATAAGGAAAAGATTCCACTGTAGGATGGAATCAGGCATGACAACGGTGTACGACCCAGAAGCTGAAGCTAGATCATTTCGTTCATGGCCCCTCGCCCTGTTTCACCCTGTGTCTGTCTTCTGACACGAAAGAGGAGCGCGTGGTGTCGTTGGACTCATAGACGTGTAGTGTCTAGTGTCAGGGACGAGCGAGAGCTACTCAGGAACCGAGATGGATAGACTCGGACATGCTGGCATGTGGCAAAGACACAAGGGAGCCGAGAAGGCGATTTATTCTTGTTGCGCCAGGAGCGCGCGCACTATCCGAATTCTCTTATCGCGTCGAGCTGAAAGCAGAGGAGGACGAAGCGAGCGCGGGTGCAATGCTGGAGAGGACAGGGAGCCAATGAGGCGATGTGCAAAGGCTCCTAGCGGCGATAGGCAGAAGAACACAGCGAGGAACGAATTGAATAGGAGCTGGGGAAAGACAACAGTGGCAAGCAGAAAGGCTCGCTTGGTGACGGAAGGGACACTCCGAACCGGTGGGAAGACGTTCTCACACACACTTTTGCTGCAATGTAGTCAGGCACAAGAGCTCGAGCTTGGTACACCCAGCGGAAAGGAGGGTAGAGGTTGTGGCACTGACAACACGACACGATATCAGAGCAGTGTAACGGCTTGTGGCTTGGAGGGGTGAGATACGGCGAGCAGCATGAAATTAGGGCTTTGAAGTCACAAAAGGGCGGGATGCAATACGGCAAGCGAGAGCAAAGTCGTTGCCGGGCAAAAGGGCTTTGACAGGCATGGAGGGGAAAGATAGTCACGGGACATGATCATGGTACAAGAACTGGATATCAGACCGGCCGTGGCTCTGAAGCGAGTGAAAGGTCAGGAACTTATCGCTGGTCGCTGAAAGGCAGAGAGGGCCAAGCGAATTGAAAAGGAGCAACGTCTTCCGAAGCATATTGGCAATCCTCAAACCAACAACCACGCGCAAAGCCTAGACTGTCGTTTCCCACTTGAAGGTTTGTATTTGACTTGGAAGCTCAATCGCAGACCGACAGCCTTCCGCTGGAACCCTCCCTCCGTCATTCTCAGGCTCTAAAAATGCCACTGCGAGTTGAACAACACCGTGGATGTCAGTGGGACCGAAGTCGAGTCGAATACAGTTCGATTCTTTTTGCCTTTGCCAAGAGAGAGATGACTTCTTGTGTGAGAGCACAAGGTTGTACGACGTCCGAATTTAGCCCTGTACTGTACTGTCCACAAGAGTGTGAGTGAGCAGTTACAGTAAGAACCAAGCCACAAACGAGATACCGCAGGCAAGAGAAGGAAGCAAGAAAGACAGGTACACTAGAATTTCCATTTTCCAATCACCGCATGTTGGCAGGTAAATTTTCAAATTGGCAGTGCAGCAAACAAGGCGGGAAGTCAAGGGAAAAGAAGATCTTCCAAGCGGGCCAAAGAGGCCGTGGTCTGTGTGGGTTTGTGTGACACAGAGATAACGCGCATCCAATGCAAAATCTCGCGGACAAAAAGACCAAATCGAACCGGCCAGCCAGGAGATTTTCCTCGGCTCATTCGCCTTTCTTTTTCCTTTTTTTTCGCATAGGGCATCTTATCGGTCATAACGGCGGATTCGCATGCCACACCGGAGCTGCACATGCTTTTTTTTGTCGTCTTCTTCTTCTCTTTCTGTTCTTTGTGAATTTGAACTCCGTCTCGTGACGAGATTTCCACTTTTTCTCTCCGGGGTCGGAGCAATACAATAGAATCACTGCCTTTTCTTTGCTTTGCTGCACAACAGATTGACTCGGGACACCATTTCTTCCTCCAACGGCTCTGTACAAGGGTTGTCGTACGATGAGGAAGCAGCTTTTGGCGGAATAAAGGAGGGTAAGCGGCTTCGTTCTTGCAATGAGAAGTGTGTGGGTGCAGTCACGCGGGTCAGGCCAAGGAGGAAAAATTTCATTTGAGTTTCATGCATGCAG
>BPMX01000003.1:1217865-1228544 GCA_019972555.1 Ustilago shanxiensis | reverse complement strand
TTTTTTTTTTTTTTTTTTTCCTTTTGCCGCGCTTTCACTTGTCTCGTTGTGTTCGCTCGTCTTGTCGTCTTCCGAAGATAACAAACGCGGAAGGGCTTCTTCCAAGAGTGAGAAGGTATCGTGTGCGTACGACATCTGCAGGCATCGGTTTCCTTCGTCTGTTCGAAACAATGCTTCGGTCATCCTTGCTATCCTCAACTCAGACCCGCCAATCAGCAACACCTACACCCCCGCTTCGACCGAATATGACCCGGTCGTCCGACCTTTCCTTTGTCCAATGAGACGATAATCGGATGAAGAAGGATCGACGTCGATACCCTGAGCTTCCGGTCTTCGAGTACGGGCTATTTTTCGCTCGCACGGGAGATGAAGATATGCCGAACCGTTTCAAAGAGGAAATGTTGGAAGCTATGATCACTGCTCGTACCACAACGACTTGGCATAACTCCTTCTCTCAATCCATCCAGCTCTTCGCTATCAACCTTGACGCACCATGACAGGCTTCTTGAACCTTTGCGGAGTACATATGAACAATCAGAATGACATCTGGGGTAAAGATAGCGTTGCAGAGCGGGGGAGAACCGATTTGCGTAACTTCTCGGCCAGATCCGAAGTTCTTCTTCAGCTTGTGATCCTCTTCCGAGCTTCCTTTTTGTAACCTAACACCATCTGCCCGCCAAAGAAATGTTTTCGCCATCGTCGGCTGCTCGGAAACCATCAACCTCTCGGCTATCACCAACATCCCGGGCACCTTGTTGAAACACCATTACCCTTCCCAATCGCAATCCACATGGCGCCCCGCACTTTCTGCAAGCTGAATTCTATCTCTCTTCGCACCTCATGTCAACGATAACAGGATCCGGGTGTCGTTGCTTGCCCGTCCCGTGATTGTGGTCAGCTATCTGTAACATAGATGATTGCTTGGCCCCGCAAGCCTTCGGGCTTCTCCGAAACTACCCCGCTTCCCTGTCCCTCTCTCCCTTCTCTTCCTCCCCTCCCTTCTTTCTTGCTCCTCTCGCACTGATTCCTTGCTTTAATTCTTCCTGTCAGTCTTACCACTGTGCCGATCAGCCCGAATGCACCCTGCAGCGCACATATTTTGAGACGGGTTCTCGCCCCTCCCCTTCGGCATCAAGCCGTCCTATCACACCGCTATCATCGGTCATTGTGTCCCAAATAACGTGACTGATACCGATCGACTTGTCATGTCGCCTCTTGGCGTCCGCTCCTGATCATATCAACGCATCGACAACTTTGAACACCGCTCCGCACCCAGGCTACGGATCCTCGGAATCCAGCACAAGCGACACGCCATGTGATTAGGCACAACGACTGCTTGAAAGAGGTGCTATGCAGGCATATGTAGGATACATTACAAAGAATAGATGGAGCACGCGTGCACCGCGAGCACGTCCAAGATGTTCCAATGCGCACCGGTTACGGCCAACGATCTGAAGGCCGGAAGCCGGACAGTAACGAATCGCCGATCCGAGCTCATCCTATCCCGATTGATCAATTGCATCGCGCGATCATCACAGCTTCCCCAGTCGTCCAAGGCAACAACATTTTGCTATACACTTCACATCTACTCAGCAATGATCAGCGAAGCCTTGCCGTATCCAGTACCACAGCAAAGCGTTGCGACGCCCACTTGCTGACCTGTTCTCCTCAACTCAGCCAACAAACTCGTTACCAACCTTCCACCCGAGGCACCCAATGGGTGACCCAGCGCAATGGCACCACCCTTAGGATTGACCTTGGCTGCATCCAACTTGAGTGTGTCCATGACCATCAACGACTGCGAAGCGAAAGCCTCATTCAACTCCCAAAGATCCACATCGTCCGTCTTGAGTTGGAATCGCTGCAAAAGCTTAGGCACTGCCTCAGCTGGTCCAATACCCATCACATCTGGCTTGACACCCTTAGTGGCTGTGCCAACCCAGCGACCCAAGATCTCCATTCCAGCAGCTTCAGCAACGTCACGTCTCGCCAAGGTGAGAGCAACAGCACCGTCACTGACTTGAGAAGAGTTACCAGCTGTGCTTCTGCCGTCAGAACGGAAGACGGGTTTGAGCTTGCCGAGCGATTCGGCGGTAGTACCTGGTCGAATGCCTTCGTCCTTGCTAATGAGCTTCTTGCCTTCTTTGCCGGTTTCAGGATCAATCCATCGCACCTCAATGGGTTCGATCTCGGAGCCTAGTCGACCGTCCTGCTGAGCTGCTTCAGCTTTGCGGTGCGAGTCAGCAGCAAATTGATCCTGACGCTCGCGGCTGATGTTCCACTTGTCTGCAACTCGTTCTGATGTCTCACCCATGGGCATGATGCAGTCCCTCGCATCGACCGAGTCCGACTCCTTGAGCATGGGGCTGAGGTCGACAGGGATAGCACGAGAGCCGTAGTTGCGAGTCATAGACTCGACACCGGCAGCGATACCGCACTGAATCTCGCCAGCTCGGATAGCGTTGGCAATGTCAGTGATACTCTGCAGCGAGCTGGCGCACTGACGGTTGACAGTCTTGTAAGCAGAAGTGATGGGCATACCAGCGTGCAAAGCTGCCATGCGACCGGATTTGGCTCCTCCGAGCTCCATAAGGACGGTACCGGTGCAAATGTCTTCGATAATATTCTTGTCCACTCCACGCGATTCGAGACGTTCGCGAGTGCGTTGTAGTACGTGGGCAAGCAGCTCTTCCGGGTAAGCATCCTTGAAACCCTTCTTCATGCGAGCAATGGGAGTGCGAAGAGCAGTGGTGAAGACCACATCGTCGGCTCGCTTTTGGAGTAGACTCTGAAGCCCTTGTCGTACAGCGGGTGTGCTGCGGAATGCCATTTTGATGATTCGAGCCTGTACGAGTTGAGTGGTCAGAGAGGCGGGTATGATGTGGTTCAGAAGGAAGGAGATCTCATCTCTTCATCCGAACGTACCCATTGCTTCAAGTCCGAGCTAAATGCTGCTGCTGACTTGCGGATAGGGTCCGTCCAGCTCAAAAGTCCGAACGTTCTTCCACCTCGGCCAACTGTGGGGAACACACTTATTATCTCTGCACTTTTCTTGACGCGAAGGGTTTCCGTCAATTCCGCCCTCACTCTACACTTCGTGAGCTCTTCAACTTTCTTCAACTTTCTTCCGCCCGCGGTGTCAACCCGCGAGCAGCCGAGCACCTATCGGGCACTCTCATCGGGCTGACCATTTTGAGGTCTTTTTTTCGTTTTCTTTTTTGATTCCACATTTAAAGTTAATCAACCTGTCAGGCATTGTTTGACATGTTCCGTCCAAAGGCCCCTCCTCCTCCTCCTCATGGACAATTGACGCTAGGTGGCGTTAGGTCTAGACATAAATTCTATTATGATGCAGGAACTCGGCTGCTTTCATTGAGAAAGCAAACTCTACCCTACTGAGTGCTGAGACGATCTCACCGAAAGTGGGTGAATGCTAAAACAGTTGCAATGCAGCAATGCAAGGGTGCTGCCGCCCATGTGTAAGCTTGTTGAAGCACCTTCTTTGGTGCCGCCCTACGGCAGAGCTTTCTCACGAATAAGATACTTGCCTGATTGAGAGGTTTGAATGGTGGTGCCTGAGCCGTCTGCAGGAGAACCTATAAAAAGGACCTTCTTGGCCGATCCCGTGCTTCTAAAAATCTTATTGTCTCCCCACCATCTCTCCCTTCAAGCTCTTGCACAAGCGCAAGCGCTTACGATTTTCGCTGACCCTGACACTCATCGGAGAGTAGAAGCTCGCAGGTCGAGCGGTGAAGTCAGCCTCCTCGATAAGCTGAAGCTAGATTTGATCCGCTGGGAAGCATCGTGTTTGACACACCATCTCAATTCCAAAAGCAAGTCGGCTGCTGGACAGCTCGGTGAGTATCCACTTTTACCTGTATCTACACTCAGAATTGTCTCACTTTCACTGCTAGTATACTCTGTCTATTATCCAGCATCATCTGCAAGACCCTCAAGACCCAACTGCGTCGACGCGAAAAAGGCCCAATTCAAAATGGCAAGATCTAAAACCTGCAACGCTTCTTTGCTTTGCGCAGTGTTGGCTGTGGCACTCCATGCTGTCTTCATAAGCAGTGCCAATGCAGCGGTACTACCACGTATGGCACCTCTCAAAGTCTCGAATGCAGAAAACAGCTCCGCAATTGCACCAACACCACTTCCTGTGGTTGCCACGTACACGCTTTTCTTCGGCAACAACGGTGCTACTGTATCCGCTCCTGTTCCCTCCCAGACCTCTCCCGCAAAGACCTCGAACATCCCATCCTCATCTAGCAAGGCTGTTCCCACCTCGACAGCCAAGCCGGGCAAATGCACCAAGAAACACACTTCAGCTCGAGTTTCGCCAAGCAGCAGCAGCACGTCGACACCCATCACCGATATTAAGTCTACAGCTGCCACGCAGCAGAACACCATCTTTCCGGCTGTAGCTCCTGCAAGTTCAACGCATACTCCTGTAGCCCAAAGACTTGCGCTCGACAAGAGCGTGACTCTACCACGTGAGTTCAACAACAAGGTGGACGCTTTGGTGGAGACGTTCGACGGCCTTACGGGACGCAAAGCTCGTCAGTTGGCGATGATTTTATCAAATCAGACCAACGTTGTTGCGAATGCGTCGAGAAGCGAGACGATCCTGTCAAATTTGGCAGATGCCTATCCTTCTAACAATCTGACGGTTGGTGAAAAGTCACACGAGTCGCCTTCAGAGGGTGGATCTACAAGTGCAAAGCAGATCGCAACCGCTTCCATCCCAGATACTTCCTCAACAATCAATCCCGCCGTCCCGCACAAATACATGATCCAATCAGGCCGCTCGAACATCACGCTCCTCTCCAACACTCCTGATTACGGCCCCTCTCAGGTTCGTCGCGATCTCCACGTCATCCGAAAGTGGGCATATGATCTTAACCAGCTTTCAACCCCAGCATTGCTCGATGAAACAGTTGCAGCTATCATGTCCGCTTCCGCCCGCTATTTCCCAGAACTATCCACGCGTGATGCAGCAAGAGTCATCATGGCAGATATCAAAGCCGAATCCGATTTCGATCACGATGCAGTCTCTGGTGGACGTCTTGATTCAGGTTCCAGTTGGGGCTTGATGCAAGTCTCACCTTTCGGTTCTGGTGAGCTTGCCCTCTTTCAAAAACATGCCACCGTTAGCAAAAACACCTACTCTTGGGATCTCAAGTATAACGTCACCACAACACCCACCGGTTTCGGTGCAGGACCATTGCTCGATTGGAACACAGGCAAAACCCTGGACCTCAAAAGCTTGACAAACGAAGACCTGTTCAGGCCCTGGGTCAACATCCACATCGCTACGTGGATCCAAAGCAACCTAGCACGAACTTCCAGTCAAGATCCCTACACTTGGCCAGTAGTCTACCAAAAGAGTAACGCTGCTCGCAACAGCGCTGACGCCAAAACTGCTTGGACTGCCGTCGAACAAGCGCTTGTCGGAGCAAAATTGCCTCGTTCGTTCCAAACAGGCCTAGGCAGTTGGGTTGCAGGTCCAGCAGTCGATGGATATGGAAGCTACACACAGAAAGGAGACGATGTCAGTTCGCCTTACTTCAAAAACATTGCTGCCGGACTCAGCGTCTTGTATGAAACCACCATCCAGCCTAACTGGCTCAATACACTCACACTGCACGGAGGACTTGTCGACTTCCACTGAACGCTCCAATTGATAGAAAATGCAAATATACAAGTACAAAGCTAGCGGAATAGACTAGCAATTTTATCCTCAACTTCCTGTTCTGTCATCCTGATATGCTTACTAGGATTCTTTGTGAAATCACTTGCCCTATGTTTCGCCAAAAATCTTCCATACATGGGACAAACCAATCTCGTCACGTCTCTCCTCAACCTCTCCTTCAACTCAACATCTTCCCTGCTGACCGGATAGGCCCTGTGCAAACGCTCCAGGTCATCGAGAGCTTCGTAGAACTTCGCAAACCGATCTTTGACCTGGTTCTTCTCAGATCCAGATCCAACACCGATGAGCTTGGACGTTGCGTGTCTGTGATAGTGCTGGTTTGCGTTGAGAGGTTGGTCTTCCATGAGTGGAGCGATGACAGGTGACCACGCATCGAGGTAGGCTGTGTTAGCTTGACGCAAAGCTGTGTTGAGGAGGTCGTCTCCCATCTCACAGAGGTGGAGCGAGATGATGGATGCCGGTCCACCGTCCTCTGCTGCAGCTAGGTAAGAGGGCAGAGGAGCGGAAAGCGTTCGACGAAGATGTCCGATATTGTTGAGAAGGAACACAGAAGCTGTAGCTGGCTGGCGGATGGCTTTTGAGCGAGCTTCCAGAGATGTCAAAACCACGGCAACAACATCGTTCAAATAGTCGCCTACGATAGTCTGCTTGTTAGGATCGTTGTCCAACCCTAGCGAAAGAACGGGAGCTACACCACTCGACATCATCCAGTTGCCATTACCCAGCGTCTGCAACAATGGCGATACGACATCGCTGTAATCGGTAATTTGTCGCACAAATTGCAAACCCAAATAGGTGATCTCGTTGACCGACGTGCTTGGGACTTCAGCAGCTTTGCGGGTCGGAATTGCTTTGACATCCTCGATGAAGCGTGGGAAGATGCCAATCGCGACGTTTTTGAGCTTGCTGTAGATTTCGGGAAGCTCAGCTGCGGGAGCGAAGCCAGCGTTGAGATCGAGATCGGCCTTATCGATGGATGCGCTGCTGTACAGGGGGGCATCCGGTGAATCTTCCATGGATCGAATGAGAACGTCCCACCTGCCTGTAAGGATGACGCCGGACAATGCTCCTATAAGGTCGAGAAGAAAAGAGGTATGTGTCGCCAAGTGCCGACGTACATGCGATTGAATGGTGCTGAGAGACTCGATCAATGCAGCCAGAGCGGCTGCTGCGAGTTGAGAGAATGTTGATGCTAGTAGTAGAGTCTCTTTGTCCAGCTCTGCTGAGGATATGAGCCCCTGCAAGATACGATACTCGTTATCAAGCATGCCGTAGTAGGCTTCAAACAATTCAACAGCGCCGGCCTCTCCTCGACGATAGCTAGACGAATGATCCTCGTCATCGTGATTGTTGACCATTACCATACCAGCAGCTCCTGCACCGGTACCGATCTTCTCGAGTGCATACTGCTGCAGTTTGTGTGCAAGCGGATTAAGGCATTGAGCCAGATAGTTGCTCCTGACTGAAGCGTACGCCGCAAACCCTGCAGATAGCGGGGTGTAGCCGGTTCGCGGATGACGGGGCAGTGTTGAGAGGTAGTTGAAGATTGGCACAATTGCATTGTGAGTCGCCTCGGACAGAACAGGATAGTGTGCGCTTCGGCTATACTCGCTGAGGTCAATGACCTCAGAGTCGGCGCGTGTCCAGTCCGAGATGACATTGGTGAGGTTGCGAGCTCCAAGCTCGATCAAGTCGTTCATGCGCTTCATGACGCCTTCCTGACTCTTGAGATCTGATTTTTGCAGATATTTGAGACCCTTAATGACACGGTCGATGGTGTCCATATACGGCCGCGTATCCCTGACATCAGGACCTTGCTTGAGCAAAGGTTGCTCGTCGATGACGACATCGTAGTGACCTAGAGTCTTGTTGAGTGCTGCGAGGGTGAGGTCGATGTTATCGGACATCCGTGCAAGCTTCTGAGTACCCTTGTGAATGGGCAGAATACTGCCTTCCAGCTTGATGAGACGTTTGTCGAATCCGGAAAGAATCGTGGTCATGCGGCTAGTGAGGGTTGCGAGCTTTCGCTGGTTTTGTGAGAGCATTTGAAGTTCTGCGAAGGCGACTTCGGTGTCATTGTGAACAGAGCCACCAAAGCTTGGATATGCGGAGGAAGTTGTGGTTGTTCGCATAGGTCGAGTGCTCGTGTTGTGCGACGACGAAGAAGGCTTGCTGCTCTGGCCAGGATACGACATGTTTGCCTACCCTTGCCCCTTGATGCTGGTAGAAGGGGCGGAAGAATGGCTTTCGATCCGGCTGAGCTCCTTCAAACTTTGTCTGCGGTCATATCAGTCAAGTACAGAGGCATATACTTGCTCCGTCGTAGCTGTAGATCAAGGCAAGGTCGATGTGTTGGGAAGAAGTAGCTAGTGAATTGAGTTCAGGGTTCTCAATGCGTTTGACATGCATGTTGTGTTTGTGTTGTGTATACAGTCAAACCTCTCAAAATGAAACATTTCCAGTGCTTAAAATTGTCGCATTTTTCAAGGTTTTATTTTTTTCCATTTAAATGTCTTATTTCATACGCCCCACCACTTCTCTGCACAGACCATATTGATATACACATCATTGAGAAGCTGCTCATCTCAGGAAGACGAAGGTGCTACTCTTTCCTTCTTACCACCACTACAGCCTGACATCTCAACTTCATCATGCCCAGATCACCAAGAACACCACCATCAACCAGCCAAAACCTTTCACATGCACAGAAGCAGCAGATTGTATCGTACTACAATGCACAGAGGGCCCTCAATCAACCATGTCCTGTCAAAGACCTAGCAGAGTGGGCCAGAGCCACTTTCAACCTCACATATACACCTAGCAGAACAACCATCTACAGAATCCTCAATCCTCCTTCTTCAGCATCATCAGAGCAGTCTCCAGCCTCGCTTAAAAGCAGACTTGCAGGCAAATCAGAGGAGTTAGATGCAATTCTGGCAGAATGGGTAGTGGAACAGCAAAACAGAGGTGTTATGATCAATGGTCAACTGATCAAGCAGCAGGGTCAGATTCTCCAAGCCAGGCTCAATGTAGGCACTCCATCAGAGCAGCAGCTTCACCTCAAGTTCTCCAATGGCTGGCTAGAGAAGTTCTGCAATAGACACTCATTCAGGCAACAGACAGCTCATGGTGAATCAGGCAGTATACAACAAGACATCATTGATAGGGAGCTGCCAAACATCAAACAAGTTTTAGAGCCATACCAGCCTCATGACATCTTCAATGCTGATGAAACAGCCCTATTCTACAACATGCCACCAACCAAGACCATAGGTACAACTCCAGCAGCAGGACTTAAGAAAAACAAGGCAAGAATCACCATTCTACTGGCATGTAACTCAACAGGCACAGAGAAGTTGGAGCCCTTGTTTATTGGACATTCTCAGCAGCCTCAAGCCTTCAAAAAGCGAAGCCCAGAACAGTTGGAAGTGCAGTATTTGGCCAACAAGAAAGCTTGGATGACCTCAGCCATCTTTACTGATTGGCTTGCCTCAGTTGACAGGTATATTGGACAGACCCCTGGGAGGAAAATCTTGCTTTTATTGGACAATTTCAGTGGCCATACTTCGCTTCAGGATGCTAAGCAGCTAGAGAACATACAGCTACACTTCCTCCCCCCCAACACAACCTCAAAGATACAGCCTCTAGATGCTGGAATCATAGCAGCTTTCAAGAAGCAGTACAGGGCTAGACAATACTCCATGGCCCTCCTTGAAGCAGAGCTGGGAAGCGAAGATATCTACAAGATTGACATCCTAACAGCAATCAGAATCAGCCAACAGATCTGGAGGGACCTCAGTAGCACCACTATAAGGAATTGTTGGAGGCATACAGGTCTAGTGGATGGTGAAGAGGAAGAGCATTCTGAAGATTGCAACATGGATGCAGAGCTAGAAGAAACACTTAGAAAGCTAACACAGGTGACAGTTCAGGATGTGGTGGAGCCACCAGGTGAGAAGGAAGAAGGTATACTGGAGACTGAGGAGGACCAAGACTTGGAGGAAATCTCAACACCTCCTGTAAGCCCAGCACAGGCTATTACGAGGCTAGAAGTAGATAAAATGACACCTCAGAGTCAGTTGGAGGCTCTCAGAGTTGCACAGGATATCTTGTCAAGTCACAACCTACTGACACCAAGTGTTCTGGAAGCTCTGACTACATGTAAACGCATCATACAATCTGATTAGGTTGCAGACTCCTGTACAATGTTACTGCTTGTTACCGCTTGTCTCTAGCTAGTCTAGATGCTGAGATATAGGATTTCTGATGTGAGCACACGCCAAATGAATTTTTGAAAATTTAAAAAAATAAAATGTTTCATTTTGAGAGGTTCGACTGTATGTGCGTCCGTGCGTGTCAAGGTCCAAATCGGTGGCCGATCTACATTTTTAACCCGATCTCGGCTATCTTTTTCTGCTCTGGTTGAGCACGGAGCGGTCAAAAGACACACAAAAGATCACGTCATCCGCGGCGAGTGTTGTAAAAAGTAAAGTCGCAACTGAAATGAAATTGATAAAGTGAATCGGGGGACAGGAGTTTATATACATGTGCGAGAGGTCGACATGTAGTGGAGTCGCTGTTGAAAGCGAGGACGGGGAAACAGATCGGGGAAACTAAGTAACTAAAATAAGAAACTAAACTAAGTGAAAACTAACATTTTTATCGAATAAAACTAACAAGTGTTGGAGCATTTCCTGTGGAGAAGAAGAAGCTTGCGAAGCTGAGCTGCATCTGTGTTGGCTGTGTGAGTTGCACTCTCAGACGCATCGTATGTTGCCACTTTCCGGTCTGCGTATACGTTGTTTCGCAACCACATCATCGCTCTATTGATTCAGCTGCCCAATCTGCGTCGCATACTTGTCGCCGTTGTTTTTGGGTTTCTCGCTATCGTCTATCTCCCGCTCATGAGCAGATTCTTTTCGCTCTTTACCAAGTCGTCGCAGCCACTCATCCAACATCTTGG
>BPMX01000003.1:1059908-1195590 GCA_019972555.1 Ustilago shanxiensis | reverse complement strand
TGTAAAAAGTAAAGTCGCAACTGAAATGAAATTGATAAAGTGAATCGGGGGACAGGAGTTTATATACATGTGCGAGAGGTCGACATGTAGTGGAGTCGCTGTTGAAAGCGAGGACGGGGAAACAGATCGGGGAAACTAAGTAACTAAAATAAGAAACTAAACTAAGTGAAAACTAACATTTTTATCGAATAAAACTAACAAGTGTTGGAGCATTTCCTGTGGAGAAGAAGAAGCTTGCGAAGCTGAGCTGCATCTGTGTTGGCTGTGTGAGTTGCACTCTCAGACGCATCGTATGTTGCCACTTTCCGGTCTGCGTATACGTTGTTTCGCAACCACATCATCGCTCTATTGATTCAGCTGCCCAATCTGCGTCGCATACTTGTCGCCGTTGTTTTTGGGTTTCTCGCTATCGTCTATCTCCCGCTCATGAGCAGATTCTTTTCGCTCTTTACCAAGTCGTCGCAGCCACTCATCCAACATCTTGGACCGCCGACCACTCCTACCGCTCAAGCCGCTCAGCAAGCACTCGTCAATATGTCTTCTGGAACTGAGACCGCCACCGTCGCTTCCGGATGCTTCTGGGGTACCGAAGACATCTACCGCAAGGCCTACGCTAACGGCAAGGGTCTAATTGACGCCAAGGTCGGATTCATCGGTGGCAGCGAATCCAGCAAGAACCCTACCTACGAGGAAGTCTGCACTGGTCGAACCGGACACGCTGAGGCAACACAGATCCAGTATGACCCTTCTCAAGTCTCGTACGCCGAGTTGATCGAGTTCTTCTACCGTACACATGACCCTACCCAGTTGAACCAGCAAGGTAACGATCGAGGCACACAATACCGTTCCGCCATCTTTGCACACGACCAGAACCAGCTTGATATCGCCAAGAAGGTGACGGAGGAGGTGCAGAAAAAGCACTTTGATCCTAAGGGCAAGAAGATCGTTACGCAGCTCGAGATCCGAAAGAAGGAGGACTTCTTCCCCGCTGATGACTATCACCAGCAGTACTTGATCAACAACCCCAACGGTTATCACTGCTCTACACACCGATACTGGTGGTAATTTAGCCGCCGCTCTTTATGGAATGTTAGTCACAGATGTGTAATAGGAAAGAATCATTGTTTCCTATTGTGATTTGATTCTGTGTTCCTCTCTGCTTTGAGAGTGTCTTACATCAGTACAGACTCTGTGAGAAGCCATACCAGTGTGCAGTCGGCCCACTTCACTCCGTTCGAGCTCAACAGGAAACAATTTTGGTGCAATGAAAGAGATCTGCAGTAAGGACATGGGGCGAAATCTAACGCTGTTAGACCGCAGCTTGTATTGTCCTCCACAATTTTTCGACGCGTGGATCTGAAGATGAGCGCCACGATATGCACGTCAGCTGTAAAGTCACAGTGCACAGCCGCGCTGCTTTCTGCTGAGCCTTCCAATATCCGTGTCTGTGTGTGTGTGTCTTTCTCTCAGATGTTTCGACATCAACACCTCCACAGAACGTTCACTGTCTTTGCTGCACACAACTTGGCCACCTACTATCACTACTACTACCACCACCAACACCACCACCACCTCCAACGACGAGGCCTCTAGATCCGTGCTCACCATTACAGAGCTCTATTCCTCTCGACTACCTCATACGCGCTTTCTGACACTATCAGCCCCCTCCACGTACTGCGCCCATCCAACGGGAAGGAACCTATCTTTCAGCGCGCATCATCATCATGCCTCGATTCGCCGTCCCATCAGCACCAAAGTGTGCAAGATGCAACACATCCGTCTACCTCGCAGAGCAAGTTATCGGTCCAGCTGCTAAACCCTACCACAAGACATGTCTTACCTGTGTCGTGTGCAACAAACGCCTTGATTCAACCCTCCTCGTAGAACACGATGGCGAGCCATACTGCAAGAATTGTCACAAGGAGCATCTAGGCACAGGCAAAGGTGGATTCTCTAAGGCTGTTTCGCTCAACCCTACTTCGCCAAAGTCGCCACGCTCTCCTGCCACAAATCTGTCCAATGCTACTCGAAGCCCAATCTCGACTCCTTCCAGGACTAGCGCAGCAATGCAGCAATTCAGCACACCGGAAACAACACTCAGCAGAGGCTACCCTGACTCGGCGGCAAGACGCTCGCCAAGCCCAACAAAGTTCACTCCTGGCGCGTCCCTGACGGGGAGTGAAGATCAGGTGCCAGGGATCAGCATTCGTTCGCGTGGACTTGGAGCCACGAGTCCTCTTGCATCGCCGCCTTCACCAACGAAGCCCTCGTCGCCTTCTGTGTATGCATCAGAGAGGTCGTCGCGCAATGGAGGCGGCAGCGGCTCGTCTGCGCCCATCAGGTCTATTGATGAAGCTATCGCTTCCGGCAATGCCAGTTTGAACGATCCTGTCGCTCGACTGCAGGCAGCAGTAGGCGGAATGAGCATCAACAGCTCAGAGCGAGCACCTGTTCCTCCTGCAGAAGATGACAGCTTCGAAGCGCCCCCTCCGACGCAATCTGCAACGGGTCACACCATCCCCTCAGTCGACTACTACGCTACGCCCTCTCCTCCTCCTCTTTCTCAATATTCTCGAGAACGAGCCACGACACCATCCTCTTCCAAGCCTCGGTACACCCAAGAAACGACGTACGCTGAAGACGGAACACCGATCATAATCCAAACCCGTCGCGTAGCCGCCACAGATACCATTGGATCAATCCATTTCACCGGCACCTCATCTCCCACTCCCACCTCCTCTCGTCCCGCACCCAACGTCAACACTGCCTCTCCTCTCTCCGCCATCGGAGCTCTGCCCCAACCCCGTCGTCCCGATCCCAAAACCCTCACTGGCGCCTCTGGAACAGCAAAGATAGCTCCACCACGTACCATCACCAACCCTGCCACTTCTACCACCACTGAATCTTCCTCCACCGATTCACTTCTCTCCTCCCGTCGCAAATCTGGAATCGACCGTATCGGGTTGAGTTCCAGCATAGTCGATGCTAGTGGAGGTACACCTTTATGTGCTAGATGTGCCAAACCTGTTTACTTTGCAGAACAAAAAGCTGCTGCGGGAAGAAAATGGCATAGAGCTTGTCTCAGATGCGATGGATGTAGTACAACACTTGAATCTGGTAAACTGGAGGAAGGACCGGTAGGCGGGAGTGTAGGATCGGGTGCACCAAAGGGAGGCGCTAATGTTTGGTGCAGGATTTGTTATGCAAAGTATTTCGGACCTAAGAATTTGGCCGTAGGCTTGTCGTTGCCCGAAACAATGCGTTGAGTGTGTACTGTATACCCTAATCTAGTCTTTTACTCAAACTTCTTAAACTGTGTGAATGTGTGTATGGTGTGGACTCAGTATAGTGAGTCAACGAGTCAACGAACAGACAAGCAGGAGAGAAAGTAATAGTTTCCAAGTTCGGGTATATTGCAAAAGCTGGTACAACTTGCACCTCTATCTATCATCTTAATTCCGCAGGCCAATCCTCACGTCTTCGCTGTACACCCTCGTCACCAAACCTTGGATTCATAACGAATTGCAATCCATCATTAGGATGTTTACCAATCGGCAATATCCACATCCATATCTTTTCACCCAAAGCTTGTTCGACATTAGTCCTAACTGACCCTTTACGCGCTTTTGAGACTTGCGATCTGTACTGCTTTTCTCCGATTCCGTAGTTGAGTTCATTCGAGCTACCTAACCACCACCTATTACCTTCTTTGGTAAGCTTCCCCCACTGGGTATCCCAATCTTTGATCGTCCTCCGTTTGGCTTTCAACCCACCCAACGCACCTTTGTTGCCTCCTTTCTGCATTCCAAACCATCTATCCACAAGTACTCTTTCCCTACCTTGAATCCTGCTAATCCCGACATGCTCGATGGTCGTCATATTGTGCGACATCAAAAATAGATGTGTGCCTAGCAACGCTCCGGTAAAGATGAGAAAGATAGCACATATCGGGAATAGCGAGATGAGAAAGCCGTCAACTTTCCATGCCGATTCCATGCCAAGAGATCGTATACCACGATGAAAGAACACAGCAGTGGCGATAAGAGTGTAGAGTTCGAGAAGCGTGACCCAAAAGACAAAGATGAAGAAGAATCGTTGGTTGTGCGCTCCAACACAGCCTCCCACCCAGGGGCAGTGATGATCCATTTTGAGCACACAGGTTCCACAACGTCGACAGTGGTGTGCTCGAGGTGGCTTGACCCTTCGACAACGATGACAGTAGAGGGCGGAGGCGGAGAGAGGAGGTGGATCATTGGCTGGTCGACGTTGAGGTGGGACCCAGCCGTTGGGACCGAGAGGTGCAGGCTGGGTTGAAGCTGTTGCCGCTGTCTCACCGCCGGCTGCTGTTGCTGCTGCGGCTAGTGGTCCGATGATGCCGGGTAGTTGTGGGTCGACTTCCGATGCTGCTGCTTCAGCTTCGTCTGCGGTAGGTTGAGTCGGTGGGGGAGGGGTGAGCTGAGCTTCGACATTGGCAGCAGATGTATCGGCTTCTTCGATAATAGTGTGCCGTGACATATCGCGTGAATGCGATAGATCAGCGGCAGAGAAAGAATTACGTTTAGGCTCGACAGAGCCAGGAAGGACGCGCATGCTGTCGGATGATGCGCGATTGCCACCGAATCGTTCGAGATCTGCATTGTACGATGGATACGGTAAAGACGATGATGGTGCTCCTGCTGATGCTGCTACAAAAGAGCCTGACTCTGATGCGCGCATCGATGGGATAGGCATGGGTGCTGCTGCGTTGGCCTGCTGCTGATAGATCTGGTACTGCTGCGGGTGTGCAGCACCGTCCCATTGTCCTTGCTGCATCGGTACGGGCGGAGGCTCAGATTCGGCTACATAATCCTTGACCAGCCCGGGTCCTTTGGAAATCACCGTCACATAGGACCAGATGGTCATCAACCAGAGCACCACGAAGCCTACCAACAATCCTATCCCTTCTTGCCTGTTCCCCAACACCATTCCCTGCGGATTCTGTTGTATCAACCGACTACACAGCCGCCATACGAATACCAAGAAGACCCATGACAAGATTATAAAGACCAGGGGAATGATTGCTTTCCTCGCTACCACGGGATCTCCCGTCTCTCGCCGTTGTGCTTCAGCCTGGACACGGTTCTGCTCCATACGCTCGTTGAATCGCACCACGTTTGCAGTGCAGGCTTCGATGCTGGAGATGCACGATTGCATGCATTCGGGCGGTGGTGGACGGTCTCGAGTCGCGGTTGATCTTCGACCCACCGCAGTTGTGTCTGGTATCGTTCTTGCCGAAGATGGATCTGCTGCCATTGGTGGTGGTGGTGTTGATTGCGGAGGATCGGGATCGGAGGAGCGCTTGGCAGACCAAGTCGTCATCTTTGTGCGAGGTGATTGTGTGTGTGCATCGTTGAAATCTACATGTGTATGAGACGAGGTGGAGAGCGCTGATGCTGTGCGATCGTCGATGTCGGATTGCGCTTGCGCTTGGGTTGCGGTCATGATATGGGGACACCAACTAGACCTAGCACTATGATTGCACGTCTTGCCAGTAGCAGCGAGTGTCGAAGAGTCTGTGAATTGGAGAGGTTGGTCACTTCATGGAAGCTGGTACAAATTGTGCTATAAGCAGTCAGGGTGAATGGTGGAAGTGATGTGTATGTGGTGAAAGGTGCAAGCACATGAAAAGAAGGTCAAAGCTAAGATCAAGTACTCTGTGTTAATGTTGTTTTGGCACATGCACAGCAAAGTGACTGGAGCTGCAGCCCAAAATTTACTCCACAATTCTCACTCCTCCGCATCAAAGTGAGAGCTGTCGGCCGGCAACCACAATAATCTTGGCGAGATTTATTCTGTACCTTTTCTCATAGAAATTACGAAGAAAAGTAAAGCTTGTGCGTGTCTGCTGTTGCTTTTTTTTTGAATGATTCGAAAAAAGGGCTACGAATCTCTGGTTTGCGGGGCATCTTAGCACGAAACAAAGAGACACAGAGAGAGCGGTTTCATGCCCTTTTCGCTTATTGCCGCTGCGATATCGGCGACAAGAGAACCGAACTCAACTCAACTAGACTCAACTCAACTCAACTCCGCGGTCTATGTTGCACAAAGGATACGGCGGCTCGATTCTTCATGTCGTACTACATGCACCCATCGTATCGAGTCTTCAACACTTCTTGCTGGCCAATACCATCGGTGCGCCGCCATTTGCTTTAAACAGCAACCAAGTTGGCTGGGCTGCCGACAAGCCAGACCGCAGACAGAATCGCCTCTTCCACAATCAGCGCCACTTCTCTGGTCACTACTCTAGCACGTCTCGACAAATCTTTCAGCTCCAACAATCAGTATACCCGACGAGATCATCAACAGCAACAGCGGTGCTGCAGAGATTCTCCACAAAATGGCAGGTGTACAGATGACAGTCAGCGCCATTCCGGCGTTTCCAACCCGGCTTCCGTTCAATAGCAGCGCACCACCTTTGCCACCCATCGTCAATGCTACATGGGGTCGCCATTTTTCACCACCCGAGGATCTCGTTGTCATTTCAGCTCGACGTATCAACTCAATCTTGCCCGGCTTGATCACAGCATCCATGGCTTTAGGCATGGTGGTTTCGGATTGGTCCATTCATCTTCCATGGGAATGGAAGCTCCTCTCCCGACGTAGGAGATGGAAGCTATCCCATATCGCTTACTTTGCATCTCGCATCGGTGGTCTTGGCTACTCTATCACAGCAGTACTTCATTCTGTTGTCGGAAACATTGCAGGTGGACCCATGGAACTTGGTGCAGCCAGATGGGACTACGCCAACTTTGCATGTCAAGCAGATCGAAGAGCAAGTACCTTCTTCTCTGTCATCTCGATCGCTGGCAGTTCAGGCATCCTTCTTCTCCGTTGCCTTGCCCTTTATCGTTTCCATATCGTTGCTGTCATCTCTCTTGGTTTGCTATGGCTAGCAACACCCGCATTCCTGATCCTCAACATCTTTGTGCTCTCTAGTCAGAGCAAACGCAACGGCATCGGCGCTTGCGATCCAAGCCCTCCCAAAAGACTCGGCAATCCTATCATCTATATGATGCCTTGGTTCTTCCTACCCATCTTCGACTCGGCTATTCTTATCCTCTCGCTTATCGGACTTCGACGTGCGTCCCATCGACGACGCTTCTCACCATTGGAACGCATGTTCAGAAAGGACAACATCGTCTACTACGCCATCGTCTTTCTCTGCGTCATTCCCATTCCCATCTGGTACATCTGCCAGCAACGAGACGGTCGTATGATGCCATATCTCAATCTGTACATTGGTCTCTCAAGCATTCTTTCGTGTCGACTGTTCATCAATCTTTGGAAGGCGATCGGAAGAGAGTTAGCATTGGCGCACACCTTTGGCAGTAATACACAAGACCATTACAGGATGGATACAAGTATGGAACAGGCTACGGCTGGATTGGTTGGCTCTAGAGGTACAGTGCCAGATTCGACAGCTGCAAGTCATGCCCATGGAAACGACTCGATGATTGAATCAGGTTCTCCGACAGATGCAAGTATGGCTGGCGCCGCTCCTTTGGCAGAGAAGGATTCCATCCCTGCTTCGCTGGAATCCAAAACATCAGCCGCTGAAAGTACATCAGTCTCTTCAACACAGAGCCTGCATACACCTAGTAATACAACACGTCTACGTAGGATTGTACCAGATTGGACCGATGTGGATCCAGATCTCGCCTTCAGCTTGAATGGCGACTTTTACGGGGATACCAACTCAATATCGTACGACTATCAATCGCGAGCGATGCGGTCTACACCGTATTGATCCGTCTTTGCTTTGACCAGCTTTGTTTTGTTCTCACACCCTGTTTCGGACACATGTAACTTTAGCCTCTTCCTATTCTTCCACGCCATAACAGGTCTTTTTTGGGATTCTGGATTGTATTGTTTCATCTGCTCTGCGTGACAATCTCGACAACTTCCTCGAGGCTCGAAATGGTTCTATCTCGTACAAAAGTCAACTCTTGCTCGCTTGTACGATCTTTGCTGATCTGTTGCCATGGTTGGTTGCTCTCGCCTTGAGAGCTTCTTTGTAACCAAGCAGCTTGCAGACCAGTATCGGTTGCACCCCAGAAGTCCTCGTGCAGTTGATCGCCCACATAAAGCACATTCTCTGGCTGAAGTGATACGGTTTCGTCAATCGCGGTGGAAGCTCGACGGACAGCGGCGTGGAAGAAGCGCGAATCTGGTTTCGAGCATTTCTCAAAGTACGATAGTGTGGGTCCAGGTTTGTTCCCCACTGGTGAGGTTGCGCTGGGTGGCGTGGGATTGACGTCAAGCTGTATGAACCGATCAAGGTCGAAACTTTTTAATACCGACAGGATTCTTGAATCGCTGTTGGTAGCCAGTGCCACTTGAATGGGTTCGTCTTCGCTATTCCGTGTCCGATTTAGCTTTTCGAGCGTGGGAATGACATCGTCAAAGAGATGATAGGCTTCTGAAGTGCCGAATCGAGTAACGAGACGTTGTGACAATGATTCGATGTTGCGGTTGTACTGTTCTGATGTGACTTTGGAATGCAGTCGCGGAGTAAAAGTGTTTTGAATGACGAGCTTCCACCATTCATCGGGCGAAGCGATGCTCGTTTCGAGACCATAGTTGGGATGTTGCTGCGAGGTTGTGCGAAAGGCTTGCTTGAAGGCGGATTTGACGTCGTTGTCAGAGACACTAAAGCCGTATTCTCGCGCTACGGCTGCATACTGGAGATGGGGTGCGGACCGTGGCGTGACCAACGTATCAAAGGCGTCAAAGAGGACCAATCGAATGGGAGCCGTTGATCTCGGGAATCTCAGGCTCATCTCGCCAATCCCCAACGATCAAAGTGAGCCTTTCCACGATCGATGACTGTACCACCAGGTCGAAAGTCGTTCCAAGCTACTACTGTCTAATCTGTTTTGGTGTGATGTGAATGAAGGTGCGGCAAAAGATGTGGCTCGACCGCTCTTTGGACACCAAACAGATGTGGAGTACTGTCCTGTGAAATGAGAGTCTATTTTGACACCCACGGTTCCCTTCGATCGGGTTACACTGAGCATATGAAGTTTAACTCAGTGTCAGTGGTCGGAACTAAGCATCCGACACCATAGCTTCTGAACATGAGATCCATTGCAACTGTCAGCTCTCTCGACTAGCTCATGTCAATCATGCTTGCCATCACAGAACTCAATCTTAAACTGATTCGATAAATTGAAGAAGAAAAAAATGTAAGATAAAATAAAATAAACGGCCTTCTGATCGGCATAAAAAACGTCTCATGTCGGTCAAATTTCAAATACATGACGGAATCCGGCATCGATAAACCTGATATCAGATCTCTTCGCCACTGCTTTCCCAGGACCACAAGGTGATGGAACGACGAAGGGGGAATGTGGGTTTGTGCATACAATTGAGTCTGAGGCTGAGCTTGGTTGTTTCCAAGTGGCTTGGTGCAATGGCGCTGAGACTATTGGCTCCCCTTCCGGCGGCATGATGGCGAGTGTGAGAAGATTGTTCTTTGTGCATTACCGTTGTGCACACTCTCGTCGAAAACGTCAAGAAGCTCCTTCTTCTTGTTATCTGAACATCCTTGCTTGCCGCGCGTGTAGCCGACATAGCCGAGCTCACTTGCATCGTCTTGGCTCCTTTTCTTCTCTCGACATGACCGGCCAGTTTCCAAACATGAACATCGCCGACACTCGAGCCACATCTGTGCAACTCCTACACTGAAAATGTGGGCAAACGCAGGGGCCTCAAGCTTAAAAGTTAGACCCTCTTCTTGAGCTTTGAACTTCTTCTCGATCCGACGCCCGTGTGCTTTGACCCAAGCTTCTCATTGTTCAACGTCATCCTTCTTGACATCCACCCCGCATATCCCACTCTTTCAAACGACACTCGCTACACAGACCATTGCTGAGGCTGGACCGCATCGCTTTTCTGCTCCACCCAATTCCACGTTGTGTCAGTTGACCTGATCCACCAGCTCATTACTTCACCCTTGCCTTGACTTCACCTAAAGCCTCTGGAGATCTCAAAGAACGTTCAAATAGGAGGCCGATCTGCTCGACGCTAGAGTCAACTCCGCACTTCACATCTAGACGCCACCCCACAAGCCTACCTCACAGGTACTCACACCAACTCAATCCAAATACCCCAACCACTCCCAACAATGACTCCTGTCTCAACTCAAGCTTCCAACGACATTCTCACTCCCTTCAAGGGACGTTTAAGTATCAACGCTGTCATGGATGACTTTATCGCCAATATGTATGATCGCGTCTCTGTCTCCTTTATCAAGTCTGTCGACCCTTTTGAGTGGCAACATGTCACAGGTGCGCAGCTGGACCAGTGCATCAGGGCTGCTACCGCCTATTACGCCAAACAGATCGGGGTCAGGTCCAAGAATCAACCTTGCAGACAGATTGGTGTCTTTTGCGAGTCGAGCTTCAATCTCCTCATCACCCAGATGGCCTTGATTCGCCTCGGATTTGGCGCCGTTCTCATCTCTCCTAACAATTCTATCCCTGCCGTCATCCATCTTCTCAAGAGTACCAAAGCCACCACCCTCATCTATAGCCCAGAAAAAGCAAAGGATGCCGAGCAAGTTCGTCGGCAGGTGCTAGAGGCTGCTGCCACTCCAGATCTCCCCCATGTCGACAACATCGCCCTTTTCGACGTGGAGCAAGTCATCGCTAATAATAAGCTGCCGCCTCCCACCAAAGAACGAGATCCTTTGCAGTCCGACGTCTCCTACGAACAACAGGCCAACGAACCATGCATCACTCTCCACTCCAGCGGCAGTACCGGCTTTCCCAAACCAATCTCTTACACGTAGGTGAAGCCCTCGGCAACGTCATCCGCCACTCATTGTTCTCGCCTTTTCACTGACAATTCTTTGGTGTTTCCATATCCTTCCACTGCTGTCAGACACGAGTCGTACGTTATTCTGCTTGCAGACTTGATGCCTTTCGACGCCCTCTGCACTCCTCCTCTCTATCATGGCTTTGGCTGCGCCGTTGCTTGGAGGCAAATGGTAGTTAATCATCGCCTCTATCTCTACTCTGCCACCATTCGTCCCGATCTCATTCGCAAGGCTCTCGAGAACACATCCATAGATATCATGTATGCGGTTCCATTCGCTTACAAGATGCTCTCCGAGGACGAAAAAAGTCTCGAAACTTTGCGCAAGCTCAAAGTCTGCGTCTTCAGCGGAGCACCCTGTCCCATCGAGGTCGGTGACATGCTTGTTGCCAACGATGTCAATCTGGTCACTTTCCTCGGCGCCACAGAGACCGGTCAGATCATGGACAGTATGCGCGACTTTAACAAAGACAAGGGCTGGAACATCCTTCGTCCTAGTGCTCGCGTCTCTCCTTACATCAAGTTCGAGAATACGGGTACTACTGATAAGGGCCCGTTCGAGATGGTCTGTCTCAAAGGATGGAAGGGTCTGCAAAAGACGAATCGTCCTGATGGCAGCTACGCCAGTGGCGATCTCTACCGTGCCATTCGCAACGACGACGGAAGCATTCGGGGCTACACCTATATCGGCAGAGGAGACGACACCATTGTTCATCTTAACGGTGAGAAGACCAATCCTGTGCCCATGGAGCAGTCCGTCCGTT
The DNA here is from genome assembly GCA_019972555.1 of Ustilago shanxiensis. Classification (NCBI taxonomy): domain Eukaryota; kingdom Fungi; phylum Basidiomycota; class Ustilaginomycetes; order Ustilaginales; family Ustilaginaceae; genus Ustilago; species Ustilago shanxiensis. The sequence goes on along the minus strand of BPMX01000003.1, from coordinate 1,183,969 downwards.
CCTCGTCTTTTGTTCGGGACTGCCTCGTCGTTGGTGCAGGTCAACCGTGCACTGGTGCCATTATCATTCCTTACGAACACGCATGGGAAGCGCATGCTTCTCTGTCCGACCACGATCGACAGAAGGCTCTGAAGAAGCAGATCGAGCCTGTCTTGCGCGAGGTCAACGCAGAATGTCCTACACACTCGCGTCTCGTTCCCGAGATGATTCGCTTCCTCTCCCCCGACACCCGTTTTCCTCTCGCTGATAAGGGTAGCATCAAGCGTGGCCCCGCCAACACTGCCTTTGCACAGCAAATCGGTCAGCTTTACTCCGAATTCGATCTCGGTATCTCCACGGCCGAAGAGGACAAAGTGGCGATCGAGAAAAAGACGCAGCTCGGTTCATTGCTTCAAAGCATCCTCGAGCGCTTCCTCGACTTGAAGCTCGATGATAAGCAGGACATTGACCTTCCCAGCCTTGGTGTTGATTCAGTCATGGATAGCCAGATTCGAAGCAAGATCCATCGAACACTTCGCATGCCTGGTCCGCTTCCTGGCACTGTTGTGTTCCAGCATCCTACTCTGAATCGACTCACTGATGCTGTCTACCAGCACATCAAGGCTGGTGCAGGAAAAGCGGCAATCAATGGCGAGCTCAAACAGCAGCAAGAACAGAAGACCTACGCGCTGCTCGAGGAGATGCGATCCAAGCTCAAGCCTCGTAGCTCTGCTTTGGTGGAGCGTGCCGTTGTTGGAGATAATGAAGTCGTGGTCCTCACTGGTGCTACAGGTTCACTCGGCGCCCACATTATCGACCAGCTTCGTCGTAAACAGACGGTTGCCAAGATCATCTGCCTCAATCGTGCTAAGAACCATGAAGAAGCAGCCAAGCGTACGCAAGAGTCGCTTGAAGCACGTGGTCTCGCTCCGCCGCAAGAAAGTCACAACACAAAGATCATCTCGCTAGCTGTGGAACTCGACAAGGAGTACCTCGGCCTGTCACAGCAAGAGTACACCGACATTGCAAGCCAGGTCACTTCAGTCATCCACAACGGATGGCCCGTCAACTTCAACATGTCGGTCGACTCCTTCCAGAGCGTTCTCGAAGGATCTGTACAGCTTATGAACCTTGCTGGACAGAGCACGGGCAGTCGATCACCTCGATTCCTCTTCTCTTCCTCCGTTTCTGTTGCCTTGGCCTATCCTGGAGCCGTGATTCCTGAAGAGATCTTTGACAATCTGCACAACACGGCTAGTATGGGATATGCGCAGTCCAAGTGGATCGTCGAAAACCTCTGCCAAGATGCACAGACAAAGATCGGAGGTGGGTTCCAATCCGTCGTAATGAGGATCGGTCAAATGGTGGGCGATCGATCCAAAGGAATCTGGAACGAAACCGAAGCCCAACCTTTGATGCTAAAAAGTGCTCAGACCATCGGTTGCGTTCCTGAAGATGCTGGTGATCTGTACTGGCAACCTGTCGACGCTGCTGGTCTGATTGCTGCACAGCTTACCACTGTACCTCTCGGAAAAGATTGCGAGCTGGTTCACGTGGTCAGCGACGAAGCTATGCCGTGGAAAACTGCACTGGAAACTCTGGCTCAGTCACAGAATCTGGGCAACACTTTTGAGGCTGTGCCTTACGGTCAGTGGCTAGAGAGGCTGGAGAAGTCAGACCAGAATCCCACACGAAACCCAACGATCAAATTGCTCGATCACTTTAAAGCTATGCGGAAAGCACCGAAGATGGGCAAATTTGAGACGCAGCGTTTGAGGGAGCTGTTTGCGAATTCGCAGCAGGAAAAAGAGGTCGTGGAGGGACTAGCGGCCTACAGACCCGAGTACCTCAATGCTACGGTAGCCGCTTGGAGGAAGTCGGGATTCTTCAAGTGAAGATGCCGTGGCGAAGACCCACTCTCAATCATTTGCATTTTCGCCCAGAGTTATGAAATGATGATGATAACGCACTTTGTCCTTCAAAAGTGGGTCCCACTTGTCTGCTTTGAGCTCGGCGTCTTCAAATGAGTGTGGTGGTTCTGACAGCTTGGCGATCGCAGCAGCTTGGGCGCATTACTTCGGTCGTGAGAGCTTGCGAGCAATGCTCATCGCTCAATGTCGGGCGGAGGATGGTTGGTGGAAACACAGCCCCTGAAAACGTGTAAAGAAGTGAGGTGGGAGCGATGCATACGAGTGGGCGATTTGTTTCTCGAGCCACCGCCTTTGGGGGAGTCGATCCCAACGCCGTCACCGAGTGGCGGCAAAGCACGAAGCGATACCGAAATGAAGCGTTGCCATTTCCATCTCGTAGCGGTGGGACGTCGGTCGTGGAGTTCCTTTGACAAGACCCCACTTCACCAGTAGCTGGCGTGCTCCTAAGGTTGCCTGTCTGACGACTGGAGGCATTCGCATTCGCACATATAAGCTGAGCCCAGAGCAATTCTCTTTTCTTCCTCTTTACCTTTTCCACATCTTTCCCTCCTCCCTTATCCCTTTCCGTACATCTGTTCGAGGATCAACTATAGACATGAAGTTCAAGTTTGTAGCTTTGGCATTGGCCTTGGCTGCTAGCGCTCAGGGTAAGTTCTCGCGATCCGTCTTCTCCTTCGTCGACACGTAGCGACAAGCAGGCTGACACTCATTTGAAATATTTGCATTCTGCGACAATCATAGGCGCCACTCTCCCAAAGACCGATGATGTTGACCCCGACAAGGTCGCGATCGACGACACCAAGTTGACGACTGACCGGGACTTCAAGGATCTTAAGACCCGCAAGGGTCCTCAAGTCACAGATGCCACCGGAGCTCCCCTCTTCCCCTCCTCCAAGTTTGGCCTGACTGTTCAACTCGACTCGAAGCCCAAATCCAAGTGCATGTACGACATGAACACGTTTGTCGAGTCCAACCTCAACTATGGCACTGACGGTGGTCTCTACGCAGAGATGATTCGCAACCGTGCGTTCCAATCTCCCGCTGAAGGTGTCTTCGGTATCGGCAAGAACGACACCATCGGTACCGGATCTCTTACCGCTTGGCAGCCTGTAGCTGACTCGAAGCTCGAGCTTGTTGCTGACAAGCCTCTTTCGGCTGCTTTACCCAAGTCAGCCAAGGTTACGTGCACCGGCAAGTCGGGTAGCCCTTGTGGTCTCAAGAACCTCGGTTTCTTCGGTATGCCCGTTCAAGTCGGTGAGAGCTACAACGCCAGCTTCTTCATTCGCACCGACAAGCCTCAGAAGTTGAGCATCAGCTTCGGTCTCTACAACGTCGACCTCACGCAGAGCTATGGGGAGAGCAAGGCGATCGTCTCGGTCGGAAGCAGCTGGACTCCGGTGCACGCCGTTTTCACGCCTCAAGTCGGCGCTAAGGACATCAACAACGTCTTTGCCATCAAGACTGATTCCGCTATCGAGTCATTCCAGGTCAATCTTATCAGTCTTTTCCCCACTCCTTACCCCGGTACTGTCGCTAGGAAGGATCTCGCTGAGAAGTTCCTCAAGTTCAAGCCCAAGGCTATCCGATGGCCCGGAGGAAACGACCTTGTTGGTGCTACGATCAACTCTCGCTTCCAGTGGAACAACACCCTCGGTCCCCTTGAGAACCGACCTGGTCGCTTGGGCAACTGGGCTGGCTGGAACACTGATGGTCTTGGTGTTGTCGAGATGTACAACTTCATCACCAAGATGGGTGCTCGTATCATTGTTGGTCTCTGGGCTGGTGTTGATGCCAACGGCAACTCGGTTCCTCTCAAGGACCTTGAGCCTTACGTCCAGCAACAGATTGACTTTGTCCACTTCCTTCTCGACACTGAAGGCAAGTTCGCCGACCTTCGTGTTAAGAGCGGTGGCCCTCGTCAGCCTTACGACGTTCAGGCTTTCATGATCGGTAACGAAGGTGAGCTCAAGCCTGCTGTCGACTATGAGACCCGCTTCAACATGATCACTCAGCGCCTCAAGAAGGAATTTGCCAACTGCAAGGGCTTCGATGAGATCGACTTGATCGCCTCTGCTCCTGTCCGCGTCCCCACTGGCTACAAGTATCGCGTCGATCTGCTCAACCTGCCTATCTATGGCACTCCTCAGGAGTTCATCGGCAAGTACCACATGTACGACGATGCTTCGCGCACCAACAACACCATTTTCTACAGCATGGAATTCGCCGTCATCAACTCGGGCATGGAAGCCGACGACAACATCTGGTTCGGTGCTGGTCGACTCCACCACAGCATCCTCCAGGGCTCTCTCGCCGAATCCGCTTTCATTCTCGGCATGGAGAACAACTGTGATATCGTTCGTGGTGCTGCTTACGCTCCTGAATTGTCCAACGAGTCCGACGACCGTGCTTCTCAATCTACCCCTGGCTTGATCGAATTCGACACCACCAAAGTCGTGGGATCGACTTCTTGGTTGATGCAGAGCTTGATCAGCGCCAATCGCATCAGCCAGAACGTAGCCGTTAAGAACAGCAAGGAGCTCGAAGAGGCCAAGATCTACGTCTCGGCCGGTGTGGATGAGAAGGGTAACGTGGTCGTCAAGCTCGTCAACTATAGCGAGAAGAGTGTTCCTCTTACTATCGATGCTGGTGTAGAGGTTGGTAGCACTCAATGCAAGGAAGTCGCTGGTCAGGGACCGCTGGACTCGAACACTTTGGAGAAGCAGAGCGTCAAGACCGCTACTTGCGAGGCTAAGGCTGCTGGAAAGCAGGTCTCTGTTGAGTTGAAGAAGTGGTCGTTCACTGTGGTCACTGCTAAGAGTGCTGGTAAGAACTAGATGCCGTGCTAGGCTCCTTGCGATAAAGCTCTAGCTGCGTTTTTTTTCGTTTTCGGTTGTCATTGTCGATCCACACTTTTGAATTCTATCTACCTTCTCTTACATTGTCTGCTTCATGTGACTGTGATGTCTCGGTCCGTCTCATCGCATACCTGTTCAGGCACATTCAATCTTTGATGTGAGTAAGAAAAGGAAAAGGGAAGGAACGATTGGAAGTTTTGGCTTTTGTGTCGCCGCGCTCGGGCCCTTTGATGTTTCTTTGTTGGACCCTGAAATTGGAAGCCCCGCCATTTCTTGTTGCTACTACCACCTCACCACCTCACCTCGCCGCTACACTTGCTTTCACTCTAGTCCCTGCTGTGCAGCTTCGCTCATCGCCTTTCAGGCTCCAGGCTGTACATGCCTTTTCATACGACATCATGAGCAGGTCAACCAATCGCCGATACTACGATATAGCAATAGAACCATCAGCAGCATCTCTTCTCGAATCCCACGCTAAACCCTCCAGCAGTCAGGACAGTATTCGACACGATGAGGCGACAAATACTCACATGCCAAACTATTTCGCATTGAACTTCAACTTCAAGCCTGACTCGACACATGATTGCAAGAAAGGTGCACTGTTTCAACCTGGCTCTAGTCGAAGTCAGAATGCCGACTGGCAGCTCGAACTCGAGTCTAACGAGCACGATGCTGGGGTTGATAGTGAGAGCAAGAGCAAGAAGCCAGCACACGTCTTCACCGGGCCGCAAACTGGAGCAAAGGCATATGAGCTTGTGCTAGTCTGGGATGATGCAGCGAAGGTCTACCGCTTGGATCGAGTCGCAGCAAGCTTTGCGCTCAAGTACGAACGATCAAAGACGGCGCTGAGCAGACAAAGTCAAGATGTTTGGGAAAGCGATTCGATCGAGCCGAAGAGACGACCGGTACAGGACAGCTCAGCGCAGCAGAGATCGGCGTTGACCTCTCATAAACGTGATCATAGCACCCTCACGGAAGATGGTGGAATTCCAGCGTCGGCGTCAGCAAGTGGCAGCAGGTCGGGCGAATTGAAGCTGCGAAGCAAGACAAGCACGATTGCTGCACCGGTCCGCAGATCATCGCGCAGAAGTATAGCCGTCGAGATGGAGGAATTTGACGATCAGCCAGAGAGCTCAGTAGTAGCTCCACCGACGAGTGTACCTGACATGCCTTCAAAGCAGAGTGGTGAAGTGAACGATGACAAACCGAGCAGAAATTCCGCTAGGGCGGCAAGGGAGCCTGCACCAAAGGAGGACATAGCGCCAGCTGCATCCCAAGATTCAACCACTGGTCTGCGTCGCAGCCGTCGACGCTCTAGTCAAGCTCAAGGAGAGGCGAGCTCCAGCTCACCGCAGCAACCGCGCACGCCAAATGCTACTGATTCGCAGTCCGCAGGAAAAGCATCAACAAACACGCCTGCGGCCATGGAAGGGGACGATGACGACTTGGCTCTGGAGCTCGAGCGAGAACTGGAACGAGAATTTGAGATAGAGATGGAGGACATGAGCGAGCATGAAGAGCCCGCTCCAGCAAGCAGACCATCTTTGAACAGATCGCTTTCGCCCGCTACTCGTCTTGATGCTCAAGAAAAGGAAGTCAAAGTCAACACTCCAAAAGCACACACTCCCGACACAGAAGACGTGTCTGCACCACGTCGACCATCTGCACTTTCCAACGAGATCAGACGCTCACCTTCACCTTCGACCGACCGCTCGACACCGATCACCGACGGTTTGAGCGCTGCACCTGCATCCATCGGGCTCGGATTACAGCAGACTGGTGTAGGGATCACTCCCACCGCCTCACCGCATCTTGATGTTGCCAGTCCTCGTGCTGTATCTCCACTGCAAGACAGCAAGACTGAAGCAGCGTCTGACGACGTGAGGGAGGATGAAGATGAAGACGACGATCTGGATGACTTTGCAGCTGAACTCGATATGAGTCTAGCTGAAGGGCCTGAGGCTTCTCCTGTTATCGCGGCGCCGCCGGTTGCGGAGAAGAGGAGAAGCTCGAGAGCTTATACTGCAGCTCAAAGTATGGATTCATCGAGGCAAGTGCGCAAAACGTACGGTCTAGGTGGTCCTCGACAGGAGGAGGAAGAGTTGGAAGACAGTGATTGATAGCGTTCTCTTGATCCGTAGCAAAGCAATAAGTTCTCTCCGCACAGACGTTGTTGCACCATCAATCGTGGAGCGCCACAAAGTTAGAGTGAGAAGACTAAGAAGACAGCTGTTACTCTGATTGTGACCRTGTGATGTGATGTGTTGTGAGACATTTGTCGGCTTCCGGCTACTAGACTGGCTAAGAGAAATTCTCAAGGCGCGTGGACAGAGTGCAGTTAGACTGTGTTTGCCGGACCCTTTTTTTTGCTCAGCCTTGTCCTTCTTGCGTCCATAACCGATCTTGCACTCAACTCGGTCCCTTGCTCATCTCACACCATCATCATCGTCCCTTCACCGTTGTTTGCGACACGGCAGACCCTCGTCGGGAATGCACAGCATCAATAGAGTCTGACCAGCATGTCAGCAGGGATAGTCGCATCCGCTGTCCGTCCTGGACGAGACGGCGCTCCATCAACGACTACACACAACATCGAGGATCTCGCCAGCTCTTCATCGCCAAGATCTTTATCTGCCAAAGCAAGCAAGAGCAGTCCTGCTCGAGCAACAATTTCCGCGACCGATGCGACTTCTGCCATAGCAAGCTCGTCTCGATCTTCGCCGAAAGTCATACTGGAAAAGAAGCAGGGCAGAGAAAGGAGTGCTTCCAAAGACAACGATAAGGCAAGGGATAAGGAGCGAGAGACTCGTTTACCAGCGTGCGAGGCTTGTAGAAGTCGTAAGGTAAAGTGCGATGCTTTGCTGCCCGCTTGTACTCCTTGCCAGAAGTCTGGGAGGGAATGCTTCGGTCGCGACAAAGTGCCCAATGTCTCCCGCGGTCTCGTGTACGAATTGCAGCAGAAGGTTAAGGATCTGGAAAGCCGATTGGCTCTTGCATCTTCCGGCAACGCTAGCATCAATTCTCAGAACGCAAACGGATCAGCTACTCAGGATGGACACGATAGCGACAGTGCCAGTGCGAGCGAAAGCCGGACTTCGCGTGTTGGTAGACCTGCAACCAAGAGACAGAAACGTGGCCGCAATGGGTATCAGAGCCTTCACCAAGCAGCAGATGGTGCCGACTCTGATGCAAACTCTTCAGCATCCGACAGCTTGTCTTGCTCTCCCGAACCGACAGAACCTTCACCGAATGACTTTATTCAGCAGACTAGCACCATCCTTGAGAGTCTCTCTTCAGATCTCACCGGATCTGCGCATCGTCAACACCTAGCCTCGACATCCAGACCGACAACACAAACTTTGGACAACGACGAAGCTTCCGCGCTTGCAGCTCTAACCAGACATCATCGGGATCGCACCAAGTCTCCAAACCGACTCAAACGTCGCTCCTCATCAAATGCTTCGAGGTATCGAGATGACGCGATTTCTTACTTTGCCGGTCCATCACGCTATAAAGATGCAACCGGAACCTATCCCTACAAGACAAGATCCAGACCAGGTCGATTCGGCACAATCTCGGCGTATGATAGGACGTTTTTTGATCGACTCATAGCAAGATATCTCACCTACATGAATACTGCGCTTCCCGTGATCAATGAAGTGCGAATGTGGGAAATGGCTACCTCTGTTTACCACGACGATGACAGGTCGCGTCTAGCCACTCTCTCAGCGAACACGTATGATGCTATGCCTCCTCCGTCCTTGCCGCCTTCTCCCGCCACGGATCGCGTCACAATGTCGAAGCATAGATATGTCGTCTTGATGGCGCTTGCGATCGCCCTAGCATCTCTTGGCCGTTCCCATAACTTTAGCCCGGAGCTTCGACGACTCGGACATCAGTATTGGGCTGAAGCACAGGCAATGTTCCCGGTTCTGTTTCGTTTCAGTGACATCGACAAGCTTCGAGCTATTTTACTACAGCTGCAGTATGCTTTGTTGGTTCCGACCTCTGGCAGCGTTTGGGAGTTGTCCGGTGCGGCTATTCGTCTGGTGACGGAACTCAATCTTCATGTTGACCGCGAATACGATTCGGCTGCCAACGCCCCGTTTACACACGAAACCATCGATCTCCGTCGCCGTCTTTTCTGGACGACATACTGTCTGGATCGAAGTTTGGCTGTGGCTCTTGCTCGACCGCCTGGTCTGTCGGATGCATGGATCCATGTTCAGTTGCCGAGCCTGCTTTCGGACACGGATCTGCTTCGTTCTGATCGCGATCCGAGCTCATCGTCGTACGACAAGTCGCAGATCGATTCGATGAAGCAGATCTTTCGATCGCATATCAACTTGCGACGGGTACAGTCAGAGATTCTTTGTCGTCTACACAGTGTCAACCCACGTGACTACTCGCTTGATAATGATGGGATCAGTCTTTCGCAACCGGCACCTGCAAGACCTTCATTGGCGCTTGTGATGGAAGTGGGACCACCGACGCCAAATCTAGAATGGCAATCGCGGATGATGGACAAGCTGGTGGAATGGAGGTCAGAATACGATCGAATTCGGTTGGCAGCTCCGGTGCACGACAGATCACAGGGGGAAGGTGTGGCTTCCACCGCAACGCCCTTCATTACTCGTGATTGGATCGACCTCAATCACAATCTCACCATCTCTCTTCTCTTCCGACCTTCTCCCAACAACCCACGACCGGACTCGCATGGTCTACAGCAAGCATTCATGGCATCTGGAAGAGCGATGAAGATCTACAAAGCCATGCATCGAAGTTCTACCATCAATTTCCCTTGGCTTGCTACGCATCATCTTTTCATTTCGGGCTTGACACATCTGAACGCGCTCGAGAAGCTCACCCGTACGGGGTTACAGAGTCCTAGTCCCGTGGTGGAAGTGGTGTTCAATGTTCAAAGCTGTGCTTCCACGCTTGAAGCGCTTACATCGCGCGATGATGGATATGGGACGAGGATAAGGGAGACTTTTGATGCTGCTGCATCGGCAGTGTTGAGGTCTGTATTGGAGCCTAGTTCTGCCAGCAAGCAAAGTTCGACCGAAGGGCATTCAAGTGCAGATATGGCAAGTGTCGAAGAGTTCATCCGAGGCTCTACACCGTTACATGGAAGACAAAGTCCGATGCATGATGGACGTCGAACAAGTCATCATCATGAAGCGTTGTTTCATGCCGCTGCTGCGACTCAACATCCAACCTGGTTATCCGATTCGACTTGGAGCTCGATCAATACGCTGGATGCAGCACCTCCGCCAGGGTCGACAATTTTTGTTGCAGCTCCACCAAGAACTGCGAGATACGGAACCCCAGGTCACGGTTTAGTACCCACACTGAGCGAGAGGACTACCCAAACAGTAGCGCAGAATAGCAACACAGCTGGTGTACAATCGCCGTCGTCACGAGCGGCAGGGTTCGGATTGCAATCTTACCCCAGCGCTGTTCAGTTCGGTAACACCACAGCGACAAGTACGAATGGTGTCGGTAGTGGTGGCGATGCTTTCCAACTTAACCCTGGCAACACAGACGCGAATGGGGCTAGAAGCGATAAAGACACCAACAGCGCAACAGAGGAAATGACATCCGCAGCACAAGGCGAACGTACAGCAGCCTTCGGCTTCCACAACTGGTTACTTCAACCTTATGAAGGTGGAGCTGATTCGCTTGGATTTTCCTCCACCAATGCTGGGTTCGGATTCAGCGGCAATGGGGGTGCGGGTGGTAATGGGTTGGTGTTTGGTTCTCCTTCGGCGTATACCCCAACGGCTGATCCTTTTGTGGGTATCTATGCGAACAACGCCGCTGAGGGAGGGATGAGAAACAGTGTAGGTGGATCTAATGGTTATTCCACTATCTCCCCCTCTGCTTCTACCGGAAAGGGCAATACTGCGGGAGTAGAAACCGACGCATCCACTTTACTCGATTTCCTTTCCATGCTACCTAACTCATCGCCTGCTAAGCCTGGTACACAAACTAAATCCTAGTAGCTGAATAACAAGATGCTTTGTTGTATACCATTGCAAAAATCGACTTTTGGTCTTACTTTTCATCTTTGTCTGTGGTTTGGGGTGGGTGTGAGCGATTGGGCAACCATTCCACTTGATGTTTGGTGTAGATTGGCCATGCTGGAACTGTAACCTTTTCAACCGCAACCAATAGAGTGAACATCGTAGGAAGTTCATCAGTCATCTCGATCCGATGCAAACAAAAGCTAGGTTGAGGGGTGTGAGGTGCTTACCAATGCAATAACGAGTGTCAAGCCTAAGAAAGTGAGCATGCATAGTTGGAGGTTTTGCCAGAAATATCCGAGCAGGAAGGAGATCACGGCGGATGCTACGAGCGATTCTTGCATCAGTCGGTCTGCTAAGCGTTGTCCTTGAAAGTCCTACAGTCTCCCATCAGAGGATAGGGGTGTTAGTATGAAGTCTGGAAATGAGAGGGAAGTAGGGGGGGGGGGGGGACGTACGATTTTGCCATCGATCCAACGTTGGATTGTTTCCATTATTGCAATCTCGACTCGCGACTGTGTTGAGGTGAGTTGGGTTGTACGGGGTCGAAAGGCGAGTGTTGTTTGGAGTTGAGGTCGGTGGGAAGATCGTTTTTGATGGAAGGTGTCAAGGACGAAAGTTGGACACGGTCGCTAGTGGTGGAGAGTGTTAAAACTAGCTCAAGACGGATGAATTGAGTATGTGTTCGGTTGTGACAGTATTGATACGCTGAACGGTAACGAGGATGATAGCAACAAAGAGAAGTATGCGAGGGGAATGTGATCAAGAGACCAAAAGTACGAGGACAAGATTGAAAGAGTTGGACCCTGAATCTGGTGCTCTAGCTCCACGTCAACTGATGGTGGGGCATCCGAACTCTCGCACGGAGCCTAAAATCACATCCCGACTTCCGACCAATCCTCTCACTTCTTCTCATCACTCGAATCTTCACACTCGCAAACAAATCTTCCTACAGTAAACCAAATTGATATTGCAATCCAACCATTCACTCACACAAAACCAAGCAGACAAAGAGAGAGAAGGGGAAGGGGAATGTATGAGCAAGAGAATGACCACCCAATCTCTAAATTAGGAGAAGGACAGTAAAGTGAAGTCCGCTCAAACAAAGCAAGCTTGTCGTATGGTTACTAAGCATACGACGAAGATTCTTTGGTTGGTTTGATGTTGGCCCGGCATGAAAATGACTTTTTCGTAGGAATGGCGAAAAGTCATCGATTAATGGGCCCTTTCCACTCCTCTCCCCAAAGAGAGAAGAGTAGAAGGTGAAGTGGGAACGAGAGAGGAAGGAGGAAAGGGGACGGGTAGAGTAAGCACAGTCGGTGGGGGGGATCACACAGTCAGTGGAAGACCAGCAGCGGGAGGTGATGGTGGATGCAAGTAATTCCTGCAGGTATATAGAAAAATGGAGGTTCCAGAAGCTGTTTGTCGATGCTGGAGATGCGAGATGTAAACGGAAAAGCGGGCGGGGGGATCACTTGGAAGAACGAGGCCCTTGTCCAACAGCACACTGTTGTTCCCAAGTCCAACCTTTGGGATGTTGTAAAGATTTGGCGATATCCATAAAGGCTTCAAGGGTGCAAAGTTCGGGTCTACCTTCAAAATGCTTTCCTTTTGCAGCGCATGCTGGGAGCTGCATGTCCCTATCACCGTATCGTACACGGACATAGTGCTGTTGTTTCGGTTTCGATCCTAACCCAAGCAGACCCAGAATCGATGTCGAACTCGGCGCTGTTGTGTCTTTGAACAACTCGACTCCCATTGAAGCTGTGAATGTCGGCCATCGACCATCGAAGCAATCCAAAGTGCACAGCAGTCCTGCAAGCGCAGTGTCGTGAGTAGCGTATACGGCGAACTTAAGTGGATCCCGTTCCTCCTTCTCTGCGCGTGAAGACATGCGAGAGGCAAGGTCATTGACAAATCGTCCCATGGCGAGACGACGGAATTCGAGCTTTTGTTCTGGGTCAGGCGCTGTATAGCCCGAGAACCATTCTGCAACGACGGCCTGTTCAAACTTGCGAAGCATGCGGGTATCTGCAAGTGCTGCCGGCATTGGGAAGCCATGGGCCTGTGCTGCTTTGACGGTGTCGACGATACCGTTGAGGCGTGGTCGGCCGTCGACACGTGGCTTGACTCCTGTGACTGACTCGAGTTGCGCATCGAACTCTTCCAGCGAAGGGTTGATGGCACGTGCTGCTGCGTCGGCAAAGGCCTTGTCCAGCGCTTGTAGCCGTGAACAGCCGTACGTATTGGGCAAAAGATTCTCGTCCGTTCCGTTGCGCACCAATACTTTGGGGATGAACTGGCCAGCAGTGTTTGGCTGAACGGCATTGGAGTGCAAGCCGCGAATCACTTGCTCGAGACTCTCGATCGTTCGTGACATGTTGGTGCTGCGGAAGTAGAGTGCATCGTGGTCCTTACTTGTCAGCAGTTGAGGCAAGAACCCCAAGCGATCCACGTAGAGGCCGCGAAGCTCGCGACCAAACCGCAAGGTAGACAATCGACCGAGATCAGTGAGCTCGCCGAGCATGCATTCGCCCTCTTCATCCTTTTGTCCAAGCCCAGACCGTGACGACTCGGTCTCTACACTTCTTCGCATTCGCATGATGCTACTGTGCATAACGGTCGTCTTGCCAGGCTCGACTTGGCCGCCCTGAAACGGTGGAATGGAGTTGTAATCGCTTGGAGCCAGCTCCAAAACTGTAGCATCGAACTCGCGACCAGCGCGACAGAGGTTCCACTTTTCCGGGAAGATATGTGTCAAACGACTGCGTACTGGTGTTCGTTCTCCATGACGGACGAGATAGTGGACTTGAGAGAGCTCGAGACCTTTGGGTGGATCCCTCCAGCCAAGACCGGGGCCTGCGGCGCCGGCGCCGGTGTTGGAAATGGCAGAGGCCATAGGAATACCGGCAGTGAAGGGTATTGATGCAAAATCGATGCCACTGGTGGTGGCGCCGCTGCTGGTATTGGTGCTGGTGGAGGCGGTAGATGATGGGCTACCGTAAGAGTCGGTGGAAGGGAACGAGCCTCCCGGGACGTTGGTCTGCGCCATGATGATCAAAATCGTTCAACCCACCAGGAGACGAACAAGATATGACACGAAGGATGTGAGATTCGTTCCTGCAGACAGCAATCAAGTGGTGGGATGATCCAATTTTGACCGGCGACCTGGAGATGGCTGTACTAATCTGCTATCAGACGATACGGGAAAGGGAAGGGAAGAACTAGGGAAGAAAGAGGGAAGAGGTAAGGGTAGAAGAAAGAACAAGGTAGGGTAGTGTAATTCCGAAGCAGTTGACCGATGGAGCGAAAAGAGAAGCTAGGACAGACAGTGCGAGTAGAGAAACGCAACGATCTGGATGTGCTTGGGACCGTATGACCGTATGGAAACACTGGCAAGTGCGATGCGGCTTGCTTTGGCTAACCGTTCGTTGCCGTAGTATGAGTGTCTCCACCTGAGTGTTAACTGTGCAAGATAAGGGAGAGTCAGGGAAGAAGATTTCCGAGGATCCAGGTGGGGAAGGAAATCGGTCAAGGGCTGACAGGAACGGTCAAGGGAAGAAGGGAAGGATGGAAGATTGGCGTCGAGAAGAAAGGGAGGGGGAATGCGACCAGGAGTTCGGTCAGAGACGAACTTGACCGACGTTGATCGGGTAGGGAAAGGATTGAGGAAGCGGCGATTGGTTGGGAAAGAAGATCAAAGGACCAAATGGGGGCAGGGACATTCGAGCGAAGCGGAGCGAGACAAGATCATCAATAGACGCAGTGGAAGAGCGTATCTTGGATGGCTCGGCACCTGAGTATGAGGAAGGACAAGAGATGGACGGAATCTAGAGAGCGGAAAGGGCAAGGTTCAGAAGGCAGTCATCATCATGGACCTAAAAGCCAGATGAGGTGGGACGCTGCTCGGAAGGTAAGGCAAGCAAAGCGAAGCAAAGGAAGACGAGGCTGAGAGAGAGGACAAGGGAAGAGGAACGACAAGAAAGAGATGCATTCCTAAAGGATAAGGGCTTTTGATGCGACTCACCAAAATGATTTGTCCTAATTCCTTCGCAATTTTTTCCTTTTCTTTTTTCTTTTTTCTCCTTTTTTGTGCGACTACGGCAAATTCATCTTGACGCTAGGATGATCAAAGCAGCTGCCGTCGCCCGTCATTTCTGCAATACTACTGTCAGCGATCGACATCCGCAGCATTGGTCATCCCATCTTAGACCCTTGGAAACTCGGAAGCCAGTGAGCTATGTCACTGCACAGAAATCAAATTCGGAGGGAACGTCGTTCTGTTCGTAAGCCTGGTTCAGGAAGATGATGCCTTTGCGACGGGTGTGCGCCGAGGAAAGTGGTCAAGCAGTGATCGAGTATAGCAGCAGCTTTGGAAATTGGATGAGATCAACTGCATCCAATGTTGGATGCAGCTATTGGCGGAACTCGAAATCATGTCAAGCCCCCGCTTTCCGGCTTTGTGCAGGCCCGAAATCACCTCTTCTTACTCCTGCTCTGTGTCACATACAGTACAGCACACACACAACAGCATGATCCCCCTCCTTGATCAACATTGACGGCGGTTTATGCCGCAACTCTTGCTGTGCCAAGAGCGACCACAGCATCAGGCCCCTCGGCAATGGAAGCAGCGTTGATGCCAAGCAGCGTTGTTGATATGCCAAGACGGCATCTGGCATGACTTGCTCGCCCTTCTCGCCGTCAGGAACCGTACTTAGGGTGAATTCATAGCACGTACACACCTGGTAGATGGCTTCGTGTGGTCTAGATTGCGAGAGCTCGTTGCGAGGTTCGGCTGCGCGAGAAAGCACTTTATGCACGTCGAGTCTATTTTTCCGGACGCCGCATCTCTTGGTGTCCCAGTGGACCAACACTCACTTCTTCCAGCGACTAGTGGTCAGCAAGGAATTGATAGTCACAAAGTACAGTGCAGTGCAGTACGGTTAGTTGAGGCACACGTCTATGAGCTTGGTGTGGCCTTGAGCAAGCGCTGCCTTCATCCTCAAATGCCGGCCAACCTTGAATCACAAAGACGTGTGGCACCGCACATTGGCAAAACAGTACCATGGCAATGCTAACCGAACAGGCGAGATCAGACCAGCTGCAAAGGCAATCGAATTACTCCGCCGCTCGCAGCTCCGCTTGTTCGCCTGGTCACAGTGACAGCAGCGGCAACAGCAACAGCAGTCCTGGAGCACCTCAAGAGCGGTACTTTATCTTCTCTGTGTTGTTCCCCAACCCGCCAATCTACTGCCTTCCAAGCCTGCAGTATACAGTTGAAGCAATCGGGCAAGAGTAGAGCAGCATGAGTGGGCCATCATTGCATCTCCGCCGTCCCGCTTCCTTCATGCGCCAGGGTCAATTCTCTTTCGAATCCGACGGCACGCAACACGGAGTCGTTCCAGATCAGTGGTCACTACTTACCCCTCTGAAATCTCGCGATTGTCCACCCTGATAATCCTCCTTGTTTTCTTCGGGACCCTTTGGTAAGGCCTATGACAGTTCGAACGTGTTCGCATAGCCTCGTGACTTTTCTAACAGACCCTGTTCTCATGCGTCCGGCGGCCGGATGGCCCTCATTCTGTAGCTGATCTGCCTTGCGCCCTTCACAAGCGCAGGCACTCCGGACATTGTGCGCGAGATTCTCATGATCGATAGCACAGTATCTACAGCTTATCACACTGTACTTCTTCGCTATGCAATAGTGAATTGTCCAGAAAGAAAGCGATTGTGTAGAAATACAGTCGGCGGTCACTACATCATCTACACGGAGGCGACGATCCGAGTCCGAGATGCACATATACATTCATGGTAGGCGCAGGTACGGAACGGCATCGGCAAACTTGGTGTTTCGTGACAACCTTGCGTCCGTCTCGTCGCTGCAAAGGCGGAACTGGGCACACGTTCGGGCCGCTTTTCCGAGCGCGGTCCGATTATTCCTGGATCTTTGACTTGTTCAGACTCTGGCTACGCCCATCACAGCGAGCAGCGAAAGGATCACAAGGTCGCGATCCAAATCGTTGATCCCCGAAAAGCTGACTTCACCCATCTTCCTTTGAATTGCCGTCTCATCCACCAATCTTGCCACTTCTGCCGACCTCCGCTGAGAGCCCAACGCGCCGGTGCGGAATGTCGATCCTGGACGATCATTGAGTTGCAAAGATGCTCTGGCATTGTTGACCGCATTGTTGTGCACTTGCACAACTGCTTCTGTTGATATGGCTGCTCGTTGATTCTGCCACATTCCGTGGTGTCGTGCTGCACTTCCTGCCGCTGTTGGCTGAGGTCGCAACAGCGGTCCACCACGAATACCTCGGCGAGGTACTTGTGGTTCTGCTCCCGCCACACCACGCCTCGCAACCGCAAGTGGTAACACCTGTGCTGGCGGCGGAACTGCTGGGCCGATTTCGGATTCATTGTCCGGAAGCGGCTTGGGAGTCGACTTGCCTCGAGGCTTGAATAGTCCAAGCGCATTGCGCAGCTGCGACTCGGTCGAGAATTTGGCCAGCTCGATCGACTCGTTGCCTACTTCTGCCCTCAAAGTGAGATCATATCCCTCCAACAGGTCCAGGCCCTGGTCTCCCGTCCTGACCTTGCTAGGTGTCAGCACCGATGCTTCCAGCTTGCTCCCTTGCCATATCCATTGCTGTCCATCTCGTGCTTGGAAGCTGGCTACGAAGCCGCGACCGCCGTGACGCTGGATACGCATCAGGACGCGCTCCGAAGCTTCTAGTGAGGACGAAGAGCCATCTGTGCGATTGGATCGCGAACGATTGTGGTTGAAATCGTTGTTGGACAGCAGAGGCGAAGGGAAGGCGCGTTCCAGCTTGTTGAGCGGTGCACCTAAACGTCGGGTTGCGGCGCCATCAGTCGAGTCGGACGCTTCCTTTGATGAGGTGTGCGATGAACCTCGACGACCACCGGAGCGACGGACGATTTCGACTACTTGCTCGTCACCAGCATCAGTCGAGTGCACCTCGCTTCGAACCGAGAAGGCACCCTGATTCAGCTTCGAAACAAGCAACTCTTTGACGATATGCTTGGAGGCGAGCTCGCTACCCTTTTGAGGGAAGCCCTGATTCCTTTCGTTGCCAGCGTCGAAGCTGGTCCTTTGTGCCTGCCTTCGGGGACTGCGGTTGCCCACAAAGGCAGCAAACATTCCTGTAGAGACTTCCAGTTCCAGCTTCATGGCTTTGCTTGATGGCTGTCGACGCATTGGCTTTGCGATTGGCTCGTTGCCGTCCGCTTGTTCTTCGCTCTGCCTGACCTCGACGGCTTTCCAGTATGCCATGGCCCCGCCTTCCTTATCCGAAATAGTGTCCTCCGCCACGCAAAGGCGCAGTTCGGGTCCTTGGAGCATTACTGCTCCAGGAATGAGACGCTCGAGACTTTTAGAGACGATCAGCTTGTCGACCTTAGTATCCTGAATTGAAACTTGGCCGCCGTGTCCTTTCTGGACGGCGGTGCCCTCGGCACTTGATCGCATCTGCGGTGATGCGGTACCGATCGCACCTCTGTTGGCCAAGTTCAGCCGCTGACCAAAGCGCACCGGCACTTCCATATCTTCAACCTCATCGTCGTTATCCATCTCACTTTCCGACTCGGATTCTGATTCTGACCGATCCGAGTCAAACAGATCTGACCCTTCGTCTTCGTAGTCTCGGAACGGCCTGATCTCCTCGACTTCTTCTTCACTTGGTCCACTTTCATGGTGAGATGACCCCGACCAGTCTCCCATCTCGGGGACCATTGACTTGATTGTACCTATTCCGGTGCCGCTTAGATCGTAGCCGGTGTGTCGATCCTCGGTGACATTCAGGTGAGCATCGTCTGACGGCGCCGCGCTGTGAGATGGGCTTACTGAGTTGCTCGCGATCTCCACGACAGGGACTGGCATCAGCACTGGTTTATGCGTCTGTTGACTTTGACGCTCCTCAGCAGTCTTTCGAGGCTTCGAATTGACTTTGGTCTTAGCTTTGGATGCTTGCTTCGGCCCAGGTTGGGGAACGTTGATGCGGCCACAGCCCGCAATGTAGATGGTGCTGGCAGCGAGCGCAGAGATCGTCCGTTCTGCGCACAGACTCTGCAGGACCACATTTCGGTTAGCGGTTGTGAAGCCCAAGTTGCGCATGAACGGTCCCCCTTGCGGTGGAGGAATCGAGTCTGCGCTTGCCCGTGTCGAGTCGTTGACCTGCACAGTGGAAGCACGTTTGACAAATGAGAACGATCTACGCTTTGGAACAGGTGGTATCCCAGCAGTTGGCGAGATCGGCAACGACGTTTTGGCAGGCAGCACCACTTCGGAAGCAGCAAATCGACCAAATTTCCATGGCTTGTTCTTTCGAATCTTGTTACCTTGGTCCTTCTGGTTCGAAAACTCTCCTGCGCCACCGTTTCCATACGGTTGCGTACCATCCGGAAGCGGCAAGTCATTGACCGAGACAGAGATCCATTCGGCTATTGACTCATTGTCTCGGGTCATCCTGCCCTTCTGCGAGTCCACAAGAAGCTTGATGGCTGAAGGTCGCTTCTCAGCGGCGTGCTCGTGAGAGGGCGATCGGCGATTCGCGAAGCGTTCTTCAGAAGGCTCCTGCTTGTGCAGGGCGGGCATCGAGGCAGCGAAGCGATCTTTGGCAGCAGATGCGACTGAAGAGCGACGATCAGGTGTTCCCGCGGGTGATCGCTGGAGACTAGGCTGAGCCGAAAACGGTTTCGTATCTGTACTCATACCGGGAGAAGGCATTGTGAGCGCTGTCTCCTGCGATGATGGGCTGTATCGTGGGTCAAATGCATCCTTTTCGAATGAGCCTCGATCTCCAAGCAGTGGCGATTCGTTGGAGGAAACAACCGAGATTTCTGAGCTACGTCGCGAATGGTACGGGACTACATTGGGTCGGATGGGAACGCGACCAGATGATCGACGTCGCTGCTGCTTCTGCTCAACGGTTGCAGACGTCTTTGCCGGCTCCTGAGTTGCATTCTCGGCAATAGCTAGAGGGCGGGGACTTGGCCTCGAAGCAGCATTCAACAAAATGGGACGAAGCTCGACTGAACGCCTCTGCTCCGCAGACGTGCGACGCTGGATCTCTACCGACATCCTCTTGGCCTGCTCCGTTGTTGCTGCTGATGTCTCAGGACGTGCTGTCGAGGCCAAGTCAACACTGCTGCGGTTGTTCGATGATCTGCCTGGGTTGATCTTTGCAAGGAAGGCCATGGTGCGAGAAGGGGAGCGCACAGGAGTGACAATCGGCAAATTCTCTTCCGAAGCACGGGTGCGAGGAACTGCAGGCAACTCGAAGGAAAGCGACCGCCTTGGCGGTGCGCTCGAGCTCGGCTCTGCCGTCGCAACCTTTGCTGCGGGATGCTCTTCGATCTTGGACAGGATGGGTGCAGCTGGCGGCGACGAGGATAGAACGCGATCCGACGTCGAACCGGAGCCAGAGCTGGAACGTCGATCGGACGAGACTTCCGAAGCTGTACTTGGGCTTGTCACTACTACCATTGGACGTCCCATACCAATTGCGTTGGAAGCGGGCGCGACAATCTCCTTAGTGGTCTGTACTGTCTTGCGAGCCGTTTTGGGTCTCGCGTCCGCTGCAGTGAAGTATGCCTCGAGAGGTGTTGTCGAAGGTGTCGATGGCCAGCTCGAGTCGTCATCAGCAAAGTCGTCGTCGTCTTCCTCTGCATCTCCACCGAGTTTATTGTTGGTCGAGGCGGTGCTCCGTCTCTTTCTACGTCGTTGCCCTCCGTTACTGGTGCCACTGGCCTCAGAGTCGCTAGCATGGGTCGAGTCGACCATGATAGATGGGTATCTGTCTTTGAACTGCGCAGGTGGTGGTGGAAGCTCGATACGCAGACTGTCGCGCCTCTTGCCTGGTTGAGCACAAGTTGAAGATGTGGCCTCGCTATCTGACACGTTCTCAGAGGCAGACGAGAGCAAGTCATCCAGATCAGAGTTGGCTGACTTCTCGCTGAGTGCTGGCAATGGGTTAGGAGAGAAGAGCAGTGAGGTCTTTGGTGTCGGTCGGTCGAAAGGAGCTTGCTGTGATGGTGTTCCGGCCACCGCTGCGGTTGACGAAGTTGAGGCGGGGCGACTCGAGTTGAAGAAGCCTTCATCGTCAGCCTGCAGTGGACTCTGAGCTATTGCCTTTCCCTTTCCATTGTCGCGTACTGCTGCGAGCGGTGTAGACGCAGTCGACGTCGCCGTTGTGGTCGTTGATCGAACCCCGGAAGATGCTGTGGTGACAGCACTCGACCCAGAGGAGCTGTTGGCGCGACGCTGTGCTGCAAGCAAAGCCAGATCGCTCCGAAGCGTCGGTGGTTTCGACGCGATGGGCGATCGTGACTCAGATGCCATGCTTGATGATCCTGAACCTGATGATGTGGCATGCAACGAAACTGGTCGTGACCCCATGCCTGCTGCTGCCATGAACTTCTGATGGTCACTATATGCTGATGGTGGCAGTACTCTAGTTGACGGCACTTTCCGGAACGTCTGTTTTGGAGGCACCAGCAGTGGTGGTGATGGTCTTCTCTTGCCTGTGCTGGGCCCGGCATCCGTACTTGCTGTTGTGCTGGCAGATGTATCCCTACCATGGCTGCCACTGGAAGATGGATCGCAGGGTGGTGGTACTGGTCGGTCGGTCTTTTCGTTTTGACTGATGCTTTGATTGCGGCCCAGTGGATACGTTTCAGTTGGAGCTGCAGTCAACGGCGCGCTTGGAAGAGTTGGAGAAGGCATGGCAGACGGGGCCAAAGAAGAGGCTCTGGAAGGTATTGAGGCTTGTGAAGGGCCTTTGCCTTTGTTCCATGCTGCAGCGCTGCGTCGAGCATCAAAGCTGGTTGGTCGTTCTACTTCCGTGCCATCTTCACTAGCGATAACCCATCCACGTCTACGGTTGTTGGACTGAAGTGCAGGACGCTCATTGGGAGCTGACGATGTTGTGGCCATGGCGAAAAGGCGTATCTGCAAAGGGGACAACGGCCACGATGTCACCGACACTTGCGTTGCCTTCTAACGTAGCCGTACCTGAGCTGTCGTAGATGGAGCCGGCGCTGTGCTGAGTTATTATTGTGTGAACACTACCATCGGATGTGGGAGGATGCGGTCTATGCTCGATGGGAGTGCCGTTTCAATGTCGTAAAAGCACTGTATGCGGCGGATGGGAGGCCTACAGCGGCTGCAAATATGGAAACTACGACAAAAGGTCGAGGTAAGCAAGTGGTAGAGATGGTGTCGTGAAGCAAGGGAGTACCTGCGAATGTACTCTGACGACGTCGACACCTTGCAAATGAATCGGACCCGATTTGCTATGGTTGGACGAGGATTCGAACAAATCACTACCAAATACAAGGCAAAGTGGTGAAAAGAGAATGGATGGAGCACCAGCTGCGTGTTTTGCGAGATGGAGGTCGGAGTTCAAAGAGCAGATGAAGACAGACTGCAATGATCAGCGAGCAGCGTCTGTTTTAGCACAGGAGCGGAATACTAATGACGAGGAGAGGGTACTTGGTCAGCCGGTCAGGTTCGTTGTTTGCTCTATGGATGGAGAACGATGTTTTGAGTTCTCTGCGGCGGAGTCTGTATGCTGTCGAGGCTCACAGACGGCCAAAGGACTCTGCTGCAACTTTCTTGAAGGGAAGGCAAAGCAGCATATGAACTCCGACCCCTCAGGCAAGAGGTGAGCAAGCCGGCGATTATGATGCTTCCTCGCTACTATCAAATGCAGAGTCTCGCTAAGCTAGTCACACTCGCTCTCGCTTGGAGTAGGACCTGGATCACTGCATACAACACAGCAGTATGCATTCACTTATCTATTCGATCGAGACTGCCTACAGCAACCAGGAAAGGAAGGTCAAAAGGACGTTGAGGACGAGGTGCGAAGAGTGTATGCAGCCTGCTCGGCGTTTTTGCTGCACAATTGCATCCACTATTCGACACTTTGGCTGTGAGTAAACACCTTCCTAATTTGGCTCGTGTGGAGCGCGACCAACGCACGCATAAAATTAATTAAATTTCGATGTTTCCTTGATTCTAGGAACCAACCACCGATTTCTACGACACTAACTGTACTACCTTTCCATCCTAGCTGTGAAGGTGTACTTGAGTTTCTGATCGGGAGGGCTGTTTTCACCAACCAAACCTATGGCTGGTACAGTACGGGAAACATGAAGGCAAAACGCCTTCCCGGTCGTCATACAGCATAACCCCTTTGAATCTTCCCGCGGAGGGTGCGGGAGTCAAGTGCTCACATGTTCTCCCAGCATATGGACGGTTGAGCGGATGGGCGGCTAATCGAACTGTTCGGTTTCCCACGACTCGTGACCGTAATCCGATCTCGGGATCCAGCTGATAGACCCATGGAGCTGATGTCAAAACGCTGCCCTTTCGTTCTTCTAGCCGAGGTGGTCGTCCAGAAGAAAAGGCCAGAATTTGATTGTGCCACGATCGAAGGTTCGAACCCGTGAGAAGTGATTCGCCGTTACTGTAAATCCAGCTGGTCTTAGGCGCTTTGGCGTGAGATGAGGAGAAAGAAAAGAAGGCTGTGTTTGTGTTCCATCGCCCATTTGGACCCTGATCTCGTAACTTAGCGAATGAATGCGCCCAGCCTGCGGTAAGTTGCTCATGCTTCCACTTTATCTCGCCTTCAACTCAGAATCGCAGGATATGGTGATGATGTAGTCAGCAGCTTGTTCTCACGCTAGCCGCGATCATCGGCAACGAACTCTTCTTTGTCATTGTTGCCGTCCTGCTATCCTCTCCCATACATGTGGTGGGCAAAGGTGTCAACGTGATCAACTTGGCGACAACTTCAGCCTCATACTGTACAGTACCGTGGACACGGGACGGCTAATTTGACAAGCGAAGCCGTCAATTTGTTGTTCTGTGTATGGATGAAAGCTACCCGTGGCGGCATAGCGGAAGGAAGGCTTTTGTGTTTAGGCGGCAAGCTTGACAACCTTCGGGACCCAAAGTGTGGGATAAGCGAGGGAACTTGTTTGTTTCCAGACCTGAGACAGATAGCCCCTATCTTTTTTCGACCCGAATTTTGAAGCCTGAGAAGAAGATTTGCTGTGGTAGCCTTGTGGATCGAGACCCTATCGGGTGTTTGATCATCTTACGATGAATTTCTCAAGCACACAGAATGCAATAAAGATGCTTTGCTCCCCTCGTAGATACGTATGGCTTCATGGCTTGAGCGTACGATATGCTCTTTGACCATTTTTTTGACAGGTGAAACAAGAGACCCTGACGTAGCACAGCAACGATTCTGTTGGTTTCAGTCAGGATCGCGGCGGCAACGAAGTTGCGGCAGCGTCACGTGTCGTAGAAGGGGACGCGAGGTACCGCTGAAAATTGCTGCGGTCTAACAGCTTTTTGCAAATCGAAAGCCGAATTCCGAATCGACAAGCGCATCGACCAACTTCCAGAAGAACTGCTTCTTTTCCTATTCCTTCTCTTCCTCTCACACAGAACAGCTTTATACAACAATGACAACGAATCCATCAACAAGTGAACAGTTGAGCGCAGAAGACGCGAAATATCGCACATCATGGTCATTGCCAGGCTCAGCGGAGCGTAACTCTCTTCCCATCGCTGAAGCCCTTTCTCCTCTTCTCACCTCCACTTCCACTTCCGCCTCTTCCTCCTCCCGCAAACCTCTCATCCTCGAGGTCGCCTCCGGCTTCGGTCATCAGATATCTGCCATAGCAAGTCGTTATCCATCCATTCAGTTCCATCCCTCAGAAGCAGATTCCCACCCACGCTCTCAGATCGACTCGCTCACCTCGACCCTCCCCAACGTCGCTAAATCAGAATCTCTCGACCTCCTGATCCAAAATGACTGGACCACTCTCGTTCACAACGTTTCATCTGAAATCACCATAGCAGCTGGAGACGAGGAAGGACTGTTCGACGGCATTATCGCCTGCAATCTCACCCACATTGCGCCGTGGAGTGTGACTCAGAGCCTGTTCAGTCACCTTGATCCGCGATTGGGGTACGCTACACAACAAGGGTATCGCAATATCCTGCGTCGGGATGGATGGATAGCTGTCTATGGTGCTTTCAACGAGAATGGTGGATTCACTAGTGAAGGCAATAGAAAGTTCGATGAAGAGATCAAGAAGAGAAATTCGGAGTTCGGGCTGAGAGACGTGCAAAGAGAGTTGGTGCCTTTGGCGCAAAGACACGGATTCGAGCTCAATGAGAGGATAGAGATGCCAGCTGGAAACCTTTTCCTCATCTTCCGTTTGCGGACGGAGTAGTGTATTCCTTCATTCAAGCAAACATAGCTTCAACGGCCGAAAGTCCACTCAGGTGTGACATTGCGTGCTACCAATCCTCCACAGACACAACAGTCCGATCTAGGTCGATAGTGATAGTCTTACTCCTACCCTTCCACTGTTTATTCTCCTGTATTGTGTCGAGGAAGAGATAATATCCAGGCATATATCTATCGACAAAGGCTTTGACACCTTCATCCGTCATTCCTTGTCCACCATTGCTTGCCTTCATTGCATGTTCCTGCTGTGTCCTCCAGATGTAAACATTGTTCAGATCTGTAGGTTTGATCTGAAGGAAGACGCCAAAGTGTTCGTACCACGCTGTGTAGGCCTCCAAGTTTGAGTTGATCTGTTGAAGAGATTCGAGGGTATATCGACGTAGTGGAGAATCTGGTGGGCTGGAACTTCGCTTTTCCGAAACCTGGGGGGCGCTGATGGGAGAGAATCCCATACTCCAGCCCTCCAAAATAAACACATCCAACGGGCCTTTTACTACCGGACTGCTCTCTGAAGCCGGCGCACGGTCACCGTACCCCTCGAACAAACTCTTGTCGAACACTGGTAGCTTCACTTCCCCGTTCCCTCCTTCGTTGATGCGATATACCGCATTCAAGATCTCAACTCCGAGGGAGACGTCGTGCGTTCCAGGTTGTCCTCTACCTGAAAGCAGTGGGTTGGAAGGATTTTCTTCGGCAACACGCTTGAGATTCGCATGAGTATGGTAGAGGTCATCGGTGGAAAGAACGCCGACAGATAGTCCAGTGGAGGAAAGATGAGAGACAAGAGAGCGGGTGATGGTGGTTTTGCCTGATCCTTGCGGACCTTGCATAGCGACAAAGAGTGGTGCGGTTGAGCGGGTGCGATGTTGCTGGAACTGAGTTAGGACGTGTTGGGCGAATATGTCGACCGCTCGAAGCGGTGCTTTGGTCGTCGCCATCTCTGCTGTCTCTTAGATAGAGTGCACCGAAGATTGGATGATGGTAGAGAAGGGGGGACAGAGAGGAAGAACCGTGCAGCGATGTCGCCAAGACAGCTTGGTCTAACCGCTCCTCCACCCCCACACAAGCATATGAGGAAGAGCGGGCATTTGAACGGATCTGTCGATGTGGGGGAAAAAATTGCGCAGTGTTAGTATTGATGTGATAACATCTTAGAATTATTGGTCGCAGATGTCGGATACCGCACCGACCCCTTGCATAGAACCGGCATCTCCTCACGACCACACATGAGCCTCGCTGCATTGCTGATCATCATGAACAATCCGGTCTTCTGGTTTCTTCGTCGGGAGGTCCTTCATCTCGCAGTGTGGCTGTCGCAATGCTGCGCTGCTTTTCAATGCTTGTTCACAGATCGATAGCGCAGAGCAGGTTTCGGTGACTTATTGGAAGCTGCAGCATCTGATGTCGGCGACTAAGCGAATAGCATCTACAGAACTCACGACCACCGCATATCCTCGCCTCGAAATGCGTCACTCTGAGCTAGCTGGCAAAGAAGCCAGTCAACAATTGAGGATTCCCGGCGGCGAAGAAAGCAGGAATTGAATAAGGAGCCTTGTCAGTCTGCAGATTGTCGATCCATCATTTTGGAACCCGTCGGTTAGCGTTTAACCGAGGTGCTGGAATGTGTTGGACTTTGTGCATGTATTGTACCACTCTTTTCACCTTTGATTCTTCGCTCCGAATGTCAAGAGGCAAGGTCTGAGCGGGGCATAGATCAACTGCATGAAAGCCGGTGGAAAGACCCTTTTGCATGCCTATGAGGGTTCGTGCTGTCAAAGCGTTCGTCTAGACGCAGGCGCTTCTTGCTGCGTTACTCGACTCTCTCCTGTTACGCACGGTGTAGAGAAGCAAAGTGGACGATAGACAGAGTCGGCCTTCGTCACCAGAGCTTCAGCCTGTGATTGTGCTTTCTCCGCCGAGCCACGGAAGGTCGACTCTTTGATGTGCTTCTACGGAAAGCTCTTTGGTGTCGATTTCAACTTTCGTTGGATCTGTTGCTTCTCTTCTCACCATATCGTTGTCGCAACTGACTTCTGAGACACGATTCGCTCTCGCTTCCGTCTGACCACGGACTCAACTCTCTTCAAGGAAGCGCCAACAACTTGAGCGCTTTCTCATCATACCACCAGTCTCTATTGCTCTCCTTCTACTTCTCGACATTGTCACCGTCACAAAGATGCACGCCGCTTCATTATTTACCACCCTCACCCTAGCTTTTGGCCTGACCACTGCGGCCAGCGCCAACGCAACACCCCACGTCGTGGCCGATACCACTCCTACCACAACCACCACCTCCATCACCCACAACTTCACTCCGCTTAAAGACGGCCGTCACACCCTCCGCTTCCACCTCCTCTCTTGCCCGACCACCGTTCGACCCAAACTGTCTGGCTACTCTGCCTCCTCCGACACTTCCTCTCAGTCCTCACAATTCTCCATCGTTCCGAACTCCACCTCGGTCATTGTGCCTGCCGATTTCATCGGCTCAGTCTACCTTGCCGGTGAAAATTGCGGTAAATACGGAGACAATTGTCAATCTCTCGACCTCACCTTCCAGGCTGAGCCGAGCGAGACCGTCCGCAGCTACATCAATTACGATGCTATGGCGGGGAAAAAGTTTGTCTACCCTGTCAAGGCATGGTTTGACGATAGGACGGTGAGTGGGAAGGGAGATGATGGGATCATCGAGTGCGGGGAGACGGATTGTGTTGATGGTAGTAGGGATCCGGATGATTTCATCTCGAATAGGATCTATTCGAGCACCAGAGGTGTGGGTGTAGACATCACGTACGATTGCAGGGCGAACACTACTTCAACCTCCAAATGAGCAAAAGATGCTCGTTTATCTTTCGGACCTTGTTTTCGTCTCGGGTTCGAGAAGGTAGTGGACCCTGGTCGGTGCATCCTCACTTGCAACTCGCACCCTTATTTTTGTCGTTCTTCGTCTCCTCTCACTTTGACTGCGCTTGCAGACAAGCATGCTACATTTGACTTCGGCTTCACTCATATCGAGCCCTCACTGGACGTTCTTTTAATGCAATTGCATCCATAATACATCCTTCAAGTCTACTCAGGCTTTGGAACGGGGCTTCATCGCTTGCTCTGTCTCGTCTCTAGTCTTTCCCACCAAAAACTCCTCTACCTTCTCTACAAACTCTCCCGGTTTCTCTGCTTGACACCAATGTCCCGTTTCCATATGTACCAATTTCGCCTGCGGGAAGTATTTTTGATTCGTTGGAATGTTCCTCCTATTAACGTACTTGCTCTTTGTTCCTTTGATAAACAGGGTTTCTCCTGTCCAGCTTCGTTCTTCGGCTCCTGGTTTGGCTCCTTCAAGCTCGTCAGGTTGAGCGTTGGGCGGGTTGTAAGGAAAGTCGCCTATTTGAGCGATGTTTGCACGGATGATATCGATGGGAATACGCCATGTCCAGTTGTCTGTGTTTGGAGGTCGGGTTAGGTTTGTGAGGAGGAATTGACGCACGCCGAGATCGGGTTCTGTTTCTGCTAGAATTGCGTCTGCCTCGGTACGCGAACGACAAGGTTTGTCTCGAATAGCGATCATTGCATCAATGTACTGCTCGAACTCGGGTGATAGAGGTCCTCTTTTCGCTGACATATCGACACTGATCAAATTCCCGAGCATTCCGTTTGGCAGTTCTGGATGCAATGCGAGAGACATTGAGACCTTTCCTCCCATTGAATGACCAATCAATCCCACATTATCGAGCTTTTGAGCCTTCATAAACTCGATTACATCCAGAGCCATGTCAGAATACGCCAACCCATCAACATGCGGTGAAGTTCCATGATTTCTCAAGTCCAAAGCATAGACTGGGATCCCAAATCGCTGAGACATGGCCCTGCCCAACGAACGCCAATTCTGCTTAGATCCGAACAAGCCATGGCAGACGACCAGAGAGGAGATGGGTACATCAGTGCGCTTCTTATCGAGCTGTGCAGAGGTGGGGATGTAAGATTCGTAGTCGAGAGAGACGGTTTTGCCGGTTGCCGAAGCTGCAGTAGACTTCTTTGGATCGGATGATGCAGTGGAGTAGAGGCGGAGGTTGCTCAAAAGGAATGCTGAAGAGGAGGAGCGCGTGGCTCGCAAGCACTCTCCTCGGAGTAAGGTGAGCATCGTACTAAGATAGTCGTGGAGAGATGGTGGGGGCAAGAGAGGATGAGAGGTCGTGCAGGGAGAGGATGAGGCTTCGTGACCGTGCGCATTTGGAATTCCATTCTTTGAAGCCGAACAAAATCCCGCTCTCCGGTAAAAAAGCGGCTAGGACACTTCAACCTTCCCGAAGGGTCAACTCTTCAACGTTCACAGCCGGACATCAGTTGGTCCCTCATAGCGTATTGGCAGACCGTCAATCCCGAGTGTGACAAGGTCTCTTGTCTGAACATCATACGCACACTCTCACATGGTCCAGATGCTAGGAGAGGTAGGCTGAATGCGAAAAAGAGATTTGACACATTGGAGCCGTTCGCTCGGCTCATCTAGAAGTACAACAAATGCGAAGCTGTGCGATCCAGTCTCCTCACTTTTCAGCAATTGCGGGCCCAGAATCGCTCTTGGTGGTAGCATTGGCCTCCTTGGGAGCAGGAGTGGGAGTCGCTGCTCCCGAAGCAGGAGTGTTGGCGCCACTGCCGCTGCCGATATCAAGCTTTCTCCTCTTCTTCCTATCTTCCCTCGCCTTGATCTCTTCCTCCAACTGTTTCCTCCTCTCGGTAGTGTCAATATGCCTTGGCCCGCCCTTGGCTGTCAAGATCTCCACGCCAGTTTCTGTGATCAATAAAGTCTCTTCTGCCGCAGCCGATCGTGCACCATCCACCGTAGCCACAGTCCAGTCGTCTGGCCAGCTCAAATCCCTCCATTCGGTGCCCAAGTTGAGCATTGGCTCGATAGTGAAGATATGACCGGGCTTCATAACACCGTAACTCTTCTTAGTCGCGTGGTGGTAGACGGTAGGAGCGGCGTGGAAGCAGTTCGAGATACCGTGACCAGTGTAGTTCTTGACAACGGCACAACCTTGCGACTCAGCGAGGGGTTGGATAACGCGGCCAATCTCGCCGTAAGGTACTCCGGGACCGCAGATGGCAATAGCTGCATCGAGACACTCGCGTGCTACACGGATGAGCTTCATGGATTCGGCGTCGGCTTCGGCTTTGGGACCGACGGGAAAGGTAGCGTTGAGATCGCCGTGATATCCTTTGTGGAAGAGGGTGACATCGATGTTGAGTATATCGCCGTCTTCGAGTGGACGCTGGTCTGGGATGCCGTGACAGATGACTTCATTGATAGAGCTGTGGTATGGAGAGGAATAAGCGTGATTGTGCAAGTCAGCATCTTGTGTCCGAAGCTGATAGCGAATTTTGGGCACGAGGCAAAGTGAAACTTACGTGCAGACGCTCTTTGGGTATCCGTGGTAGCCGAGTGGACTTGGATAGCAGTCACGTTTGATGGCTTCGGCGAACACAATCTTGTCAAGCTCGTCTGTGGTGACGCCTGGCTTGGCGTGGGATGCGCAGATCTCGAGGACCTCTCGAGCGAGCTGTTACATTAAATCGCAATCGGAAAGCCGAGTCCGTTAGTGGAATGCCTCTTGAGACGATTTCTCTACAGGCGAGGTGAGCTATACATACCGTTGCGGCTTTCCTCACACCCTCCTGATCAGCAGCATTGTTGACCTTGATATTTCTCGACTCCAAAAACTGTTTCAACCCATCAAGCGAAAACCCAACCAGCAAAAGGGCAAACAGCATAACCCCATCAAGATAGATGTCAGCATAACCCGTTCGCGCAAGTAAGACAGGCAGGGTCACGGTCAAGAAAGGAATTCTGACCTGCCACCAGAAGTTGAACCACATCCTCACCCCTTCCCTGGCGTAGTTGGGCCTGCGAATCGATGGCGGAATCTTGGGTTTGGGGCTCAAGGGATAAACGGCCTTGACGGAGCCCGAGTATTTGAAGGTGCGAACATTGGCGAATGGATCAAAAGTGAAGTTAGACTTGGTCGAGGCGGCATCATCACCACCGGTAGTGGTGGCTGTTGGTGACATGTTGAGGAGTCTATGGTCAAAGGTGGTGGTGGAGAAGGAGGGATGAAGGGTTGGTGAGTGTCATGGCAACGCAAGCTTAGCGGAACCCGAAATGCATTCCAAAAATTTTGGGCTTTCTCCACACTCGAAGCAATTTTTCGATTTTGTTAGTACCGAGCCTTAACACTCTAGTTCTGTTAGCACAACATCCGGCATATGCTGATCTCAAGATCTCGACTGAACCATCGCTCAGATACACAGAAGCACAGAGCCTAGTTGATCTTAATGATGATGGAAGTTGTTTTGATTAGGTACCGATATGATGAATGAGATGGCTCAAATACCTCGGCCACCAGTAACCTCGAGAGTTTGACCAGAGACGTACGATGCCAAAGGACTGGCAAGGAAAAGAATGGAAGCCGCAGCCTCTTCAGCATCACCTGGGCGTCGCAAAGGAATATCAGCAACAGCAGTAACAGACTGCTCCTTCGAGTTGCCACCAGTGGGACGACCCGGAATACCGAGGGCGATCTTTTTGCCGTCAATCTCGATGGAAGCACCAGCTTCCTTGGCCTGGGTCAAACGAGTGTTGATCCAACCGAAAGCAACGGTGTTGACACGAACGCCGAAAGGACCCCACTCCTTGCACATGGTCTTGGTGAGACCAAGAACACCAGCCTTGGCAGCAGAGTAGTTTACTTGGCCAACGTTACCGTGAGTTCCGGAGGTGGAGGAGACGTTGACGATGGCCATGTTCTCGCGCTTGCTCTCGTCCTTGATACGGAAGTAAGGGGCAGCAGCACGGATGATACGGAAGGGTGCGGTGATGTGGCAGTCAAGCATGAGCTGGAAGGTTGCATCGTCGGTGGTGTGAGCCATCTTGTCGGCAGTGAAACCGGCGTTGTTGACAATAATGTTGAGCTTGCCCCACTTATCGACGGCAGCCTTGACTACACGCTCACCAAAGTCCTTGTCCATGACGTTGCCAGCAAGAGGGATAGCAGAGCCGCCGGCCTTGGTGATCTGCGAAGCGACATCGTTTGCCTTCTTGGCGTCGAGATCGGAGACGACGACATGGGCACCGTGGCTGGCGAAGAGCTTGGCGGTGGCCTCACCAATACCTTGACCGGCACCAGTGATGATGGCGACCTGACCCTTGAGGAGAGGGGCGGCTACAATTCGAAACGATCACGCGATGAGAAGAAGTTAGTGAAGCTGCGAAATGTATGACTCAAGAAGATAATAAGAAGACACTTACGACCGTTGAGGTGACCAGCGATCTGAGAAACTCGTTGCGACATTGTGTTTGATATTTGGGAGGTATGCGAAAGAGGTACAGTCGAGAAGTTGTTGGTTGACGGTAGGCTAATATAAGGAGAGCCTTAGGGTTAGGGAAAAGTGGATACACAAAGTCTGGTGCGGCGTTTGAAGCCGGTCAGACCGAGTGAAGCACTGCTTTGATATTTGCGAGAACATCACCAAAGAATCTGGGGCTCCTTGGTGAGAAGCCGGGCCGGATCAAACCTCGATACCCGGACAATCTTGACCTTTCTCGGCCGCCTGAAGAAAAAGAAGGTCTAACAACATTGATTTCTTCGCGAGGGTCCAAAAAAGTCACGACGAGCGCGTATAACCGAACACGAGCTCCTAACCCACTTCTGTTTGCTCTTGCTTCTAGGAGAAGGCAATCAAAACCCCACTGGCCGTTGCTTTCCAAGCGTAGAGCTGCAATGTACCGTACAACCAAGCAAGTTGCATAGCAACTTGAATGGTTTTGGCATCAAGTTGCAGTAGTTTGGACGGCTGTTGAAATGTTTTGAGAGCAATGGAAAGTGCTTGATTTTCATGCGTGTGTTGGCACCCTGCATCTTCCTTCTGAGAGTACTTCGCCTCGAGTCCAGTTGACCGGAACGGAGTTCGTAAGGTCTCATACCTTCGCCGACCTATTCAATCTCCAGACAACGACGCTTGAATCCTTCTAGACTTCTTACACCATCTTCGACGGCAAGCTTGCACCAACACTCTCGCAGCCGTCCTTCTCAGCCTCCATGTCCGCAACACCGACACCTTCTTCTACAACATGAACCTAACCTTCAGGTACATCGCATTGGCGGTCGTATCAATACTCTCGCTACACTACCTAGCCAGCTACACTTCCGTCACATATCAAACACAGGTTGACACCCTCAAGTCGTCCTGGTCCTCTTCTAGTGATGCAAAGCTTGCTGCTGCCACTGCCAGCAACGGTGTCTCAATATCCTACGCAGATACACCCAAAGCAAACGCCACATTTGTCATTCTATGTCGAGAAGGTGAAATCAACGGTATCCTCGAGAGTCTACTTCTTCTCGAGACCACCTTCAACGACCGGCCTCACCATCGATATCCCTATGTCTTTCTCAACGACAAACCTTTCTCAGACAACTTCAAGCTTCGCATCACTCGTGCTGTCTCCTCCAGCGTCGAGTTCGGTTTAGTCCCGCCCGAGATGTGGGACATCCCATCTCACATCGATCTCGATAAAGCCCGCAAGTCATGGGCAAAAGCAGCACTCAGAGGCATGCCATACGGTGACTCGCAGTCGTACAGGCAGATGTGCAGATTCCAATCGGGCTACTTCTTCCGTCATCCTCTTGTCCTCAAATACAAATACTATTGGCGGGTTGAACCAAATGTCAAATTCTTCTGCGACTTGACCGAGTTCGACCCATTCCGCTTCATGCAGCAGAACAAGAAAAAGTACGGCTTCGTCCTCGCAATGCACGAGATTCCAGGCACTGTAACAACGCTATGGATCAATGTTCGCAAATGGTATGAAAAGAACAGAGACTTGCTTGCACAAAATAACATGTTCGGCTTCGTCACCCAAGACAACGGTCGAGGTTACAACAAGGTTAGTTCTTCACCCTCCTTTTGCTCATAACCCTCCCTCGCCTTCTCTCCGCAGCCCTGCGCTTTCAATTTGCATCATTCTGACCAGCTTTCTACCCTTACAACTCGCTCTTCAAACCGGAATTTAGTGTCACTTCTGGTCTAACTTCGAGATAGCCGATATGGACTTTTACCGTTCCGATGCCTACCTTTCCTTCTTCAATCACCTCGATCAAGCCGGTGGCTTCTTTTACGAGCGATGGGGAGATGCTCCGGTTCATTCCATCGGTGCAGCCTTGCTGCTCGACAAGAGCGAATTCCATTACTTCGATAATGTTGGCTACTATCATGCTCCCATTATGCATTGTCCCAAGACACCACAGCAGAATCCATTGGCGCCGCATACCAACCGATTGCGATGTTATTGCGCGCACGAATCGTCCTTTGACTTCGACGACGGCAAACAATCATGCCTTTATAACTATCTCGAGATGCAGGGCAAGAACTCGACGGCTGCAAAGAATGCTTTCATGAGGCTGGACGATATCTGAAGTCAGCTCTCCGATCGGATGTGAAGCTCAAGGAAACCATACCCACCATCTGTCCCTCAATCAATGCTTACTCTTGATGTAATTTTAGTATCTCTTACTTGCAAAGGGAATGCGAGATCTTAATCAAACCAGTTCCTCAATCAGCTGCTGTTCGTGACGACATCCAGCCGAAATGAAAGGACGGACGAGCTAAGTGATGTAACGGGTGGTGTGAGACGTCGAGAGCTGGAATGCTGCGAGAAGTAGCGGAAGCTCACTGGTTTACACAACTACTGTCGGTAGAAGCGAGCGTTGTCGATGACATCCGTGGCGATGCAAAAGAGAGTGCGGAGCCGAGTGGATGGGTAGAGTGAGAACAAAACAATTTGATGCGAGAGGGGACACAGCTTTTGAGCTAGCTGTTTCCGAGTCGAGAATTGAGAGGATGGTTTCCGCTCCGGTGCGGAGGTGTTCCGTGAGAAGACGGAGCAAAACAGTACAGCCTGGATATGACCAAGCAAAGCATTTCGCAAATGTCACTGTTCCGTTTTCATGCGGAGCAAATCTTGAAGAAGCGAGCTGAGTAAATTTGGCGTCACACAAATCAATTCTACTTCGAGGCTTCCACACAGCTGCTCAGCATCGATGCGGAACACATAACAAGAGAGTTGCAATGCGGAGTGATTCTACTGCAACACCTCGAGTTTTCCGATGCGGAGCGGAAAGAAGACGTCTGCTGTGCGGTTGAGTGGTACTGCAACACTTGCACACGCTTCAAATGTTCCGCATCAACGCGGAGCGGAAAGCAACATGATTGCTGTGCGGAACAGAGACATTTAGCAGTCGTGCCCAGCGTGTTTTGCGGAGCAAGCGACGAAAAAAGGTTGGAAGATGCTCAGTGACGGCTTATTCAACAGACAACAGGTGCGGAAGTGGATCCTCTGGCTCGAGCATATATAGCAAGGTTCCTCCCAGCTTTTCTATCCCCCTCGTCCAACTCAACACACTCGCAACATCAAGCTACCCTTGACGTGACCTCAAGTAAGTCTCGACAGTCCCCTAGCAAAGAATCTGCGATTCCACTTCAACTTTCTGGTAGCTGACTTGCCGAAGATCCTTCTTTCTCCATTCTCTCGCCTCAGAATTGCAACAAGATGAGCAACAACAAGACTAAAAACAGCACCATCACATACATTCCTGAGATGCCGATGGCGGGTGACTACTCTCCTCTTCCCGAGAGTGATTTGAAGATCGCAGTGCTTGCCACGGATCACTATGTCGAAGGCTCCTTCGCGGAATTTGATGCTGCCGCCAGGAAGGTTTACGGCTACAGCCTGACAAGCCACGGAGACTATGAGTTCCATGGCGAACACTTCAACACATCGGTCCACTTCATCGTAGCTGAAGACATGGTCCACATGACTTTGGAGCAGGTGGAGAAACTTCCAGGCTACATTCGCATTCATTTTCCTCGTAATCTCGACGTCTCCAAGATCGTGAAGTTGAACCCCTCCAGCGACTTCAAAAGCTTCGCCGCTCAATCATGCAATTTCGACGTCTCCGCCAACTCCAACAATACTATGAATGGTGATAATGTCCCTGTCGTTCGGGTCAGGTCTGCCTACAACGTCGGAAACAACTTCGGCGACGGTGCCCCTTCTGCTGCCAACAAATAGGTCAACTAATACACTTGTGACGCCGCTTGTGTCGTTGATCCGATCCATGTTCACGAACACGACGTCAAGGACATCTCCGCTGGTGCTGGCGATGCTGGCAGCAGCCTACACAGTCAATCATAAGTGTGAGAATGCTTCGATATAAAGGAGGAATAACAAGTGGATTGCAAAAGATTGAAGTAGAAGACAAAAAACGAGCAGCTAGTGCGAGAAGAACACCTCATCACCTGCGCTCAATCTATCGTCGAATCAAGCAAATTTGCACAAAGGCAAGTGCGAAAAACTTCAGGGTGTTCATCTAGCTTCGGCAGCTGGAAGAAACGAAGAATGTAAAATAAGCGAAAAGGAAAGTAAAAGGCGTTGGAGTCAAGATGAAGAAAGGCTGGAGCGGAATGAGGTGTTCAATGTTGATGCGTGAAGACACGATCTCATTGTCATTCTCGCGCAAAGCCTTCGACGGAAGAAGCTTACCCCTGGGTGTTGATGTCGAGGAAGAACCACTCTACGGGCTTGGGAAGAACGCCGATGTCCTTGTCCTTGGAGTTGAGGAACTTAGGGTAGAGCTTGGTGTCAAGCAAGATACCCTCCTGAGGAGCATTCGGGCCGGCGTCAGGACTAGTAGTGTTCCAGTTGCCACCGTTGTGCTCAACGACCCAAGCCTGGATCCAGTGCTCCTTCTCCTTGTCCGACTGGGGAACCTTGACCAAAGCGCGGACCTTGCAACGACGGTCGTAGAAGTTGTTGAAGTAGAGGTAAGGAACACTGATCGTGTACCTGGGTACACCGTTAGGGAAATCTTGTGGGTTGGCTGTGTCGGCACATCCACCATGGTCAAGCGAGGGAAGAGGGTCGAAAGCCTTGGCAGGGGAGTATGCGTGGTAGCGATAGCTAGGACTGAGGTAGCACTGCACGTTGTTGTCGTCCAACCAGGCCTGCTGAGGGCCATACTTCCTCCATTTGCACTCAGGGTAAGTCTCCTTAACGTCCTTGGGCGCGGGAAGACCCTCACCGTTGTGGATAAGGTACTTGTTGTTCAGGAGGATACCGAACTCGGGGTTACGAGGCTTAGCGGCAGGAGCAGCAGCGGCAGCAGGGGCAGGAGCATCAGCACGACGAGCAAACTTGTCGGCGGTGAAGGTGATGTCGATGCTAGCCTGAGCGGCAGGGAGCAGCGCGGCAGCGAGGGTGACGAGGGAAGCGAATGCGAACTTCATCTTGACAGTGTGGTGGAATTGGAACGAAGGGAAGGGAGCTTAGGTTTGAAGATCTAGGGTAGGAATGGGGGAGGGGATGTGTGAGTAAGTAGGTGAAGGACGATCTGGACAAGGGAGCAAAACTTCCGGTTTATGTATCTTTTGGTCACACGATGTTGAATCTCCAAGGTAGAGCATGTAAAAGAGGTCGTTGAACCAGCGCAGTGTTTCGTGTCAGTATGTGTCCTTGATACCCTGTGTTTGCACAACCCACCTGTTCCCACACCGAGACAAGACGACCTGGCTTGATGTTTGGGATCGTCTCTTCATTCGCAAGCCATGCCTGCTGCTTTCAGCCATTCACGTCCCACCTCTTTCAAACTGTCCGACCAGGAACAGAGCCACGCCCGTTCCAACGTCACTATCGTTGACCTCGATTGCGAGCTACGTCGCCACTAGTTCTGCACCGAGCCCCACCCGCTGCGCTACATGAGGAGAACGAAAACGTGGATGGTCCACTTGCATACAGCTAGACCTTCATTTGTGTCTGTGTGATGATCGATCTGAGCTCGGAGCCTTTCATCGATGCATCGCGAGATGACGAGAGCCGTGCATAGCGTACCTGAGATGCAACCTCATAGAGAATCCATGCAATCGTCATGGTGGGATGTATTTTGGAGAGGCGTGTCTTGTTGTGCAACAATCACCACCCACATCGGGGCAAGCTGCCCAGCTTACTGTACTTGTGCGTCTACACCCCTACAATATGTTCCCACCCAATTCGGTGTTCCGAAGTAGCCCCACCTTCATGAGAACCTCAGCTGATGAAGTGTTGGCGAAGAGGCGTGAGCGTTCGCAATTCATCCACTTCCGGGCTTGAACAAACATCGGTTCTTGAGTTCGTCACGTGTGCGGACATGTGTAGACTAGATGCACAGTCCCCACATGTCGCCATGAAGTAAATGCGGTACAGTATTCTGTTGACTTCGGTTGAAGGGATTCGGAGAACTACAGTAAGACGGAAGAATGCGGGTATCGAGAACGGAAACAATATCTACAAACAGCCAATGGAGATTCAAAGACAAAGCCGAATCCGATCAAGAGCCTCCGCCGCCGCAGCCTCCACCACCGCAAGCTGCTCCGCCGAAACCGACACCCATTCCACCGACACCAATAGCTGTGCCCAAACCGATGCCACTGACGGCCATCATTCCGTAGACGCCGTACAAGCTGTAAGCATGGTGTGTGGCGTCGCCGGTTGTTCCTCGACTGACGTAATGCGTGCTGTAAAGTGGGCTGTAGTAGAAGGGGTACAATCCGGGAGTGTCGTAGCCGAATCTGTAGATAGTGAAGTAAGAAAAGTCATACGAAGAAAGGGTCAGTCGAATGTTCGGGTATCACAGGTCAGTAAGATGCTCCTTGAGGTCCCACTGATAGCCACTGCAGGTGTGTTGTTCAGGAACGAGTGGGAAAGGAAGAATGTCAGAGATAATGACTTACACAAATGCGCTCTCGTGTCCTTCACGGCGCTTGCCTTGCGCCCACTCTTTCTCCATCTGTTCACGAAGTTTATCGTGACGATGCTCTTCTTCCTTTACAATCACGGCTGGGTGAGAACTTGGATGAGTTGCGTCTTGCCAGACGGTAGTATTTTGTTCCTTATCGCCGGGCAAATCGCGAGCTGCACGCCACTTGCCTTTCATGCGCGAAGTGAAGCCAGACTTGGATGACTCGCTCGCATCTTTGGCGCCACTGCTGCCGCTACCAAGCAGACCCTTGAGCTTCTTGAGCGCACCAGGATCGTTGTACATGCAGCCGCACATGGAGTAAGGCTGACCGTATCTGTCCTTCCAGAGAGCGGCGGTGCGATCAAAAGCGTCTTTCAAGATTCCGGTCTCGATCGCATCGTCGTGATTGACAAAGCGGCCGACGAGCCTGAAGCAATGGCTGTAGTAATTGGCTTTAAGCTGATGCGTATGCCAGCAGAGGTCGATGTCCAAGGTGGGTGTCAGCAACGTGGCGGTGGCTCCCATGAGTTCAAGATATTTGTGATAACGGATCAGACTGCGCGAAAGAACGTCATCGAGCGCTCCTCGTTCGACCAGAGCAAGATGCTTGGACCAGCCGAGCTTTTCCATTTCCAGGTTAAAGCTCGTCTGGCGCTTGACGCCATCGACGACGTCGCAAAGCCCTTCGCCGTAAGCAGAGGCGTTGCCGTTCTGGTAACTGCGCATGAGCATAGCAATGCGAGCCATCTGCCTAGCTTTTTCTTCTGGGCCCTTCAGTCTTGGTGTCACCGCAGAGCTCATCCAATAATCCTCGAGCCATGTGCGGAACGTTCGCATATTGTAGTTGCACTGCTTTCCAACTTCTTCGATGTCTTGCAGGGTCGCGTTCTTGGAAACGCGATGGTCTTTGTAGGCAGCTGCTTCGACGGGTTTCTCGTGCTGGAAGACGGGCGTCAGCAGAGCTTCGCCGAAGTAGTCTCTTGAAGAGAGCTGAAATTGGGATGCTCCAATCATGGTTCCAGCCATGAAGAAGGGTCTCTGGCCATTGTGCTTCTTACCGGGACTCCTGCGCCACTGCTGAAAGTCTTGGAGAAAGCGGCGAAACTGAAGGTGATCAGCCGAAATGAGTTGGGTGCACTCGTCAGGAGGCTGGCCAGGATTGCAAACGCGCTCCCAGCCAAGTTCACCGATGCCGAGCTTTAAGGGATCCTTGCCCTGACCAGTCCAAGGAACGAATTGAGTCCTTTGACAACGGGGGCACTTGACGCGAAGACCGAAGATATCGCCGCCGTTCTGCTCTTGCGCAAGAGTGGGATGTTCCGGCGGAGGCTGGAGACTGAGATTGTATGGTTGCTTGGAACGTGTCGAACTGACCTTGTTCTCCCAAAAATCCTTAGCCGGTTCGTTGTCGACGAGAATGGGCAAATGAGGATGAGCTCTCTGAGCTAGCTTGTGAAGTGGATAGTCGTATGAGCTGAGTCGGAAGCGTGAAGCAAGTCGTTGTACGTCCTCCTCTCTGGCGAGCGGATTCAGATGATAGGCGTGTAGCACGAGGGCGACGTCGATGGGAGGCAACGCAAAGTCGGGCAACTGCCAGGCTCGATCGAGATTGAGACCTCCTTTGCCATCACTTACATCGACGTCATCTACCTCAAGCATCATATCTACCATGTGATCCTTGATGGCGGAGGATGACAGGATGTGGGTGAACCAGAGTTCCATGCGATAGGCGGCACGGTTAAGATAAATGTTCCATCGACGTTCGCGTTGAAGTTGTTTGCTGAGCTCGGCAGTAGCCTCTTCAGTTTCCTGCTGCGATGGCTTATTGCGAGACTTGGCGTCGACAGGCGGAGGTGGATCTGCTGCGGGGGCGTAAGGGGGAGGAGGGGCATCGATGCCTGGTGCATCAATGTGACCATCATCCTGTTGAATGCAAGAAGGATAGTCAAAGTACTCAGTGCCGTCCTGAACATGTTGACGAAGGCGATCAAAGAGGTTGAGCAATTTGAGATGTGCCTTGAGGTCGTTGAGGTCGCAAAAATCTCTGGCCGTGTTGGCGAGACCGATCTTGACGCCTTTTTCGAGTGCATTCTTGACCTCTTTGCGCTCTTCTGGTGTGAGACCGGGGCCATCGCAGAGCTTGATGGAGGCGTCTTTGAGCGTGAATGCGATCTGATCGACCTGATCGGAAGGCCCAGCGGCGGTGCTTCCTGTGGCATCATTATAGTTGGGCAGCTGCGAGGCAGGAGGAGGCTCTAGGGGGCTATCGTTGGAGCTGGAACTGGAGCCAGAGCCATCACTCAGCGGTGGCGTAATGGTATCCCTCATGATTGTCGTGTATGGTATGAGGACAGCTAGCGCCGTAAAGGGTTGCAGTCCAAGTGTTGGTAGAGAGTAAAGCTCTGACCAGCTCAAAGGCTCCTTTTTTAAACTGTTGGACAAGGTGCAGTTGAGCGGCTGAGCGTAGAATGGTCGGAGAGTTGCAGTTGCCGTTCTTGGCGCAGCACCCGGCGGAACAAGAGTCTACGTGTATTCAAGTGGACGTAACCGACATCAAGTCCTTGCCGCCAAAACCAAAAGAACGTGGATGGCAGAAACGCACACAAGTGGCGAGAGTACAGGCACAGGCACAGGCACAGGCACAGGCACAAGCACAAGCGTCGGATCAATTGCGTTGTGTGCGTTGTGGTGTGGCTGATGATTCTATGCGACTCGCTTAGACTCCGCTCACATACGAGTCACTTCCAAAGAACAACAACGCACAAAGGAGAGTGGGAACCGATGGGCAGCCACTCCACGGAAACACAGGCAAGATACCACAGTAGAGAGTGAGCTTGTACGACATGTGCACAAGGGTCTTTGTGCCTAACGTTCTATTGGGGGTTGCAAAGGCGAGGCACCAGGAGAGACGAGCATGCGGGGTAAATACGACTGCATGTATAAGTGAATACAGTACATCATGAGAGCGAACAGGCAGTGAATCCGGCTTGCTTACTACCCAAAGCCTTCCTCTGTTCTGTTCTAGTCGAGTACACTATGATTGGTTTGCGAGCTTGACTGTCAAAGACCCTTATCAGTTGCCTTTCGGCGGAACCTTGGCCGAGTCGCCGGCCAATCAAAATAAGGGTTTTTCTCGTCAATTTTGTGACCTCTTTTTCTGTCCGTTTGTCATGACATTTCCTCTCCCATTTTTCTCCTTTAAG
The DNA here is from genome assembly GCA_019972555.1 of Ustilago shanxiensis. Lineage (NCBI taxonomy): Eukaryota > Fungi > Basidiomycota > Ustilaginomycetes > Ustilaginales > Ustilaginaceae > Ustilago > Ustilago shanxiensis. Next base: position 1,141,873 of record BPMX01000003.1, on the reverse strand, counting down.
AATGGCGTGACGGAACCGAAAGTCAGTTTTTGAGTTGGACCCTGAAGCTTTGACTTTCTTGTTCCTGTATTCCTTCCTCAAACAGCTTGTACTCTGATCCTCATCTTCACATCTAACACGCAACTATGTCGGCCATTCGAGTTGTACACCCCAACCCCGATGTCAAGCGCGGTGTGCAGTACTGGGAAGGCGTTGAAGCCAGCGTAGATGGCGTCCTTGGCGGCTTCGGTCACGTCTCTCGTGTCGAGTCGCTAGGTTCTCGCTCCTTCCTGCTAAGTGTACTGCCACATCTCTCGTTTTGCGCTCCAGCGTCATCCAACGCCTCATCATTCCAATGGAAAAAGGACAAGGTCGCAGAACGAGGTGGAAAGGGCAAAGCTAGAACTCGAGCTCTCGACTGCGGTGCAGGTGTCGGACGAGTCACTCAGCACAGTCTCATCCCTATCTTTGATGAGGTACACATGGTCGAGCCCGTTGCCAAGTTCTTACTTGAAGCCAAAAAGCAGTCAACGTCTTGGCCTCAGATCCAAACACCACCCAGCAAGTCTCCATTTCAGGCACGCAAAGCGGTCCACTTCCACTGCTCTACCTTACAAGATATCGAACCAAGCCGACCCTATTCAACTGCACAATCCGTAGAGGGAACCAGCACTATCCCACCGACCGTTTCCGTTGATGATGATTCGTCCACTCAGGAACCAGAAGCAGCCACCGAGGAAGACGGCGTAGCAGGATCGCAAGTGGAACCCATGACCTACGATTTGGTGTGGGCGCAGTGGTGTCTGCAGCATCTCTCCGACAAAGACTTGATAGCTTTCCTCAAACGATCAAAGGCGGCTTTGAAGCCTGGTGGAGTCATCGGCGTCAAAGAGAATGTTTGCAGCGAAGAGACAGATGGCACCGAACGTGTCTGGTACGACGATGAGGACCACAGTATTACTAGATCTACAAAGGCCTACGAGCGAGTATTCAAGGAAGCCGGTCTAGAGATTGTCAAGTGCGAAATCCAGTTCGGGATGCCAGCAGAACTCTTTGTCGTCAAGATGTAGGTACCCAACGATAGAAGATGCAGAGACTAAACAGTGTACTCAGAGCTGACATCCTTCCATCACTACTTTGGCATACAACAGGTGGGCATTGCGTTAGATCTCTTAGCAAACAGATGCTTAGCATAGAACCAGGCCAATCGCAATGTTTTTTCACTCGGCACTTGACGTGCTCAATGATTCACGCCGTTTGTCAACAATGAGGTTGAGATGTGTAGAGCCGTTCGGCAGAAAAGAGATCCTTCGGGTATGTAATCATGAGAATAGTTGATAATGAGAGACTCTAGTTGGTAGACTTGCGAATCTTGTCGAGCATAACTTCCATCCTTGCTCCCAGATTGGGCTGGCCCCTAGCCTGTCCCGTGCGACTGCCACTCGGTTTATGCCACATCTTGTTCTTCTTCGATCTTTCCTGCTCCTTCTCTTCTTTACTCCTTGTGTCTCGCACTCTCTCCTCTTTCTCTTCCCGCTGAATCTGTTTGGGCAAAGGATGCGGCAATGGCTTCTTGCTTTTCCCTTTACCGTCCTTTCTCGGTCTCAAATCCTGCTTGCCTCCTGATAGTAACACGTCCAGTCCTGCGTTATCGTCTTCTCCTCCGTTCTCAGGCGCAAACCTCCCCTGGTCTTTCGGCAAAGTGAAGGGCAGTACTGGTGCGTCATCATTTGCTGCTGTTGCTGATGCGCTGCCGCGTGTCCCTAATGGTGCTGCATTGGCATTAGTTGCACTGCCGCCAGCTTTGTCTTGCTTGAGCTGCTTGTAGTATTCTTTCTTGACTTTGGCTTTGTGGATGAGCTCAGCCTTGATACGTTTATGCTTGCCGAGGTAGGCGCCGTCCGGAAGATGCTTGGGACCAACTTGGAAGCCTCCTGACTTCTTGCCGTTCGAGGGAGTTGCTGATGTGCGGTGCTTGACTAATTGTTTCTTTGTAAACTTGCTTGGTGGCGCCATCTTGTGGTTGCTGCCCTGATCAAGTTCGAAGTAAGGTGAAGACGAAGGTGGTGTTGGGAAGAAGAAGGGTCCAGGCAAAATTTAAAGAATCCTGCAGCCCAGAGTGGAGGAGTAGAGAAATTTCGTTCGTGCGAAAAGAAGAAAACTCAAAAAGACTCATCACTTGTTTGAACCCTTTCTGCATATACGAAGCAACTCCCATTCCCATCTTTGTACGACCATCACAGAACTACTTATCATTACCAATCGGAATCTTCTAGCAAGATGGGAAAATCAACAAAAGATAAGCGAGACATCTACTACCGTCAAGGCAAGTCTGAAGGCTACCGTGCTCGTTCAGCTTACAAGCTGCTTCATCTCAATGAGCAGTACGGCTTCCTAGGCGGTGCTGAAGATTACGCACTCGACGCAGCTGAAGCATCATCTTCAACTACTTCCAATGATGCCGCTTCAACAGATCCATCGACCTCTTCCGCCAAACGCTTTCCAACACCGACTCGAGTGGTTGACCTCTGTGCAGCTCCCGGATCATGGTCTCAAGTCCTCTCTCGCCGCCTTGCTTCCGTCCCTGGCTCCCACCTCGTCGCAGTAGACTTGCAGGCCATGGCACCGCTGCCCGGAGTAACACAGATCATTGGAGATATCACCACTCCCGCCACTGCTGATGCTGTCAGCCACGCGCTCTCAGATGGTCCGTCTTCCTCCTCTAACACTGCGACAGACGTCAAAGGTAAAGGCAAAGCTCGAGCGCAACTCATCGTTTGTGACGGTGCACCTGATGTCACTGGTCTCCATGACCTCGATGAATATCTCCAATCTCAACTTCTCCTCGCTGCAACTCAAATCACTTTCCGCCTGCTCGAAGTAGGAGGAACATTCGTAGCTAAGATCTTCACCCAGCACCCACAAGCAGGTCTCGGCGCATCGCTGGGGAATATGGATCTCAAAGGAGCTAGACCAGCCACTTCGGGCGCATTGTTGGCAGATCAGCTCAGGACATTCTTTGACAGGGTGGACATTGCTAAGCCGCGCAGCTCGAGACTGGGAAGTGTAGAGCACTTTCTGGTATGCCTAGGGTTCAGACCACCGCAGAACTTACCTGCTGGCATCGTTGGTAGTCTTGCAGAGACAGGTTCGACAACGGCATCAGAAGCAAAGACAGAAGAAGAGGCGAGAGACGACTTGGTCCGATACGCACAGAAACTCAGTTCACAACTCCAACGGCCCGAAAGCTTGCCCTACAACGCTCAACAGTCATACAAGGAGCTCACAGTAACACTACCATTTGTAGCACATGGCGATCTCAGTGGATTCGATCAATAGATTGTAGCATTGGAAGGAAGCAATATCAAGCAAATCTTCTAAGTGTTGAGAAACGGCCATCAGTTACCGCCATCCCTGAGTTCCCAATCCGCAGGTTTCTTTTCCGACCAAAACTCGCCAGGATTAGCATCTGCAGCGTGCAAGGCGAGGAATACAGGAGTCTCTGCGCCCTGATCCAAAGTCTTGTATCCCTTTCCCTTTGTCATGTCAGTATTGACGTAGCCGGGACAGCAACTGAAAACGCTGATCTTCTTTCCCTCTTTCTCGTACTGCTTTGCCAATGCCCTTGTGTAAGCAATCACACCACTCTTGCTAGTCGCATAAGCAGCGCCTTTCCAGCCCTTTTCCTTCCACGTTCCATCCGCGACCACATCGACAAACTCCTTCATCAGCCCATCTACATCTTGAATCGTCTTACTCTCCCTGAATCTGTCCCTGATATTGTCGCCAAAGTTCCTCAACACACCGGCTAAAGAAGCAACGTTGATGATCCGACCTCCATCTTTGACTGGGATGTTGTTGATCATATCCTGCACGGCGTAGTAGTTCGTAGCTACGGTCTGCTTTGCTACGTTGGCATCGAAGCCATCCATAGCGATACCGGCATTGTTGATGAGAATGTCGATGCCGGGCTTGAGTTCGGAAGCTAGCTTGGTAATGGAATCGTGGGAAGAAGTGTCGAGTTGACGAACTTCAATATTGACACGGTCCTTGATGGAGGAAGAGAGTTCAGTAAGAATAGATTTCTTCGCTTCCTCACCCTTGCTCAGGTCACGAGAACCGAGGTAGATCGTGAGCTTGTCAGAAGAAGAAGAGGACGAGTACAGAGTGGAGGAGGGGTACTCGTTGGCGAGACGACGAACGATGCCGTAGCCAATACCACGGTTGCCTCCTGAAACTAGTGCTGTAACCATATTTGCTGCTTGACTGTGCTAAGAGATGATTTCGGAGACGGAAGGAGAGGGTGAGGACGAAGGCTGCTGAGCTTCTTATACCTTTTAGAATGTCGCTGACTGATTCCGTTGAGAAACCAAACATTAGCGAGTATGAGCATCAGCAAATGCTTCTTCTATCTCCGTGTGGAGGTTGCAACTCGGCTATTTCCACGGATGACATCGAAGCGCGGATTTGGATTGTGCGACCTGCACAACTTTTTGGATGTCATAGTCCAACACGACATCGCCTGACGCTCACTTTACCCACTACCACGTTACCGCTTCGCTTCGCTTCTCCTCTCCCCTCCTCTCCTTTTCTCTCCGCAACAGCACGGACCATGACATCTTTGCTTCGAGCATCCGCTGGATTGCGGATAGCAGCCGAGTCTTTCGCTTCGCTACGTAGCTCTTCATCCGCACTTACACGACGTAGACTGCTGCACAACTCATCCGCAGCTTCCGCATCCTATCGACGCTTCAACGACGACAAGCAACCCTCTTCCTCCTCCTCCTCATCCTGGCCACAATGGCCCGGACAGTCCTCCTCATCGCAACAGCCCCGTGAACAGCTGTCACCGGATGCACTTCGCAAACAACTCGAAGATCGACTATTTCGTCGCATCGGCCAAGTAGCTACAACGCAACAACGTTCTCAGCAACCCGTTCAATATCAGCGTTTCGGCGGCGGTGGAGGAGGAGGAGGCAGTGGTCGAGGTCGGGGTGGATGGCTGTCGTCTCGACCGCCAACGCTGATTGTCGTCGCGCTCGGTGCTGCAGGTGTGTACTACGTTGTCCATCTCGAAAAGGTTCCCGAAACAGGTCGCTGGAGATTCATAGATGTGAGCCCCGCTCAAGAGCATCAGATGGGACAAGAGACTTTCCGACAAACTCTTGCCGAATACCGCAACCGAATTTTACCCGCCAACCATCCACACTCGAAACAAGTTCGCGCTGTTGCAAGCCGAATCGTAGCAGCACTGGACAAAGCTGTGGATGACAGTAACCAGCCTCATCACACTAAAGGTGATCCTTATTTGACTCATCATTCGCACGGTGAAGAAGGAGGTATCTCTTATGGTTCGCACAACTCTTCCAGTGCGGCAAGTGATGGACAGGCAGCTTCGTGGTTTGGTAATCAAGCAGCACCACAGAAGCAAGCGACGAACTGGGAGGTGTTCGTTATCGACGATCCCAAGCAGAAGAACGCATTCGTTCTTCCCGGCGGAAAGATCTTTGTCTTCACCGGAATCCTTCCTATTTGTGCCAACGCAGACGGTCTAGCTACTGTCCTGGGTCATGAAGTCGCTCACCAAGTCGCACGACACTCTGCGGAAAAGATGTCCGGCTACAAAGTCCTCCTCTTCGGCACTTTCCTCCTTGATGCGTTCGGGCTCGACATTGGTCTCAGCAGAGCAGCATTGACGCTATTACTCAGTCTGCCCAACTCGAGGAAGACTGAGCTGGAAGCGGATTACCTTGGCCTCAGGATCATGAGCAAAGCCTGTTTCGATCCCAGAGAAGCTAGTAAGCTCTGGACTAGAATGAGTGAGAGCGAAGGTGGAAAGGGAGGTGGAGGAGTGCTGGATAGTGCACAAGCGATATTGTCGACTCATCCGGTGAGCAGTCAAAGAATTAAGAATATGGAGAAGTGGTTGCCGGAAGCGCTGGATACGAGGAGGGCTTCGGATTGTCCTGCTCCAGAGACTGTTTCTGGGTTCAGGAGTGCTGCAGGGGCTGCTAGACAAGCTTTCTCCCCGTTCTGAACACGCTTCATTACATGTCAGACACACCACTCTTAGACAAAGAGAAGATACAATGCAATGTTTTGCTCTATTAAAGCAACTGTATAGAAAAGAGATTGATGCGAATCCGTGAGAGTGCATCGCTGCAGAGGCGACAATTCTATTGTGACTTTGGATGAGACTGCAGATTGACTCGCCATGCGCTCGCCGGCAAAGCTTGCAACTTTCTGCAAGCCGGAATGATAAATGTTACCAAGAACGCTGTTCCAATCACAACACACAGCGTTGAGGTCCAGTAATATCCATCCCTCTCAATGTAGCATTCTCCTCCAGCTGCGGAGCAGGCCGCTTTACCGAGATCCGATGTGCATTCGTTACCTCCAATTCCCTTGGATGCTGTTACCCAGAGCTTTGCGATTTCTGGATCTTTCAACAGACTTGCGCTGGAAGGTGGCTGGCAACTTGAGATGGTGAAGAGATCCACTGCTTTGAGCACAAAGTATCGGGGCCAGGTACCACCAAGGTTCGAGACGGTGTTGAGGAGAGTCATGTATGTGCCGCCGATTAGAGGGTCTGCGATCTGAGTATGGAAAGCCGAGATACCGACGAATTGAACCGTAGATGCAAAGCTACCAGCAACAGTGCTTGCAATCACTACGAAGAAGTAGCCTGCTCCAATGGGCGCTTTAGGCATGCCGTGAACGATTGCCATTGAAAGCACAGCAAAACCAAGTCGGAAGAAGAAGGCAACAACCCAAGGTTGGAGCGCTTTGTCGCCTTTACTCCACCTTGCTGCCAAGTATCCAAAGATGAGTTGGAAAGGGAAATCGATCAATACTGCCAAGGCCAAGTCCTCCTTGCCAAAACCTTTTTCGACAAGTTTCAAACCCGTGACCGCTTCGTTGGCTTGGAAACCGATCTTGGCGACAAAGTGAATCAGAATGAAAGTCTGAACGTGTTTTAGGCGGCAAATGCGCCACATGATCGAGTAGACTTGCTTTACGCCCATATCGGGCGAGTCGTCACTCTCTGCATCCTCCTGTTTGAAGATGACGAGCCAGGCAGTGACAAGAAGGAAGCCGATAGCCCAGAATCGCATGTAGGCTGAAAGCGACAGGAGCGGATAGTCGAGCGGCGTAGAGCGGAAGTACTTGTTGCTGAATTCGACAGAGTTGAACGCAAGGAAGACAGTGAAACTGAGAAAGTAGCCTGAGTTGAGTCCTACAGTTTGGGCAGTGCTGGCGTATGAGAGATTCTCTTGGGAGAGCAAAGTCAATGCCCATCCGTCGACGGCGATGTCTTGGGTCGCGGCAAAGAGGATGAGTACGAAGAAGATGAGGGTGATGAGCTTTACGTTTGGCAAGTCTGCCAGAAGTAGCTGATCGACGTTGCTGGAGAGATACCAGAACATGATACCGACGATGGTTTGAATGGGAACGATCCAACTCTTCCTACGTCCGAGAGAGATTTTGCCGATGATAGGTAGCTGGAGCTGATTAACGAAAGTCGAATCAACAATGGGGCTCCAAAAGAGCTTAAGCGAATAAGGATATGTGCAGAGCATGAAGAAGCCAATATCACCATAGCTGAGCTTCGACTTGAGCAAGAAAGGCATCGTACCGAAAGCAAGACCGACAGGTACACCTTGAAGGAGGTATAAGATGACGAGGAGGATCATTGCTTTACGGTCCTTTGGTGAAAGATCCATGAATCCGGATGCTTCCTCGTTGGCCTGCTTTTGAGTAACTGCTGCACCGCTCTTGCCATCGATGGGGATTGATGCTGGATTGAGGATTGCATCTTTGGCTGTAGCGGTTTGGCGTGCTTCGAGTAAGTCGGATGTTTCTACTTCTCGAGAGCTTGGTGTACCGTTGAGCGTTGGTGGTCTTTGTCGAAGGTTGGCATTGCTGCTCTTTTTGGATGAGCTCTTCACTCCTTTTGATGCCGCCATTATCGCGACGCTGTGAGGCTGGAAGATGGGAGCAGAGGAGAAGCAGTCCAGCTGCTGCTGCAAGAGAGAATTGAGACGGTGTGGAGAAGGCGAAAGGAACACAATCGAGAATGACACACACTTCTTTTTTGCTTTTTCCGCTGGCCAACGGCCTGTGCTACTTGCAATATACTGTAGTGCACAACTCACGACTAAGGCGACGCGTTCTAGTTCCACGTCGATAAAAATGATTTAATTCTTCCAAACCAACAGCATCAAAAACACAACGGGAACAAAGTAATTTTGGATTACTGTTCCAGCGGGTGTTCCAGAGGCCATGGTACAAAACTGTTCCAGCACTGTCATTGAAAGTAGCAGAGCATGTGGAACAGTTTTACACAACCTCTGGAACAGCATGTGGTACAGTAACACACAGGCTGTGGAAAAATGTTCCAGAAGCCATGGTACAGATCAAGAAAAAAACAAGGTGTAAGGCTTCGCTTCCCTCAGGAATCGAACCGTCGACCGAACCTGCTCCGAGCTCCACATTGTTTTTTTTTACCAACTCGCCCACAGGGGCGTTTTTTGTAATCCCAGGCAGTCAACAAAATATATACATCATATGCGCGCTGGAACAGTGCTGGAATAGCTCCCCTTTCCACTGCTGGTGATTTTTGTTCCATCACCTGTTCCACAGCCTCTGGAACAGCTGGCTGTTCCACCACTATTCCACCACCTGCTGCTGGAACACTTCTGTTCCATCACTCAACCACAGGCTCTGGTACAGTGGTGGTATACTCCTCACTGTTCCACAGGCTGTGGAACACCCGCTGGAGCGTTGTTCAAAAATTATTTTTTTCCCGTTGTGAAACCGGGCGATTGGTGTTAGGCTAGCCATTCACACATCTTCACAGTCAGGCAAAGAGATCCGGATAGAGCGGCTATCGGACTTGTGCCGACCATTTGGCCGGCGGACGAAAGGTTAAAATGTGACCTCGTTCAAAGTCAGAGAGCCGCAAAACAACTGCAAGAGATTTGCAGTAGCCGCCTTCGGTTATCATGTTACTGCAGCCAATCAACGGCATCTCCGCACCAACAGATACCGGTAGAATTCTACAGGTGAGTGTGTTCCGAATGGGTTTGACTTTCTCCCCACAATCGCATGAACGATTGTCAAGCTTTCGCTCTTCTCCGACATTGAATGATAGTCGACCTAGTCCTAGATGAAAATTCCACGATCGTACTTGTTTCCAACCTTGACTCTCTGCCACCTCCAGCTCGATCTCAAACCACCCAAAGCCACAAAGAACCATCGATTTGTGCAAGCGACAACACGTCCTCACCAGTATCACATTCAAAATGACTTCCCCTGTAGCCGGTATCGTTGTCTTGATCCGTCATGGCGATAGAGAGGGCTTCTATCAGTCGCCGTCCACCTACGCTGCTTCTCAGACCAACTTGACAGTGCTCGGATACCTCGAACAACTCAATAGCGGAGCTCAGCTGCGATCGCGCTATCTTGACTCTACCTCGCCTTCCGCCATTCAAGGAGCCAGCACCACCGCCGCTCAGAATGTCCAAATCGAGGTTCAAGCAGATGCAGGCGGTGAAGGTGGTGTCATTGTTGAAAGTGCCAATGCCTTTATGCAGGGCCTCTACCCATCTTTCAATGATACCTTGACCCTCGCTAACGGCACAACCGTATCGTGGGACAACCGTGCCCAACTCATTCCCATTCAGACAATCGAGCCGGAGCAATCGTTTGTCATGGAGCCCTGGACATCATGCAAGAACTTCGACGACTTCACAGACAAAGTTTACAGCGGTTCATACTTTAAAAAACAATCTGCGATCGCACAGCCTTTCTACGACTCGATCCCTGCTTCCGTCCTCGGCAACCGTCCCAAGACGCTAGTCAACGCTTGGAACATCTTTGACTTCCTCAACGTTCAAAGGATTCACAATGCAACTCTTGCACCTCTCATCACAGACGAGATGCTCGACGTGGCCTCTACATGGGCTCAGTATCACGAGTTGGAGCTCTTCGGCGATGCGAGTCCTGAGTCACTTGGCAGCATTGCAGGAAGAGCCATGTTGAACCCTCTCACCGACGCTATCAGCCGAGTAGCAAACACTTCAGATCCACTCAAAGTCTCGGTCATCGCTGCATCGTACAAGCCTTTCTTCTCGCTCTTCCAACTCTTCCAGATGCCTTCTTTACGAGGAAAACTCGTCGACTATGCTTCTGCAATGGTTTTTGAAGTTCGCCAGGACAACAGCATGCAGCTCTATTTCCGCAATGGATCTTCTGGCAATTTCGACGCTTATTCTATTCTCGAGGAGCAGACTCAGGAGGTGGACTTCTTCTTGGATCACTACAACTCAGTCAAGATCCACACTCTAGCTGACTGGTGTAATGAGTGTGGAGAGACTCAAGCGCGAGGATGTGCTGCCTTGAATGCACTCAATGGAACAGGTGGCGGAGGAAGATACTCGGATGTCACATCGACGACGGGCAGGCATCAGGTGTCGCCGGTTGTAGCAGGTGTCATCGGTGCTTTGGTCAGTTTGGCAATGGCAATCATCGTGGTGGCGGGTTTGGCGTATGTGACTGGTGTCACGGTGGTCAAGAAGAGTAACAAGGGGTACCCAAGGAACAGGCATTTGCTTGCTCCTCCTTCCAGCAACTCAGTTCACCGCCCAGGAAACAGCGTTGAACTTCAGTCCGATTTGGATCGTAAAGAGTCTCAAGTCCTGTAATTCGTGCAGCTTTGTCAATCAGCAATAATGTACTACGACTGATCTTCGGTCTGGAGTATTGACCGTGCCCGCAGGCACGATTGATGCCCGACCAGAGTGAAGAAAGTGTTGTGGACCCTGAATGAGCGTCAAAAGGGTCGTAGGATCTGACGGCGGAACTCGTGTACACAACGCTTTTTCGGGTGTCGGGTGCCTGTAGCTTAGTCAAAAAATGCGCTGAACCCTCCACAATCCCGTCTCTCTTTTTCAGAAAGATCAGATAACCTCCTTCATCATCCTTTCACCATCCTCACGACCATTCACCAAGCTGATCACCACAGCCATCATATGACATGTCGCTCCTGAAATCTTTTGGTCAGGCGCTTCAGCGCTCGGTGGAAGTCGCTCGTGATGAGACCGCCAAAAGTAAGGTCGTGGCTTAAATATCTCATCAAGCTCGAAAGTACTGACACTAATCTTGCAACCCTGTTCTTGATCATCTTGCCTCCTGCAGTGATGCGCATGGAAATCTCTCCAACGTCCAAGAATCAGGGTGCACTCCTCATTTATGCCATGACTCAACCCGCACATCTCTCCAACTTTGCGACCGGCTCTGACTCGGATATTGGCGGTCTTTCTCAGTGCCGTCTTGGTCTGGACGAATCTTCACGTGGTCGATTCTACGGCACACTCTCCTCGCAGGTGCCCAGAGGAGGCAAGATTGAAAAGAGTGGCTACGCTGGTTTCCGTAACCGTAATCGACCCACGCTCTTCGGTAACCAGTGCTGGGATACCACTGTCCATCCATATTTGGCACTGCGCGTGAGGAACAGGCTAGCGAAGAAGCCCCTTGTCAGTGCAGACAAGACAGGAAAAGCAGATGGTAGCGGAGGAAGCGGTCTTCGTGCAGCATTGCATGCAAGCGACCCCTCGGGACCAGCAGAGAGCAGAGCCATTCACGCTTTAGGATTGGGAAAGAAAGAGCTTCCCGGCCCCAAGTTCTTTGTCAACATCCAGACAGATGGTCCTGTGACAAGTGACCTTTTCCAACACCGACTCTACTTGGATGAGAACAAAGGCTCGGACTGGCAGACTGTCATTGTAAGCACCTCTTCCCCATCCACTGATCTGGCACGTTGAAGTACAACTACTAAGGCTCATGTCCTTTTGTTGTGATGTGTAGATCCCATTCGACGACTTTGTTCTCACCAACACCGGTCAAGTCTCCAACTCGCAGGTTTCGATGATGAGGGAAAAGATCCGCACCGTTGGTATCTCTGCAGTTCTCGACGTTCCAGTGCCGCCTTCAGCGTCTAAGCCTCCTACCAAGGACGCGCCTCCCTCTGCGCTTTCTCGCTCGCGAAAGGAGGGAGAGGAGGATGACTGGGCGGTAGATGGTGATCTCAAGCTTGATGGCGAAGAGGCAAGAGGCAGCAAGCGTGGCGCGACGTACAACTTTGATTTGGGTCTCGAGAGTGTTTATGCTGTAGGCGAATTGGAGGAGTTGGATGGGCTGTTCCAGCAGTAATTTTTGTCCGTAGCCTGTCGTCAGCTTTTGCTTGTTCAATCCGAGATACCTCTACATCAATGCGTGTGCCTGAGATGCTACCGTTCCATCGGTATCGCGCCACAAACACCGATCTATCAATATGAAAGACAGGGTCTCGTGAAATGGGACTCGGCCAGAATTCGGCCCGAAAGAGCTGTTCATTTTGCACGAGCTAAAAGCATCGCTCTGCGTCGCTCTGTGTCGATGTGAATGCGGAGTGGAACAAGCGTTTGTGGGGCGGCCTGGCAAGGGCTTGGCGAGCAGGACTGCGAGAGTGGGGGTTTCGGTCTTTGCCGGTATACACAACAGATCAGAGTGACTTTTTGATCTCACCGGGGAACTCGACTTTCCCGGTCGCGATTTGTGGCAGAATAGCAGCAGAAAAGTAGAAAGCCGAGCTGGACTTCTTTTTGTGGAGAAATCTGCAACAAGACCGTGCGCATCATCATCGTAAGGAAGAAACAAGATCACCGGCCAAACGACTCTTGCGCACAGCACGGGTTGTCCTTATAACCCACACACCGCACCTTCGACTCGTTCCCTTTCTCACCCACGACTTTCACTTCGACTCCACTTCAAGGAGAGACAAAGCAAAAATGGCAGTCGATCCTTTCAAGCCCATCCTTTTGGCCGCTGACGGCGCCGACCTCAGCGTAACCGTCCTTCCCTACGGTCTCACCATTCACAGTCTCGGAACAGAAGAGGGCGAAGACTTCATCGGCGGTCCTCAAGAGCCGCATGATCACAAGACTCGAGGTCGTGCTTTCCTCAACCCTATCATTGGCCGTTTCGCGAACCGTCTTCCTGCTGGTAAACTCGATTTCACCTCTGCTAATGGCAAGGCTACCTCGATCGAACTCCCCGAATTCAGCGGACCTGGTGTAGTGCTTCATGGTGGACCGAAGCTAGAGAAGGAGAATCAGGTGGACAGCTTACTGCAGCACGGACCGTTTGACAAATGTTACTGGCAGCCGTTGGAAGTGAAGGATAGCAAGTTCTTCAAGGATGCCGGCTATGCTTCTACAAGCAGTCCAAGTGGGAAGCAGAGCAGCTTGATCTTTGCTATCGAGTCGCCAGATGGAGATTCGGGCTACCCTGGACAGCTGAGGGTGGAGACTCTCTTGGCTGTTGTACCTGCTTCTAGTTCGGATAAGGAGCTTGGCAAGTCGGCAGGTCGATTCCTCATCCGCTACCGTGCCGCTATCTCATCTGAGGGCAGCGTGGAAGCGACACCTCTCAACCTCACCCACCACTGGGGCTTCAACCTCTCTGCATCCAACGAAGCCGCTGGTAAGGCCGAGAACGGCACGGTCTCGGACCACATCATCGAACTTCAAGCTCCCGCTGGCAAGCAGGTTTACAACCTCGACTTGGACTCGGCTATGCTTGCTACTGGCAAGCTCAACCCGACCTCTAGTGCTCCCGACTCGTTCTCCAACCCCGGCTCTCATCACTGGGACAAGGTAGGTGGAAAGCGAGTCTCAGAGGGCATTCCTGCTGCTGGATACGATGACTTCTACGTCTGGGGACTTGACGAGGCTATCCCTCTGTCCGATGATGTCAACAAGATCGCCACTGCAGAGACGAAACGTATGCGTGTGACTTCGGAGTCGGCCGGTCGATCGATTACCTTCTACACAAACCAAGCCGGTACGCAGATCTACACTGCTGAAGGTCAACCCGAGCATCCTGCTGACCCCGCTGTTTCCGGTGGATTGATGAAGAAGGTCCACAGGAAGGGTGGTCAGACGGACAGCGGTAACTTCAAGAGGAGCTATACTGCAATTGAGTTTGGCGGGCCTCACTGTGGATTCCTTCAGCAGGGTTTGGCTGAGGTCGGTGGAAGGGAAGAGATCTTGGAGAAGGGACAGATGTACGACAACTGGGTTGTATTGGAGGCATGGAAGAAGTAAGGGCTTTCTATCGAGTAAGGACCGCTACCCGATTCCTAGCCGATCTGCAACGAGAAAGACTCAACACCATGCCTCTCGGAAGAATCTTCGTTTGTCTTGATATGAGAAGCTTTAAGCATGTGTGACTGCTCAGTGGATCAGTCAAGAGATGTGAGCCGAGCCGCAGGAACATGAGAGTATGAATGAGCCACCAACCAGAACGTTCTACACAAAGTCAAGGTCATACTTGCCGCAAGAAAAAAGTCACGGTTACACATGGCGCGCTGTTGGAATTTCGAGGGTGCGCCTTGACTCTGCTTCTTCTTGGCGCTGCCGCACTGTGCGCTTGCGCATTACGGCTGTTCCTGATCAAAAGCGGTTCTTGCAACGAAGAGGCTCAGGCGTAGGCGCACGATGCAGAATCAACCATGATTATATACGATGGAGACCTGCGTAACTGTGCTGCCGTTGTGACACGGAGGTGATGTTCTTGAGGGCGGTTCAAAGACGTGAAACAGATCGACACGTCAAGAACGTTGATCCCTCTTTTTCCGAGACAAGTGTCGATCGCAGCTTCGACAAACTTACATCTCTCTCAACGCCACACTCACACTTTGACTCTGCTCCGACTTCGAGCGAAATTGCGACAGCTCTGATCTTGAAGAGACAGATTTCATGCCTCACAGCAAGCAAACTTGAATTTGCACCCAAGCAACCGTCGGCGTCGGAGATCCAAAGTTTCTTTCAGGGTGCATTTGTGTCTTTGTGTGCCTGCAAAAACAGACTAAAACTCGCAGCACCATCTGCCAGCAAGGCAACAAGCCTGTCCGACTTTCGGCAAGGCGTTCGATACCTTTTTCTCTCTTTAGGCTCTTACCCCTTCCTGATCCCTTTCGCTCATTCGAGGTGCGAATGATTGGCCTTCCTGCTGCAGTGGAAGAATCGCTGGCGCTGTACCAATGCGAGGAACTTGAAGTTTATATCACTGCGGTTGTGGGTTTCATCGACTTCGCGGAAACGCTTTGTACTGCAGCAAAATGAAAAGAAGCAGCTTCCGAACACTCTTCCCACGCTCGTGCACCTGCACATCAAAAGGGCTGCCTTTCAGCGCACAAAACAAGGCATTGTGCAGGATGCAGCTTCGCTCCTTTGCAACCGAACAAGTGCTTTGTGCCGCTGTGCCGTGCTTCCCCTTCTTTGACTGCACGGTTGCAGGAAGAAGTGGTGCCAGCGGAATTGAGCCAGGCTGCAGAGCTTTGAGCGTATCTCTAATGCCGCAAGAACTGAATGTAAATTCCAGGTTGTGTCAGCGCCCTATTCTTGCTGTTGCCAAGATGTGATCATAGGGTTTGACAGCGAATGGCAGAGTGTAATAGAGTACGATCGATGTTGGTGACGTGCTCTGGCCAAGGGACAGATTGCAGTCAAGGAAGAGGAGGACAAAATGGCTTCGATGAGCGTTCGGGACAGGCTACAGCCAAGGAGGAGGAGCATTGAGAGGAACAGTCGGATCACGATCTGCGTCTACACCGAGCAGTCCGACCCTTCTCACACCGAATCGATCTTAAGACTTTGCCTCTTCCCACTCTGTCCTTCCCTTTTCCTCTTCTCTCCATCCATCCCTCCCCTCTCCGACCCTCTTCCATACTCCACTCTCTCTCTATCTCTTTCCAGTCTCGATAGCTTTGATAGCATCGTGTTCCTCTTTGCTGCTCTTGTATCCGTCTCCACTACGCTCTTGTCTCGCTCCAACGGTAGTTTCACAGTCTTTGACAGACATACCACCATCGTTACAGCCTCAGCTTTCGCTCCCTCTCACAACTACTGTAGCAAGAACGCACTCCTCTCCATCAGACAATCTTCTCCACCACCACCACCACCAACACCCCTTTGCTTCATCATAATGCTCGTCTTCAACCACAAATTCATCCTCTTGGCCGTCTTGGTCCTTGCTCTCTTCTTGAGCAATGTCGAATCTGTCGATGCTAAGAAGCAGTGCCGTGCCAAATCTCATAAGAAGCACCACAAGCACCACCACCACCAGAGCCCCAACCCCAACCACACTAAGCAGACTCAGTCTGGCAACTCTGCTTCCTCGGCAGCTGGTTCTCAATCTGATGCTACTACACCAGCTGGCTCTGGCTCAGGTTCTTCATCCTCTGCTTCGTCTGGCTCTTCCTCCTCCAGCTCCGGTTCTGGTTCTAACTCGAACGCCAGCTCTGGTTCTTCGTCTTCATCCAATTCGTCATCCGGCTCTTCGTCCTCTTCGTCCTCGTCATCATCTTCTTCGTCTTCGTCATCCGGCTCGACCATTTCGATCAGCGGTTTCAGCCCGCCCCTTGGCAAGGCCGGTGTTGCAGGAGGAAACTCGCTCAAGTGGACCGCCAAGTCCCTTGGCTGGTACTACGATTGGACACCCAACCCAGACAACCCGAACCGTGGCGACATCCTCGCCGTCCCGATGCTTTGGGGTTTGGGCCGTGTTAACCACGATGACGATTGGGCCCGCTTCGATGCCTTCAAGAAGCTCAAGCCTGGATCCGCTCCTTTCGTTATGGGTTTCAACGAGCCTGATTTCCAGGGCTCTGGTTCTTCCGGTGTCATCCCGGTCGAAGAAGCCGCCGCTGCATGGGAACAATGGCTTGCCCCTCACGCCAAGGCCGGTGCTAAACTCATCTCCCCCTCCATGGCTATGCAGAAGGACGAGAAATGGCTCAAACCTTTCCTTGCCGCCGTCAAGACTCAACCCGAGATCATCGCAGTCCACATTTTCCAGGACAACATGGATGGCGTCAAGGGAGTCCTCGATCACTTTGCTCAGTACGGTAAACCCATGTGGATCACCGAATTCGCCTGCATCAACTACCAGGGTCCCAGTCCCGTGTACTGCGATCAGGGTAAAGTGGACAGCATGCTTCAACAGATGGTCGATCTCTTCGAAAGCGATTCTCGTGTTGCTGCTTACAGTGTTAGCGATGCCAACAACGGTCCCTTTGGTGATCTGACTCCTAACCAACAGGGTCAGAGTTTGAGTGCTACAGGTCAGAGTTACTTGCAAAGTGTCAAGCAGGCTTCCAACAAGAGACGCCGTCGAGGATTGATCCCCATGCGCAAGTAGAGGGGTCAACTCATCTGAAACTGCATAGCAGTTTACAACATGTAACAAGTAGAGAGAGATGGACTGGTTCCGATCTTCCCTCAACAAGGGCAGGAGGGCTGAAAGGTCGCCGCTAGATTCGGGACCTCTTCCCTTCTGTCCTTTTCGTGATTTCGTTGTCTTTGTCACCTTTCGCTTCGTCTTCTTGTTTCTTTCTTTCTTTGGGTCATTGCTTCGTAGTCGGAAGCGCATGCTCTTTTTTCAGACATTCATCGTGGATCCTGTTCGAACGCGCTTGTATCCAGCTGGTTCTGGTCTACACCTCATCGCACGGTAATATACATTTGAACGTCCTTGCGATTGACTGTGACTGTGACCTGTTCATGGGCGTGAGTGTATCCATCGCAAAAAAAGAGTGACATCGAGAAGCGAATGCTTTAGGTAAAGTCCGGAGTTAGCGAGTCGAAATGAGTGTGTTGGCGGTCAATACTAGCACGATGATAAACCCGATGTACGAAGTCCTGCTCCATAGCGTAACTCTCTCTTTCTGACGCTGTGCCTCGAACTAGGCAAACGGCGTCACCTCCTTGCGTGTCGTCTGTGCTACTACTGCTGCAGTTGTACTAGACGCATTCTTCTTCGCCGCTGGATCCTCTCCACAACCACAATCATAACTCTCATCCAGCTTGTCACAAGGAAACTCCTCCTTCCCTAGACTCTTGTTCACCTCATTATGCACCGCGCATAACCACAAGCTTGCTGCCTTCCTTGATCCGACCTGCGGCGGCAATTCTCCTAGCAGCTGCTGGAAATGCCTTGCGCATTCTCCGCAGGGATAGAGCTGGGCGAAGTTCATGAAGAATGTCCTGAGTGTTTCTGATTCCTCTTTGGTTGGCGTGTCAGGGAATCGTAGCGTCATTGTGTGGAGAAAATGCCAGGTAGACCGACCTAATGCTGCTTTGGCGGTTGCGTTGGCCATTTTGGGCATGATGACACCTTCCACCCTCTCTACATCTTTGGTCGGCGCTGAGGTCATGGGGGAGGAAGGCGGTTTCGATGCCGGTTTGACCTTCGGATCTGAAGCTGCAGTGTTGGTGGTGAAAGGAGAGGAAGGAGGAGTGGGTCTCCAATGATCGATGAATCCTTTGACTTGGTCCTCTACCTTGTGTACGCCATTATTGACGTGTGAAGAGGCATCTTGCCAGTTCCAGCCGTTCCAGAGATGTCCAGCTTGTTCGGCACCTTTGCCTTGAGAGATCTGAGCGTGTTCGTTGATTTGACCTTTGAGGATCGAGTCTGATGAGTAGGCTAGCCCTGTCGCAGGGTCTATCAATGCAGGCGTGGCGGGATGTGAGAGATACAGAAACGAGGGTATGAGAAGTATAAGCCCGGCTAGAAGCACTAGCTGAACGAAGCGGGATATCATCTTACTCCTACACTCTGCGCTGCTTTCCCGTTGTTAGATGGTGAATTCAATGATGAAGGTGGACAGGGTGGAGTGTTGGCAAGGTTAAGATGCCAACACGCTAGAAAAAGAGTTTTGATCCGAATTCCGAACGAGGGCGAGGACCCTTGCATGAAGCTGAAGCTGCAAATTCTCGAGACCTAACACAATTGCTAAAAGGGTCCGAAGCAAAAATAGATCCGTGCACGCGACAAAGTGCTTGCCGCTTTTTCCATAGACCCTGAACCGTAGGCTACGTTGCTCGTGTGCGCAGAATCGATGCCGAATTAGCTGCATGCCAAGCAAAAGAGCGTGCCGTTGTGCATGGTCGGACTTGATCTTCCGCATCCTCAATACGGTCACTCTATCCCAGTGACGAGCAACAACTCCATGCTCTCCCTCTGTCGTTCAGCAGTCGGGACAACCACGGGCCGATGCGAATGCGACACATGTTACGATCGACAAAAGCCAAGAAAGAAGCTCACCTCGTGTTCACACACTCGCACAGACAAAAATGAAGATTCTCGTTCAAAATGAAATTTGGTATACTTGCAGAAGACAGTTCTGGATTGGTCAGCGTCAAAGGTGTCCATTCTCACCTTGCGGTTGGATGAGAGCCCAATCCAACTCCATAGCCTCGACCCATTCGTGATCGCTCTGCGGCAAAGGTGGGCAGTTGCCCACGTCGCGTCTTGCCTCCTCTGATCCGCGTCTGGCGAACGAAGTAGTCTGTAAGCATCTGACTCTCGACGCCTGTCCTCTCTCTGCATCTGGACTTGACAACGTCCTCAAGTGCAGATACAAGCCCCTAGCTGCAGCTGGGAAGAGGTTCTCCGGGTAGTTCGAATACAGTTTCAGAACCATTTGCCTGATCTTCCATGGCGATCCTAACTTGTATTCTTCATCTCCGACTTTGATGCTGGAAGCAGAGGAAGATGAGTCAGAGGGGGAAGTCTTGAGAAGATCGACGATCTGTGCTTCTCTTTCGAGTCGGTGATCAAGATATTGTTTGAGCGTCTTGCGGCCTTCATTAACGACGGGACCATGGGCTGGATAGAGCAGGTTTTCTCCTGCGACTGTCGCATCGACGGAAGAGCCGAGCTCTTCCAAAGCACGTGAGCATTTGCGTAAGCTCGACATGTACGCAGTGAGATCTTCAAACACTGTTGTGCCTTGGCCGAGAACGTGGTCTCCGGTGAGCAAGGTCTTTTCCTCCTTCAATAGCAAGCAAATGTGATCTGCCGTGTGTCCTGGTGTATGCAGCACTTGGAGAGAAGAAGTAGCACCTCCTTCACCGTCAACACTAACTACGGATCCGTCGTGAAGTGGCCACAGTGGGGAATCGTTTGCGCCTTTTCCTGGTCCGTATGGGATAAATGAACCCTTAGGAAGGGAATGCAGCATCTTGACCAGGTCTGGATCCGATTCTGAATCCAAGAACTTGTGTATCCTCGGTGCAGGCAATGTGACCGTAGCCTCGGCCCTCAACTTTGACAGCAAGGAAAGTATGGAAGGCAATCCTCCTATGTGGTCGTGGTGTTTATGCGTCAAGACAATGTCTGAGATCCAAGATGTGAGGTCATCTTCATCCTCTTCGTCTTCCTCCATTGCATCTTGACTTTTCACTGGCTTGTGTTCGGCGCCATCGACAGCGCCTTTGAGCGCGCGTTCGATCAATGGGATGTACGCATCGATTCCCTCGCCTGTGTCAACTAGAATGGATGGTCGAGAAGAGAGCTTACTGGAGGCGGATGGTGGTGTGGAGATGAGGTAGGTATTTGTGCCCGCAAGCGTGTATGGACCTGGATTCTGACCGAGGATGCGAATGACACGGCTAGAGAGCCGGACGAGGTCTTCGACTGCTTTGCGTGCTTCTGCCATGAGATCGTATTGTGTGCACCGAAGGAACGAAATGGCTATCGCAAGAGCGAGAAGATGGCGATGATGGTGGTGTTAGTGGTGGTGGTGGTGGGGAGCTCACAAAAGTCAAAGTGACGCGAGTAACGAGGCGAGAAGTGCTGGCGGGACTGTGTTGTAAATAAGAGGCTTTGCGGAAACAAAGAAGGAGCCTTGGTTGTCTCACTTTTCTTGCACCTTTTGTTTGACGAATGTGGACAGTTGGAAGTCGCGCTTTGGGCGGCTATACTAACCGAAACGGGTTCCGCTCAATGCTACAGCAGTTAACTCCACTGGAAAGCACATCGACACAATGCTCCAATCTCGGCAACCGAACACTGTTTGGAAAATGCCAAGCAAATTCACTTCGCTCGTGCCCCGCGCTTACCAGCCCTCTGAAAAAAAGTCAAAACGGGCCGAAGGTTCAATGCAGTGGATAGCAGCAGGCTGGCACTTTCATCTTACTTATTAGCTGCTACTAAGACTTGATGACTGGACGCTGTTCGCTTCTCTTGCCAACACCTTGAATACTTTGCTTTGCTTCGCGTTGCTCGGCTTGGCTCGTCTGAATGGGTTTGCTGCTAGAGATCAAGAAATTGTGTTTCCGATCTTGCATCAATATACTGTAGAGCGGACGCGGCGCGCATGGTCCTCGTGCCGACGGTTTCACTGCCGGCAGATCTAATCGAATTTGACGCTGTATTCCCCCACTTTGATAGCTCTTTGATCCGTGACTTCCATACCTTTCGCCTTGGCTCTGGCATGCCGATGCTGTCCAAACTACCAGCAGATTCTTGACTTTCTTACGGCAACAAATTGACAGAAAGGAGGCTGTTTTGTGATGATTCGGACATGACCGAGACCGTGCCGAAGCCATTTTGTTGTCTCGTTAGTAATATCTGCCGTTCGACTCCATGTGATGCCTACTTCACCCTTCGCCTCTTGGCAGGACAGGATGCGGATGGACGTTTCCGGACAGCGTGTGGCTCATCATTGCTGCAGAAGGCGGCGATCAAGCCGATTGGAGTTAGTATCTTCGATTCACACAACACATGGTGTCACAGGCCCATCATCAGGGGACTTTTCGTGTGTGCGTACTTTTTCGACGACAGCAAATGCGGTCTAACAAATGAGTTTCTCGGGACCGCGTTTCAAAAAGCTTCTTCATCATCATCATCTTGACTTTTGTCGTGTGGAGGTTGGAGCCTTTCAAGTCTTCACCTATCTTTGCATCCATCACTCTTCACATCTAGTCGTTCCTGCCATCGTCCCAGATTATTGCCTGTGAGGCTGCAGACCATCGAAGAAATGGGTGTCAAAGGCTTGACTTCGTTCGTCAAGCAGATTCGCCACGCGGTCTCCGAAGAAGTCACCATCCCTGTCAAAGGTGCCGATATCGCTTCTAGCTCTTCAACGACCACTCCTACCGGTCCCTTCATCATTGACGGTTGGGCATGGATCTTTCGCGCATACCTCGACTTCTTCACCGAATCTCTTCGTGGTGGTGAATACATCGGCTACACTCTCCACATCCGACATTTCGTCAATTCGCTCCGTCAAGCTGGCCTCGAGCCCATCTTTGTCTTTGATGGTCCATACCTCCCGCTCAAACTGCCCACCGTCTTTTCGCGCATGAATGAGAGCGCGAGTAGTCATTCAGCATTCATGCGCTCTTCTTCGCGCTCTAAGCCAGGATTCCAGGTCTCAATGGGTGTCTTTCCTCCGCTGATCTACGATTGTACTTTGGAAGCGCTGAGGCAATGCAAGGTGCAGACTCTGGTGGAGGAGATTGAGGCGGATGGTGCAGTAGCAGAATTGGCGGACAGGATGGGAGGCTGGGCTGTAAGCAACGACTCGGACTTCTTCATTCTCTGTGCTAGGGGAACGCAGTGTAAGGGCTATGTGCCAATTGATACATTGGAGTTTTTGGCAAAGCCACCGCAGAAAGATACGGTTCAAGCAGCGGATACTTCTACTGCGTCTGCTTTTGAGGACGATGGCTTTGCACCGGTCGGCAAAGGTGGCAAAGCTAGAGGTCGCAAGGGAGTCAGAAATACCGAGCCTGCTCAAGTACAACTACAAATACTTGACCGACCCCCTCAAGGCTCAGAGGAAGGCACGCTCAATGCGATTCGCTTCACCTCGTACTCGTCCGCCAAAGTAGCCTCCGCACTCGGTATCACCACCTCCATGCTGCCCCTATTGGCAGCACTAGTCGGAAACGACTACACAGCGAGTATCCAAAAGCGCATCCTCGACCCTGCTCTCCCCACTGGCCCGCAACGTATCACTTTCATCGCCAACGCCATAAAGACTGAAACTCTGCGCATGGCTTCCTCCGGTAACCGCACGCCAGGTCTTCGCTCCGGTACAGCGACACCTTCCGCTTCCCGCAACGGTCTCGGTAGGACTTCTGCTGGTTGGGGTGCACTCTCTGCCCGTAGTGGTGGAGGATCAGCCATGACGTCCGCCGCTGCTACTCCCATCGGTGACACCATGCATCCCAAGCTCGACGAAGCACTCGCAGCACTTGCACTCAGCGATCCCGTTCGATTCATGGTTCAATCCGTCATAGAGCGTATCCTGGCCGGTGTAGCCCAACGAACACGTGAAGCCTACGTTACCTCCGGAGAGCAAGAAGAGCTAGTTGACGCAGTCATCGACTCCGTTGCCACTTACTCGCTTCTCAGCGATGCTTCCGCTATTCATCGTTCGTCACCAAGTTCAGAGTTCTTTGCCGATTCTCAACCCGAATCTTCCCGCCCTGCGCACCGCAGAAGTCTGTGGAAATATCGTGATGCATATGCAAAAGGCTACTTTGACCGGGTTCTGGTTGAATCGCTGACCATGCGCATCTGCACAAACAGGATGGCACCCGAGGATCCGGATCAAAAGTCGATTCAGTCTACACATGCCCGTGATGTTCGCAACTGGACAAACGCCACCCTTTTCTCGACCTGGGGGATGGGTTGGGCTAGAGACACGCTGGAAGAACCGCTCCCAGATCCAGAGGACGATAAAGAAGATGAGGAAGCTTCGCATCGCGGTGCGATCCCAATTCTAGCTGGTCCAGGACCGAACAAAGTCAACTGGGCAGAGGAAGGCGATCCGGAGGAGTTGATTCCTGTTCAGACCCCTCCTTCTTCGTTTGGCAGCTCGATGTTTGACGACGAGGACGAGGATGAGGACGAGGAAGAGGATGACGAGATCAGGTCCAGGCCTGGTTCCGCAGTAGGGTTGGCAAATGACGTGGAGGAGGATGGTGTGAGACCGGCGCCGGTGATAGAAGACTACAGCAGGAAAGGCGACAGGTATGCAGCGGAAGTCTGTCCCATCTGGTCGTTCGATACGCTCGTAGGCAAGCAGAGAGAAGAATTGGGGATCGAACCTCCTGCAGTGTTGCGGAAGTACCTGCGCACATAGAAGGCAGTTTGTTATGATACATTTCGATGCCTCTCACACATTTGTTGGCAAACAGTATTCCATCAACGAGGGTTGAGATAAGAAGTCTAAGGTATACAGTACTGTGATGTGCATGCTTGTGCTAGTTCGTGATTACAAAAAGCTGAACGAATTGGTCACATCGTGAGGAGAGAGCGTCTATCGTAAGAAGAGGCCGGCGGGGGCATTGAAATCAGGCCTGATAAGTGTTGTAACCGTTGTTAGGATAAGGCCTAGCCTCGGTCATTGGGGTCTGGTACAAACTGCCCCTCTCGGAGCCTGGAAGGGTCGAAGGAGCTGCGTTAGGACTGGCGCCAGCACCTGTGGTCATACCAGCGGGTGCAGGCTGAACACCGTAACCGTTGACCTCCTGGTTGTGGTACTGCTGAGCAGCCTCACTTGGGTAGTAAGTGTTGTCGTAATCCCTAACACCCTCGACGGCGTGCGGAGCGGGAGGGTGATTGTGAGCGACTCCCTGTTCCTTAGCCAACTGCTTGTTCTCCACCATTGTTCCGTCCTGGCTGAGACCCATCTGGGCGCGCTTGTGAGCGGGCCAGAGGTCCACGAGGTAGGTCAAGAAGAAGATGTCAAGAAGGAAGGCGATAGCCCACTCGCAAACGGCAGCGGCACTGACGATGCGGTCGCATCTGTTGTCTCCAGGAAGTGCGTCACCTCTGCAGATACCGTAGCAAATGATGAACGCAATAGCACCTGCAATAGCCAATGCCAGAATAATAGCCTTGATGATCGCAATGAACTTCAACGTCGCCAGTCTGTCGTAGTCATGAGAGAGCGAAAACACCTGCAAGACCTGGAAAAGCACCGACAAAGCCACAAACACGACAAAGATCAAAGTCATAGACCAATGAACCCTGCTGTGGTTGAAAGCATCGAAAATGCTCAACAGAATCAGAGCTACAGAGCCAATGATGGCACAGATCACCGAGCAAATATCGAGGATAGTCTGCTTCTTTCGAACCGAGCCGGGAATCTTTCGTGAATGACGAAGTTGTCTTTCAGCCAAGGTAGTGAGAATGTAGAATGCCGCGGTAAGACAGCAGAAGATGATGAAGAAGGTCTTGTGAGATGCGCCGACGTCGGAAATGAAGACGATCGAAGCTTCTTCTCCTTCGTATTGGCGAAAGTTGTCGCGCACTGCCCAAATGACGAGAAGACCAACAATGGCTGTGGTCCAGGCAGCAAAAGTCAGGATGGGGAAGAGATAGAAGAGTCCGTGAACACCGATCTTCATTTTGGGCAATCCTTGATAATGTCGTGCTGTTTCAATTTGGGTTTGGTCGGGGGAAAGGGGTGAGGTTCGCGCCTCGAAGATGGTTGTGTTCGTAGAAGATGGAGGGGTTAGGGATATGGTCGAAAGGAGCCGACTGGACCTTAACCAGAAACGGAGCTGTGAGAAGGGTGGTGATAGGTGGGAGCAAGAAGATGAACGCGTTGGTCGACGTCGACTGGGATTGCTTCTTATAGTGGATTGTATCAGAGTGATAGGTTACTGCTGATGTACTAAGTGTGACATCTGCAAGAAGATTCAGGCTAAGGTACACCTGCAGACAAGAGGGGCGTCATTCTCCAAAGGCAGTTTCCCAATGCTCAATGACGACGAGGGTCATCGATGACAGGCAGAGAACCCTTGCAGGTCGAGAAAACAGGGACCATCTCAACCAAACCCTCGTCTCGCCAACATAGCATCGCCTCATAATTGACAAGCGAGAGCCGGACTCGGAGCGGGGTCTTCAAAAGAGGATCGACTTGTTCTCTGCCTGCCTTGCTTGGTTTCAGCGGTGAACACTTTCCAATGCCAAGCGGGTGAGGAAAGGGTTCGCCGCGAAAAGTGACGCACTCCGCACAGTCTGCATAGGCGCATCGAAAGTGACGTCAAATGCCGCGTTGCAAAGCAAACAGAGACGGGAAAATGTGAAAATCTCCCGTAAAGTGCGCTCTAAAATTCCGCATTTCCATCAACGATTTCAACTCCGATCGAAACAAACACCGCATCATGCATATTTTTCAAATTGTCGACCCCCAAACCATGTTGTGACCGCACTGTCGACATGTCGACTGTACTTGGCAAAGTTGACCTCGTTCGCTGATGGTGATGATTCGGAATCCGGGTAGATCACGTCAAACGAAGTCAAGTCGGTTGAGGCTGTCGCCCGGAAGGGCAAGTTTGCGAAAAGGCTTTGTCACAGGAAAGGACACGAGTTGAGACCCTGCATCGGGGCCCTGATGGAAGACACCAGCTGGAGGGGACTTCAAGGGTCTGGATTGGCCCGATGCGAGGTGGACACCTCGTGTGACTTGTACCTAAACCCACATCAACAGTAGGGACACACAGCACAACAGCAGTCTCATGATTAAGCTCTAGTTGACATTGACAGAAGCTTATTTGTGAGGTCTAATGAAGAGTGACAAAGTTTGTGCGAAATGTAGGACTGCAACACTGACAGCAGAGCCGGAAGGCACACCGAGCAGGACCGTCTACTTCATAGTGGGCATCTCCTTGCCAGCCTCCTTCCAAGCATCCAAAACAACATCTCTCAACCTGTTGAAAGCCTCCTCGACGTCTTCCTCATCGATAAGACTGAAACTCGTCCTGACATAGCAAGTCTTGCTACCATCCGGAATGAAGGCAACACCAGGTACAGCCAAAACACCCGCAGCCTTAGCCTTGTCCGAGATCAACGCAAAACTGTCTCCTTCTGGCGTAGCCTCATCCGCGGGCGGCAAGTTGAGCTTCAACCACAGGAACATTCCTGCGACTGGTGTTACCCATTGGGCAACTCCTGCTTCACCCAGCACCTTCCTCGCCTTGGCCTCAAAGTTGTCACGACGCTTGGCATAGTATCGCGCAACATTGTCGACGTGACGCAGGAAGCCAGTTTTGCCCCAATAATTGAGCAGCGCGTAGGCCACTACACCGGAAATACCGGAAGGCTGAAGATTGGCATTGGCGGTGTTTGCATCAACGGCATCGAGGATCTCGTTCGGTCCAGTGGCGAAGCCGAGTCGAAGACCGGCGGCAAGAATCTTGGAGAAAGACTCGAACCGGATCACGCGACCAGTACCCCATCGCTCGCGATGTTCGTCTTCCAGCGCCCAGTAGGATCGGTGTCGAGGTCGGGTGACGGCGTCCTGGTCCAGTCCTTCAAAGTGCAAATAGTAGTATGGATCGTCTTCAAGAATGAGGAAGTCGTGCTGACGTGCAAGAGCGAGGATCTGACGCTTACGATCCTCTGAAGCAGTGGTTCCTGCAGGGTTGGCGCCCGTAGGAGTGGTGTAGACGCACTTAGGACGAGGAAGACCCGCGGTGGCAGGGTCGGTCTCCCACTTGTCCATGATTTCGGCGAGTCGGCTGGACATCATACCCTGGTCATCGCTCTCGACAGGAACGATCTTGACCTTGAGCATGACCAATGATGGCAAGATACCGGTGTACACGGGAGACTCCACCAAGATCACGTCTCCCGGGTTGAGGATGGCATCGAAAACCTTGTTTAGCAAATCCTGCGATCCATTACCGGTAGTCACACGCCAGGGTGTTCTACCGGCAACACCGTCGAGCTTAGAGCCCGGTGTGACCACCTCCCTCTTGTGCATTTGGCTTTGGATCTGCGTGAGCCACTGAACGAGTTTGGGAATGCCGGCAGTGGCACCATACTGAAGCGCAACGTTGAGGTCTTCGCCTTGAATGGTGAGTGACATGGGTCCTGCTTCGGCTTCCGGCTTGAGGTTGACGCTCAGCGATTCGAAGGGAAAGGTTTCAGGGTTGGGCTTGCCCGCAAGCAGGGAGAGCATGCCCGGAATCATCTCGGCAGGGAAGAGGGAACGAATCGCGGAGGCGGGTCGGTCGTGGGTGCTCTGGCTAAGGAAGCGCGAGGGGTCGACGCGGCTAGCTTTGAGAGTAGTCTCGGGGGTGGAGGTAAGATCGCCAACCTTGTCGCCCTGGTAAGGGCTTGGATTGGCGTTGACGACTTGAGCAGTAGGCGACATGATTGCGGTGAGAATCTATGGGAGTGATGGATGACTGGTGTGACTAGATCTGTTGGTACTTGGGACTCTATGGGCAAGCAAGCAAGCAATCGCTTCCAAAGAGCCTCTTTTATGCTTGTGGTCGACAGAGACAGATCAGGCGCTATTCGAGGGAGTCGAGTAAAGGTCTGCCTGACAAGGATCTAGCTTGGACGAGGCAAGTAGCGGCAACGTGAGGATTCAGGCAGTTGCACAATCGAGTTATGTGATGACAACAGCGATACGTGATCTATGCAAGCGGTGATTACGCCGAGTATGGAGCTTGAAAGGTGTATGAGATGGGTTGCAGTGGGAGCAGATGCCGTTCAACGCCTTTGACGGGATATGATAAGGAAGAGTGAAAGTAATGTTGCAGATGAAGGTTGTGTTGCTGGTGGGCAGAGTGAGGGACTTATCGAGAGCAACGCAGTAGCTGGTGGGAAATATGTGTATTTAGTTTGACACTGGAAGGGACAGTCCTCGATCTATAACGCTTGTTGTCTACGAAGGGCAGGGAATGATAATAGGGTATGAATTTGGTAGAGAAGAAAGAAGGTCGGGATAGGAAGTGAAAGGAAGTATATAGCAATTCGGTCCACAATAGCCAAGCTCCAGCTCTATATGTTAGCGAGCTGTCCAGAAAGGCTCCGAAGCCCATTCACACGTTCATTGTGGTTCTCAATTGAACACATTACAGTGAATCAAGAGAGCGAGCAGATGACTCCAATCTAAGTCATCTGAGCAAATAAGAATACGACCCTGCATCTCAGCTGCTTTTGTTCTTGTAACGCCGAATGACCGATAAAGCCAACGGAAAGCGGAAACAAGGAACAGCAAACAAGCGAAGCAAAACTTTCTTTTTTTTGTTCTTTGTAGCGAGAAAATTCTTATCGTTGCCTACTGCTGCTGCTGCTGCCCTTTTGTGGCCATCTTCATGCGCTGTTTTTGACAATTGCGTCGTACAAAGCTGTCTTGAGTAAAATTCTCACTGCCAAACAGAGGAGACCGCGAAATTCACCGAGCCACGTGCTGCTTCCCTGGGCCTTGCGATCCACCACAACAGATGCTGCCAGACCTACCGTGCGCATACTCACGCCTCTTGCCTTTCATGCTCGGTGGGACGTGATTGGGATGCGAAGGAGGATACGTCCGTGTATCTATTCTCACAGTCAACTTGTGTCAATGACGAGCAAATTGACGTCCTTACACATTCGTTTGTGTGCTACGTGGGGCGTCGGCTATTCGCGCTTATCGAGGCAGCCCCTTCGTAACATCCCACGCCATAAAAGTCAGAAACTGCCATTACAATCACAATTGCTGAGAAAGTGGAACAGTGTTGCTTGATGGGATTCGTCTTCATCCGCCGCTGTCACACAAAGCCGGCTTGCGTTGCTTGACGTTTGGTATTGCGCCGGAAATTGGACCCCACCATTGATGATCATTTTCAATTACACGGATTGTTTGGGTGGGACCGTGGGTGCTACTGGCCTACCCAATGATGTAGCTTTCTCACAGCCATCACAGCAAGCCCACGGTACCAATGACGCTTCTTCGTTCGACAATCGGGAGTCAAGTCGGTGGTCACTGTGAACTTCACATTTGCCTGAACGTTTGAGGTGCTGATCCGAGTTTCATCGTGGGTCGAATGTCTAAGAAGAAGGTAACTTGAGCACGGATGACCCCCAGCTTCGCCACATCCGCTCCACAGCACTGTGTTGGCCTGATTCCAAATCGCGAATATCCTGCAAAAACTGACGCTGCAACCTTCTTGCAGCAGCCTTCTTCTTGTGAGAAAGCGACATCAACAACGGACCTGAAGCTGACCGTAATGTCGACAGGTCGAGCAACAGCAGGCCCTGCGTGAGATCATCCCGGCCATTGCGGGACTGATGTCTCGACTCTTCCCCATCCTTGCTTGCAGTGGAAGGCGCAGAAAGAAGGCGATCTACCCGACGCATAGCTTCCCAAGCACGCATCTGATATCCTTGTCCCGACGACTTAGACCTCTGGGAACTGAGGTTGAACAATTTGCCTCGAACATAGTTTTGTCCGACGTACAGAATGCCAA
Source organism: Ustilago shanxiensis (assembly GCA_019972555.1). Taxonomy (NCBI): domain Eukaryota; kingdom Fungi; phylum Basidiomycota; class Ustilaginomycetes; order Ustilaginales; family Ustilaginaceae; genus Ustilago; species Ustilago shanxiensis. The sequence continues at coordinate 1,111,796 of BPMX01000003.1, read as the reverse complement.
GTGCGGGAGCGATACCGACTGCACCGAAAAGAAGTTGTTGACTCTTGAGCAGCTTGTCGATGCCTGACATTGCCACCTCCAGGTCCACTTTTGCCTTTTGGATCTGAATCAGCAGAGATCGAATGAGGGAGCCGCTGACCATAGACTTGACGGGGCTCTTCATTTCGCTTTCGTATACTTTCAGCACCTGGGTCAAGTCTCCTTCCCTTACGCGGGCTGCTACAGCTTGTAACTCCTCTCCAGAAGTACCGTACTTGTCGGCTGTAAAGTCGGTCACCATCCTCTCCAGCGACTGCAAGTCAGAGGCAAGCGATTCACGAGACATGATAACGCTTCCTTCATTTCCGTGACGAATAGTGTCGAGTAGTTGCATGCATGGCTCCCACACCCAACCGATCAGGAAGCTTCGCAATGTCTCTTGGGTTTCCTTCAACTTCGCTTCAATGCCATTCCAGTTGTTGGACAGGTAGCGGCCTAGTAGCAACAGTCCGACAGGATAGAAGACGAGTCTTGGCCAGCGCTGAACTAGACCGGATGGCTGACCAAAGATCTCGGGTGAAAGGACCAGACGGGTGCGTTCTTGCTGTTTGTCGAAGCCTTCCTTCAGCAAAAGTCGGAGCGTGCTGAGCGTGGACTCTGGAGTCAGGCTGCTTTCCATGTCGATCTTTACATCGCCAGACCGGCCGCCTGACGATCTCTCGGCTATATCGCTGCTTTCGGTGAAGCTATCGACAAGGACCTTGAGCTTGGCATTCAAGTGGCTGAGAACAACATGGTTGGAAGAGCCGGATGTCGAGGAGACACCAAGTTCTTGCGCCTGATCGGCAAGAACTTCGTGCTGAAGTGCAAGTCGACCCAACTTCTCCGCCAAGCGATCGCGTTCGTTGACCAGACCGCGGCGCTTACACTTTGCCTCATGGCGCACAAGATAGGTCGGGGTCACAGTAAGCATAGTTGAGCGCAGTGCTTTGGCTCGCTGCCTTTTGGTCTTCTTCGATGTTGTAGACAACTGGTTACCTTCAGGGCTGTTAGTGTCCAGCTGAGTCCTCAGAGTGGCGACCTTTTTCTGTTGCGTCTCGTGCTCCGCTAGTACTGTGTCAAGGGTGATGCTTCGCTCCATGCGGAACGTATAGGGGAATAGCATCGAGGTGACCAGGTTGGGTGTGTCGAGGATGCTGCGCAGAGCTGCACGGATTGTGTTGCGGTCAAGACTCTTTGCGTTCGAAGACGTGCTGTTTCCGTTACTTCCTGACGAAGGCTCGAGGGTGTTCTTGAGCGTGTGCGTGGCGGTCCCAGCTGCAAGCTCCAACACCTCTTTGGCGACTTTGTACAAACGCACTGGCAGCGTTTGAACCAAGTACGACAGAGTCTTTCGAGTGGACTCTTCGATGTCGGTCCAGTACCATGTCTCATCCTCGAGCTTGCTCGCATCTTGCAGAAGCGTGTCTAGGGCGACGGCATACGTCGCAACTACCAGTCGAGAAAGAGCAATGATCTGAAGTTCTTCGAGGTGCGTTACTGTCAAGCCATCCTGCTGCTGAGAGGTGCTGTCGAGCTTGTCGAGAAGGCTGAGCAGAGTTTTGCGCGATGGTAAAGTGTGGGCGCCATCCGAAGGTCTGATTGATGAGAGGATCTCTTGAATGGGCTTCTTACGATCTTCGACTGCATCGTCCTGAGCTGTGTCATCGTCGGTCTCGGCTGCTTGGCTCTTGAGCTCGGTGTCCTTTTCTACGGGTGTACTGACGGTTGATAGAAGCGAGTCATAGAGCTCGAGCTCGGAGCCGAGTCGAGCGTAAACGTCTGTTGCATATGACATGCTCGCTGATGGCTCTATCAAGTGATGACGGGGTTGGATTGATGGAGCTGATCAGCGTAGTCAAGTTGAAGGGTCCACATTGCTCGCTCACTCACTCACTCACTTGAATCGCGTTGTGCGAAAGCGAACGGACCACAAAAATGAGGTCAAGAAATTCTCCGACTCTGAATGGAGGCGCCGACACCAACCAATCTCGGCTTTTGTCATTCACACTGAATGTCAGTATTACAGTACCATTGCTACCATATCTTGAGCACAGCCGGTCAAGACACAGTGACCCAGACACGCTCGCGGCCAGGCTTTGTATGTGAGTTGAAGAGTAGACTTTCCATTTTTTGGGTTGCACGAAAAGCAGATGTCAGGTCAAGATGAATTGCAACATCGGCCCTCTCGATTCGCGTAAAGGGCATATCGAAGGAACGAATTGTGATAACGTACTTCGACATGAGAACATACAAGTCAAGAGGTGGATCAAAGCTCCTCCTTGCGTTTCTCAGCCTCCTTCTTTTCAAAGTCCTGCTTCTGCTTCTCAGCCTGAGCGGCAATGCGCTCGTTAACAAAGGCCAAAAGCACATTCTTCTTCTTGGTGAGCTCGTCCACCTTCTTACCAGCAAGCTGGCTGGTGCCCTCTGCATGCTTCTTGAGGATGGTGGTGAGACGCTTTGTCTCCTTCTCGATGTAGCCGGCGCTCTGATTAGCCTTGTCGAGCACGCGCATGTAATAATCGGCGACTTCGTTCTTCTTCTTGTCGCTCTTAGGGCTAGCCTTCATGGTGTTGACGTACTCGATGAATTCCTCGTAGATGGTGTTCTTGGCATCAGCAGCAGAGTTGTACCAACGGGCAGCAAAGCCGTCGAGGGTAGGCATGCGACCGGCAAGATCGGAGAGCAAACCGCCCTTGGTGCGCCAGGTCTGGCACTTTTCGTTGAGGAACTTGATGAAGTCCTCCTCACCACGTCCACCGTTGTAGGGCTGAGGGTTGCTCTTGTCTCCCTTGGGGAAGAACATGAGCGTCGGGTACGAAGAAACCCCGTAACGCTGAGCGATGGGCTTGTTGGCATCGTTGTCTGCGTCCATCTGGGCTACAACACAGTCGTCATCGCCAGAAAAGTCCTGTGCAACCTGCTGGTAGATGGGGTTGAGGTTCTTGCAGTGACCGCACCAGGGAGCATAAAACTCAACCAGCACGTCCTTGTCCTTGTTCATGACGATCTGGTCAAAGTTGCGGCTGGTGAGCTGCTCGGCGGCGGGAGGGGGAGGCGGCTTGATTGTACTCTTCTTGCCGCTCTTCTCAGTCACGAGCTTGGCGATGCTGTCAAGGTCACGGCCCGAGTTGAACTCTTCAGGCTCGGTGGATCCTGCAGGATACCATTTGAGAGTGGGGAAACCTCGAATACCAGCCTTCTGGCCGAGATCTTTATTCTTGTCGGCGTTGACTTTGGCGATCAAGACGGTATCCTTCTGCTCGACGAATGCATCGGCAACCTTCTCGTAGATGGGTGCAAGGCTCTTGCAGTGTCCACACCATGGTGCGTAGTATTTGACGAGAACGCCTTGCGACTTGCCAATGTGCTTATTGAAGTCCTTAGTGTTGGTGAGATCGAGCACGTTGCTAGCAAGTGCAGTAGCGGCCAAGACCAGCAAGGCCAGAGAGAAAGAGAGCAGCCTCATCTTGATGTTCGTTACGGAAAGTTGCACACAATTGATGGTGTGATGATGGCCGGAAGCTAGACCATCTCTGTGCTGTCGACGAAGCCAAGACCCTTTTGGTGGCTTTGCCGAGAACCGAGCGTCGTGTTCTTCTCATCGGACAATTTCAAAGTGGCGATGCAATCAATCAACTGACGTGTCGCTCGCCGCTTTTCAAGATTGTTAAATCCAGAGCATGAAAGCAGCAATGTTAGAGCTAGCGATGCATACAGCAGTGAAGTAAAGTTCGCTCAAGTCGAGAACGCTCAAGATCCTGTGAAGCTTGATGCATGACTTGTGGAACGTGGTCACCCCCGCGATCAGAAGTCTCCTTCAGTCACGAGTCTCAATCGCATCTTGTCCATAGCCAAGGAAAAAGTCTGAGCCGAGAGCCCCGGCGGCAAAGCAGCCGCTTTGACTTTGAAAGAGTGTTCGCTCTCCGCAATCATCCTGGCAGGAACGTTGGCGGGTCAAGACTCAACTGCGATGCGAGTTGAATGTACACTTTTGCACCCAAGAGATGCTGTCACCGCTCCTCACCTCTTCCACAATTGTGCTGCAACGAAAACCGCCAACAGGCTCGATCAAGCTTTGGCATAAATTGTGTCGCATTCTCGAAAAAAAGTAAGCTAGTGCACCTCGGCTGTACGGAACATCCCAACCCGTTCTCGCTTTGCGGTTCAAGACGCCGCTCAGGGCCAGTCGAGCCTAAAACGTGGGTGCGTCCATCACAACTCCGTCTTCCGTGTTCATGCTTGCGATGTGCTTTGCCAGCGTTATCTTGAACGATGCATGGAGTAGGTGATGTGAATGCGAGCCAATGATTGGTCGGCGTTGTCCGAGACGAAGAAGAATGCCATGATACCGTCGGCTGCCAAGCACCTGCATTGCGGACCTGGAAGTGTACCATTTTTAGCGCCAATCTTCCTACACTTTGCCTTTTTGCATGCTCGCCTAACTCGGGTTCTACCATCATTTCATACAATGGAAGAAACGTGCCATTGCGCTTGCGTCGCGATTGCCTGCCCAAAAATGCAGAACAGAGCCGCTGCTTCCATGACCCGAGGCTTGTGGCTTCTATAGCAAGCCTGTCGAGTGCTTGGGCGGCGGTTGTTGCTTCATGCTGCGGCGATAGGAACTTTGGACGATGGTATGGATGATCGCGAGCTGGCTGCTCGGAAGGAGGTTGCGCGAAGAAGGGTTGAATCTGCACAGTAAGCGAACGTGCGATAACGACGGACAGCCGAGGGCGCCAAGAAGGAAGACGTGGGGAGACGCAGCATTTGACATCGTGCCCTCATCTCGGATGTCGTTGTTCCAGCAACGATTCGCTCGCATCAGAACTAGCTATGCGATGGATACCTTGCACGTACAGAGAGAGCAGCGTGACCTCGCTGAAGTAGAGTGAATTGTCATGAATGGCATCCGCTGTATTAGCTAGTCGCCTACCCTATCCTTGAATTATGAGTGACTGCTGGGCTCGTCGTAAGGCATCAGAGTTCTGATGGGCGTAGCTTCTGACATCGCTTGCAAGTAGGATAGCCCACCATAGCATATTGGGCTGGCTAAAGATACTTAAACATCCATCGAAAGCATCTCCTCCCATTTCCTTTTCTCATCGTCCAAGTTTTCCTCTCCACTCAACCCTGGCCCCTACTCCCTTGCCCCGTGCCTCCCTCCCTTTGGTCGCCGTGCCCCCCTTTCATTCCTCAAAATGAAGTTCTCTCTTGCCCTGCTCGCTCTCATCCCCGCCGCTCTCGCTGCTCCCGTCCTCGAGCCCCGCCAGGGTGGTGTCGCCGTTCGTTGCGGAAGCGTCTCGTACTCGTCCAGCCAGGTCAACCGTGCCATCAACAACGCCAAGTCCGGCAGATACGACAGCTCCGGCTACCCTCACACTTACAACAACTACGAAGGTTTCGACTTCTCCGACTATTGCAATGGCCCTTACAAGGAGTACCCTTTGAAGACTTCTTCTTCGGGTTACACTGGTGGTTCGCCTGGTGCTGACCGTGTCGTCTACGACAGCAACGATGGTACTTTCTGCGGTGCTGTAAGTTCCAAAACTGCTCAGATATGGTTGAATTGGGTCGTCATGCAGTGTTTACTAACAATATGGACTGCGGTTTTATCCTTGCTTCCGCTAGATCACCCACACCGGTGCCTCGGGCAACAACTTTGTTCAGTGCTACTACTGAGCGCTGGGTCCCGGCTCAAAAGCGAGCTTGTCTCGCTGAACCCATCTGTCATCAGTCCTGTCGTGTCTCTTGCAATCTTAGTAGTAACGGTTCGATGAATGCAATGTGATGAGCATAGTTAGTGAATGTTGATGCGTTCAGATTGATTTACAGTGTGTAGCAGAGCGGTCGGACCCTGAAGTTGGGAGAAGCTTAATTGGCCGAATTGATTGCCGGTTGTCCACACCGCCGCGATCTTCCAATTCGTCAGGGTCTCTCGAACGCTGCCCTTGACTTCACTCAAGCATTACAACCGCCACAATGGCCACAACATTACAAGACCCGAGCTCGAGCTCAAGCTCTTCAGTCTATCCACCATCTTCCATTTCTGATAGGACCAAGACCCCTCGCGGCGATGTCGCGATCCTGACCTACGGCCAACTCTCGGAATCCGATGCGATCCAGTTCGTCTCGGATCCAGGGGCAGGAGCAACGGTTCTCTTCAGCGGCACAACTCGTGACTCGTTCAAGGGCAAAGCTGTCACCAAGCTTGAGTATGAAGCCTACACTCCTCTTGCGCTGAAGACTCTTTCTAGCCTGCTGGATTCAGCACATACTTCGGCACCATTTGCTGACAATCCAACACCGATTTCCGCAAACGCCAACCCGTCAGAGCAAGCAAAAGAAGATAGGGTGGAGAGGTGCTACATAGCTCATCGACTCGGAGAGGTGAGGGTGGGGGAATGCAGCATATTGATTGCCGTAAGCAGTGCGCATAGGAAAGAATCATTTGTGGTGGCAGAATGGTTGTTAGAGGAAGTGAAGAAGAATGTAGCTGTTTGGAAGAGAGAGTTCTATGCTACCGGGGAGAAAGTGACCGCAAGGGATGGGGAGGCAGAGGAGATCGATCCAAAGAAGGAGATGGAAGAAGCGGTAGAGGGAGGAGGCAAGAAAGATGACGGGCAGGAATGGAGCTGGAAAGCGAACTTTCCTACATCATGACACTAGCAACCATGTTAGCAAGTAAAAGGACCTTACCCTGATGTGTGATGCCTATGCTCACGAGTCGCGCTCGTTGATGACTGTAGCTGAGACCTGATTCCAATCAATCAATCAATCAATCAGTATGAAGATTGTGTGGTTTCAATATAATGGCCTTCTGCTCCTCGACGATGTTCGCTCGCCATTTCTTTTTGTTCCGTGATGAGCAAGGAAGCTCGCCGTTCGTCCCAAAACCCTAAGGCTCAATCAATCAAGAGAGTCAAGTGTGTGACATCAACATCATCGCTTTCTGTGTATCGACGGTGTCTGTGATCTCACTTTGATTCGCAGCATGATTGAATCATGATCGATTACAGCAAAGCTTCACGGCGGCTACGGGAAGCGGCATGAAATGTCCGTAGACTGCGATTTGGTCTGGTCCGATGAAGGCACAACATACACAATGCGCTCGCTGATGCTCAATGTGCTCAAGCCTCTCGTCGAGCACTGGGTCCAATGCCTTCGAGGAGCGATTCACGACAAAACTAAAGGTACGTCGGTACGACGTCGACAGATCGACGCTGCAGGTTGCCACCGCGCGTAGCTTCCTTCGCCCTACGGAAATGGCGGGCAGGCAGTCGCAACATTTGGGCATCAAATCAAGCTACATTACATCTCGACCACAAAGCAATGTGCTTAGAACACTCGATTACCGAGACAAGCTCAGGGTGAGACTTCGAAAGAAGAGTAGGGTTCATGATCCGCAATGTTGTTGCACAACCGGACGAGAAGTCTATGCTCAACTTTGGAGTCGTGAGTATAAGGTTGAGCTTTCACAGACCTCTTTTTTCTTGTTTCTTGATGGATTTCCCCCGCTTTTTTCTTTTTCTTTGATTCACGCGAAACAATAGAGAGAGAGATGTGGTCTGTGTGTGCTGCTGTGGAGTTTTTCTTTCTCTGATGTCTCAGCGATTCTGCCAGTACTTCTCTTCCTTTTGACCCCGCATCGAAGATCATTGCGTTGCGCCTTTGGCTGAGCTGCACGAGGAGCGGGAGTCCCTGAAATCGCCACATCAGACGGTGATAGACGCTCCATCTTTCGGCGATATTCCAACCTGCCACCTCTGGAAGACTACTTGAACCCTCCTCCAACCAATTCACGCATCCTGTCACTCAACCACCTCTACCCTCACTCATACACCGAGCGACAAAGATAGCAAAAATGACTTTCGACGTCCCTTCTTCCACTCGTCAGGACTCTTACCTCACTATCCCTCCTCAATACGAGGAAGCGCTTCAAAAAGCTAAGGCGCAATTTGAAGCTCAAAACGATCCTGCCAAAGAATCCGAATGGGAAGATGCCGGTGAACGAGAAGATGTCAAGCTCTTCAAAAAAACCAACCCGGATAACGCTTACGATGTTCCCATCGTCAAAGGTATCACCGTTGTCGAGAATGCCACACCTTCGCAGGTTTTGGCTGTGATTCAGCAACCCGGTATGCGTAAGAAGTGGGATCCTCGTTTCGACGCTGCCAACCAACTCGAGCGTTACGGTCCTCAGAAGTACCTGTTCTACACTTACATGAAGTCTCCCTCCTACTTTGTCTGGGCAAGAGACATCGTTGGTGTACAGGAAAACATCGTCAGCAACAACGGAGACCGAATTACCGTCATTCAAACCTCCGTCGATGATGATAAGTACATCGACGAAGCAGGATCATATTCCAAGTCTCGTACCCGTGCCACACTCGAAGTCTCCGCCTGGGACATTGTCAAACAGGGCAACGACACCAAGCTTGAATACGTAGTCAAGATTCACCTCAACGGTTCGCTTCCCACTTCCGTTGTGTCCATGGTTGCCACCGAAACTCCCATGTGTGTCGGTCGTGTCCGTGACGTCTACTACCAGTTTGGTCACCTCCCTTACGACGCTGCTCAGGATGAAGGCGACAAGTCCGCAACCAAATCCATCCTTGTCTACTCCGAATTCGAAGACGGTGATGGCACAGAAGCTACCTCGGGCGAGAAGAGGTGGACTGTTTGGTACCACGCTCAGGGAGAAGAAACTTTCAAGATCAGGTACGACAACCAGAGGCTCTACTCTTCTTTGAACGTCGATGTCCAGGGAGATGGTAAGGACGATGTCAAGGCTACTGTGGAAAAGGATGCTGGTATTGTCACTGTCGAAGTGGGTGAGGGCGCAAAGGGCAAGCAGTTCTCGCTTGTTTTCACTCCCTGATTCCCTGCGACAGGCTGCATGTTTGCTTTGTTATGTATCTAGATTCACCTTTTGCTCAATCTGTATCTCAGGTTTCAGATAGACTTCCGAAGCCGGGTTGTTGAGTTTTTAAGACTGCGTGATGAGAGGAGATTGCAATTTGGAGCTTCTCTTTGCTATTGTACATCTGTTTATCAACCATACGTCTACATCTACACCTGCTTATGATCCAATCCGTTCAGCTTTCCCTCCGCCGCCCTCTTTGCTTCTCGTTCAACGAACCATCCTCTCCCACCTTCAAAGATACTCCAACCGATCGCCGAACTCGCTGCTTTCCTCGCACACCTCAATCCCAACCCATCCAACAACGCTCTTGGTCCTGAAATGGCCCAAAGATGTTTCGTCATACCCCAAACACTTGGTTTTCTCAACTTGACTTCCCTGTTCACCGCCTCTTTGACTGTTGCTGCAGCTTTCAGTGTCGGAGAAGTTTGAGGGTTGTGTGAGAGTGCAATCTGGTGTAAAATTTCAGGTGGAGTGGTTTGCATTCGAGTCTTGATGATGTCGAAAGGGTGAGTAATGACGGTGGCGAGTGTGCCTGCGAGAAGACCGGATCCGGTTACAACCATCCAGTTTCCTGTTCCTAAGCCTTGTGAAAGGGTAGAAAGGTTGGTTTTACTCGCTTCATAGAGCGCCAGATACAGACCTGCGTAAGGTGCATCTCGCAGAGCTGTTGCTGTGAATCCTTGGAAGAAGCCACGGAGTCCTGACTGCGCACGGATCTCTCGCATGGAGGAGAGAAGCGTTCGCTCGGTAGCTGCGGAGAAGTTGCTACTTTCAAATCTGGCCTTCACTACCGTCACAGGGGACAGCATGAATCCGACAGTAACTCTGGCCACTGCACCAGTGAGTAGATTGCCCGTAGTCGAGAGCTTGGCTAGTGTTGATGAACCAGCAGAAGCATCATTTGCATTGACGACTACGGATATAAGTGGGATTTGTCGCTGACTCGCAACATGCCGCAAATGCGAGACCGAGTAGAAGTATAATGCTACTCCAGGCACATTACGGATCACTGTAGGTGTTGTACCTCGCCATAGTCCTCGATATCCTTGATCGCGAACGATGTCGCGAGTGATGCCGAGAAGTTTCTGCGTGCGAGATTGATACGTCGGAGTTGCTGGGGAAGCATTGTGGTCAAGTTGCTGCAAACGGGTCTTGAGTAAGTCGAAGGGCTGGAGCAGAACACAGGATGCGAAGCCAGATAGAGCTCCGAAAGCTAGTGTCGCATACGGTGGTATCCCCTTGGAAGCCTGCTTTGACGGTGTCGATGGTTTCGATGCAGGAGAGGTGAGCGCGGCGAGGCTAGTTGAAGCCACACGGGCCTCCTCACCAGTTGTCGCTGCCGCCATTGTGAAATTGGCGTGTGCCTCTAGGCACGCTGTATGATTGCAAGTGATGCTCCAGGATCAAAAAGAGACCATGACGCTTGAGAGAAAGGAGACGATCGAGTACGAAAGGGTGATGATGGCGCAGTGCTGAGGGTAGGACAAGAGGTTCGAAAGCAAGGTTGTTCACGGTGGAGGTGTTGTGTTCCGGAATGTCAGGTAAGCGACGGCCCGACTTGATTCCAATTTCAGGGTCCTCTACGCCAAGACGGAGACGGCCTTTTTAGCGGGTACACGAACTGGTGATCGTCAATTGCGGCCCTCGTGCGCAGCTGCGCAGCTGCGCACTGTGCTATGAAATCATTGCTTTCCCGACTTTTCCGCTCTGCAGATGCAGTCTGCTGTTCATTACACAGCACATTCTGACTGTCAGCCGCGTTGCAGCTTTCACCTTCTCTCGCAACTTCAGATCAGTCTCAATGCATCGAGCTGTGTGTAAGGCAATCAAAGTGTCCATTAAAGTGTAAAAAGTCTAAACAAAGCGCACGAAAAGTCATGAAAGTGCGCTACCTATACCCCAACCTTGGGCTGAGAAGCTCCTCTGCCTCATCATCATCATCACTGCTTCCCTTCGCTAGGGTTTTTGATGCCATGCGAGGCTTAATCTTGGGATAGTCCTTCTTGCTCCTCTGACTACCGCGTTCTCCATCCGCCGCAGACGAAGCTACTGCACGGATCGAGTACTCGTCCTCCTCAGTCTCTGGTGAGGCAGCAGGAGAAGAGGAATAGCCGAGATCGTTTTGTTCCCACATATTGCGAATATCCGGAGCTGCATCGGATCGTGGCATGGTTGGAGAGAGAGGGGAGTGCGCTCGTGGCGCGTATGGGTCTACGTACATCGGTGAACGTAGAGAGCTTGAAGCATTGGCGGAACCCGAGGCGTTGGTGCTACGACCACTGCCGTTGGAAGCTTCTTTAATTGAGTGCAAGGTGTGATGTTGGGAGTTGTCGAGGGTGCCGAATTGGGATACGACAGGTTCAGGGGCGTGATGTCCGTGAGGCGAGTCCGCACCAGGTTCGAAGGAGATCGTGGTGTTGCGGCGACTGGGTGTTCCTGGCACTGTCAAGCCTCCATCAGCACGGCTTCGTGGTGACAGAGGGGCGTCCTGGAGCTGGTAGCGTTCGATGTCGCCTGCACCATGCGTGGTGAGAGGAAGATTATTGCGACTGCGCAATGTGTACTCGTCTGCTGCGCTGTGATGTCTCCATGATCCAGCCGAACTCAAGCGTCGAGAGCTTCGTGCGCGAATCATGGATCCAACGATACCCATACCACCACGCACAGTGTCCAGACCAGGGTCTTCATACGCTGACGAATCGGCCTTCTCTCCACCGTGCGAAATGACCGAGTGACTGGCCCTGACAAGAAGCGTTGTGTCGCGATCCATTCCTGGCTTGTCTTGCAACTCTTCGGGATCGATCTTGCTCAACTGCAGCAGTACGATACCAGCGCAAATGACCAGAAAGCCCATCACCAGCGTGACGATATCAATGACTGATGCATTGAGTCCCTGCTGTAGGATGATCGAGGTGATCAGCGTTGCACCGGTAAAGATGACGTAGTACGTCGGTGTGACGGTGGCAGTGTTGAACAATTCGAGTGCCTTGTTAAGGTAGTTGATTTCAACGAGCAGCGTGATGACCACGAAACCAAGCAGGAAGTAGATGAACCAATGTTTGAACTGATTCTGGCCTCGAATCGATAGCAAGATCGCGGAACCGAGACCGGAGGTGACACTAACGCTAAGACCACCGATGAGACTGCAGACAGTGATGTAGATCATCATATGCTTCTTGCCGTACTTGGGCGCAAAGACAAAGATCAAGACGAGCGAGGCGACGATGCAGACACTAGCCCAGGTGAGGAAACCAGGCGCAAGGAAAAGTTTCTGGAACTCGGTAATCTTGCCTCCGACATGCGAAGTTGGAGCGTTGAGTGCAATGATAACAGATCCAACGATGCAGAGGAAGCATCCTACCTTGCCGAACAACGTCAGCTTCTCCTTCAAGAAGATCGAAGAGAGGACGGCGCAGATGACGACAGACAGAGCTCCGAGCGGTGTGACAAGGACGGCGTCTGCGAAAGCGTAGGCCACAAAGTTGAAGATTTCGCCAAAGACCATGACAATCATACCGGTCCACCACATAGGAGACTTGAGATAGGCATGTCCTTCACCTGCCGCTGTCTCGTACTTCTTCTGCGCTGCGAGAAGACCCTTCTTCTTGAAGACAAAGGAAGAGCCGATGAGGACACCGGATCCGACGGCGAGAGCGAGACCGACATACTTGAAGGCTGGCGGGTTGGCTTCGTTGCCTGCGGCGATGGCGCTTTCGGATGTGAGGGCAGCCGAGGCAGATGCAATGGCTTTAGAGAGGGAGTGAACAGCCGATGAGGCTGATGCTTTGGCAGCATCAGCTGCATCGATGGAAGATGTCGGCGACGCCGCCACTGCCTGTGTTATTGTCGCAACGGTCGAAGACATTGGAGAAAGCTGGAGCGTCGGCGCTCACCCTTGTTGTTAGAGAGAGCCGGTGCGAACTTCAGAAAGTGATGAACAGAATGCAGGAAAGATGTCGAAAGGCGATCTATAAGCTGGTGAGTAATGTAAGAGGTGCAGTGAAATCGGCCAGCGAGTCCAGATGAAGAGATATAGGTTGCAAGGTTGACGAGACTGTGTTTGTCGAGGTGAAGCGAAGGTCAAGACGCCGGACACAAGATGCCGAGACTGTCAAAGCTTCGTCGTCAGGATTCCAACACAATTTGGCAGGTGAAGGTGAATAGGAGGCAAGTCTAGCAGACGTCACGGCTCGATCTTCCGACCAGTGTCGATATGAAATGTCGCGTAGGATGGGATATTTGATCCTCAAGATTGATGTCCCGGCAATCTGGGGCTGACTGGCTTCGTTGTCGTCACCAGCTGAACTGTCCAAGCGAAGACAGTAGCGTACGGGTCCGGAGAGGTGGTGAGGAGATGGTGATTAGAAGAGAAGAAAGGGGGCAAGGTTGTCCTCCCGAAGCTGTGTTGGTTGGAAGGGAATACCAATTTGACAGGGAGCCGCAACCAACACCTGGCTCGCCTAACCGAATTATACAGGCAGGATAGCGCAGTCAAGCGCACTCTGACGAGATTAGAAAGTTAAAACCATGCAGACCCCGCGTGTAAACTACAGTACTGTACTGTACAGTACTGTACTGTACTCTCAAGTGACGGCAGCAGCAAAGGCGTCGTCAAGAGCAGGAACCGGCCAAGTGCGAAAGGCAGAGGCGGAGAGACATACAAGAAGGTCATGCAAACCATGCTCTTCCGCTGTCAAATGCAGAATGCAATTGCACACCGCCATACTGCAGCCTCTTTTGAGTTGAAACCCGTTTTGGCGTCCGAGCTGGAGCCGAAACAATGTTTTATTCGTAGTCAGCACTTCTCCCACGCTCTCTTCATATTTTGAACTGCTGCACTTCGCTCGGTCTTTCCTCTTTCTCCCCTTTGTGATAGCAATGAGCCGTTGCCCACTTCTCTTAGCAAACAAGTAGGGCATGCAAAGCCATTACAGCGGGGCTGGAATTTGCTTTCGAAGATGGTACTGTAAGCCTCACTCAAACTGTACAGTCTTGTACTGTACAGTACTGTACTGTACTGCCCACTTCTCCGCAATGGATTGATTGCTCTGAGAGTGGGCTCTAGAACACTGCGCCCAATTTCTTACGCCGCTGACCCGCACTTTTTAGCAGCAAAAGAATGTCGCCAGATCACAGAAGAGATGCGTTCTGCAAGGAAAACGAATGTGGAAAGAGGCGATGGATTTCTGCCATGTGTGTCAGACAGGCGAGAAGGAAAAAGCTTCTTGGCACCTCCTAAGAGAACATCGAGAACCCCTCTTTTTTTCCCGTGTAGGAGCGAGTTGGACCTGAGAAAAGACAGGGGCTCAATTAGCCTTAATACAATGCCTCGTTGCTCCAAAGTCATCACTATCAACGCTTGTTGCTCGGCGGTGATCGTAGTGGTGAAAGCCGTGCAGCTACTTTGTCAACACATGCTGACGATCACAAGCATCGGTGCAAGCCAAGCCCATGCGAGTTGGACCCTATCATGGTGAAGTGCTAGCACCCCGAAATTATCGAGCAGCACCGCCTCGACCAGCATCATTTCGAAAACCACGTTGTTGGATCGACCATCTCCCGATAGATCGATCTGGAAGCTAAGCTGATTATATCTATAAATGTTAGCTCGCGTCTATATCAACAGCTTCGGAGTTCGGATTGTGCAAGACGCAAAGTGATTCACGGCTGCATGCAATTCAAGCTGCCTTTTGCACGATTCGACGCAGCGATGGCGAGATGAGCCGCTCGTTTTGCCGCTTTAAATCATGTGCCTATCCAAATCGTTGCTGCCCGTCACCGTTCGATGCTTGCTCGCTTTGTAGATCCCGTTGCACCAAATACGAGCAAGGCGTTCAGTCTCATATCTACTGAAGCTGCTTGTTCGTCGTTCTGAGAGGAAAGGAAGCAGACTCAACAAGTCTCGGTGGCAAAGACGATCGTGATTGTTGAAACAAGGGTCTGGTCCAAGAAAGCAAACGCACGGGCGAAATTTCAAGGCGGGAAAGTTTTCAGGTAGCATCGCACGACTGCAGTCTAGAATCACTGTAGGCGCTTGTCACACGGACCATGTGCCTCGCTTTGTTTCACTCTGGCTATTCACCTCGCTGTTCTTCCTGTGCCACCGCCGATCTTGACAGGAGCCAACTTCTGTACTGCCGCAGTTGCTGTAGAGCTGAGCTGCCATCTTCATTGCACTTCTAACTAATTGGCTTTTGAGTGAAGCACCGGACTCGCCAAGCAAACCATCCGGGCTCATGCCGGAAAACGAGGAAACTTGCAGACCCTTCATGAGCTTGATTAAACATTGAACACCTTTCCTTCCTTCCTTTTTCTTTCGAACTCTCACTCTTCAGCACACCACACCATCCTCGTCACCTTCACCTTCACAGACAACCGCCACCATGTCATTCGAGCAGCCATTGCCCATCGTCATTTGGGTGCACCCGCGCTCATGCTCTACCGCTTTCGAGCGCTCGCTCATGCAGCGACCTGACACCGTCGTCTTCCACGAGCCCATCGGTGACCCCTTCTATCTCGGTAAGGACCGCCCATGCCGTCGTTTCGACGATGAACACGCAAAGGCATCGGGCAACTACGATCTCACCGTCACTCAGGTCCTCGAGAAGGTTTTGAACCCCACCCAACAAGATATGTCCAAGGGCAAGCCTTTCCCACCCAAATACATCTTCCTCAAGGACATGGGCCAATGTCTCTTCCCTGCCGATCTCCTCCATCAGCTTCACCCTAACTCCAAAGTCTTCCCTGCCCCCGCAAACGGCAGCAGCGGTAAGAAGTTCGACGTCAATGCACCCGTCATCGAGAACCCAACCACTGTCCCTACCAACATTCTCAAGCGTTTCCGACACTCTTTCCTCATCCGCACTCCCGAAAAGTCCATCCCATCCTATTGGAAGTGCGTTCAAGAAGGTGCATCAGGCTGGACCTTCTGGGACGAAGCCGATGCCGGCTACATCGAGCTCAAGATCCTTTACGACTGGATCTCGAATCCCAACTCCACTTTCAACACCGAATCCGGCGACCAACATGCTGTTCAGCAGCCTCAACCTCCCCCTCTCCTTGACGCTTCCACTCTGCTCGCTCACCCGGACCATGCCATCAAGAGCTACTGCGACGCAATGGGCATTCCCTTCACTCCTGAGATGTTGACTTGGGACTCGGGACCCGTCGACGAGTGGGCTAAATGGGGTGGATACCATAACGCAGCAGAAAACTCAACAGGTTTCAAGAAGGAGGCTCCTGCTCCTGCTACGTCTGGAGAGGAGAAGCCAAAAGCCAAGATTGCTGATCATCTCAAGAGCGCTGTTGAGGCCACCACTCCGCCTTACGAGTATCTGCTTGCCAAAGCCACGATCAAGGCTCCTTGATCGCTCCTCATATTTTACACTCGGCAAAGTCAAAAAGCAGCTAGAAGTAAGCTGCTTGTATCTGTATCAATATCAAATGCTCATTCGTTTAACAGCCACAGTTGTGTCTTGAAGTGTTTCCTTTGCTTGTATATGTGGGTGCGTGTTAAGTTTCTATACTTCCATCGAATCTAGCCAAGGTGACCAAATGTCCCAAGGAACCATGCAACGTACTCATTCCATCTTCTATCAAAGTCCTCTAGCATCTTCTTCTTGGTCTCTTCCCCGACCAGAGTATACTTCAACGACCTCATAGCTAGTGTCTTCAACGAAGCCAGCGTTGTCGCCTTGCTACTGATGATCAGTTGATAAAAGTCGTACGACAGTCCAAAGTTTTCAAAAATACTCGGATCATCCGACGACAATGCCACAGGCACGTTTCTGTGCAACAACGCCAACAAACTGGGATGTGAGCAAATCGACGAAGTATAGCCCAAGATCTGATTCGAGATGGGACAGATCTCAACGCAGATATCCCTCTCCTTCACCATATCTGTCAGTAGAGGATGGCGGGCGAGAGATACGCCGTGACCAATGCGTTTTGTGTCCAGCACTAGAGCATCGTACAGATTCAGATCTGCATCTCCACCGTCTTCGAGTGTTTCGCCTGCGTGGAAGACGAATGGAATCTCCACACCCTCCTCTGCGCAACGTTGTCTGAAACGAAGCAGTTCTGGGATGTACACCTTGAGCGGGAGGAGGGGGTCTTCGTGTCCTACGAGATCGAATCCAACAATCCACTCTGGGAACTCCTTTTTGAGCGAAATGCAATCTTCGAGATACCATCTCAACTTTTCGTTGTCGACAAACCTGACGGTGGTGTAGATGATCTTTGCATCTATGAAGCTACCATCTTTGATTTCCGCTTTGACTTCGTTGACGGCCTCGATGAAAGTTTTGACCCATTCCTCATGGTTGAGATTGTGGGTGCCGTTAGAGCGAACCATAAATTCGGTCAAGAAGTTGATACGAGTTTCGGTGTATGAGATTCCATCGCGTGCGTGTGAAAGGAGCAGTTCTTTCGTGTAAGCTTTGAGGGTGGGTTCATGGCCAAGAAGACCAGCAATGACGCCGAATGTGGACTGAAACTTCTTCCAAGCTTGTTTGCTGTTCGACGGGACTGGGACGGCCGAGTGAGGAGTAAGAGTCATGAGAGCATGGATGTAGGCATCGAACGGACTTGTAGGGAAGAACTTTTCCGGTAGTTCAGCGGGCGAGCCGTGAAGCTCGGTGAGATAAGGATGGGCATAAGGGAAGAATTCTCTTGCGTGCTTGAAGCTGACCCATTCTCCTGGAACGTAGTCATTCGAATAGATGCTCGCTTTGGACATTCTTGCTCCCTTCGGCAGCACGAGGAACTCGACCGTTGCTTTCCACAGAGCATCCTTGCTCGATAGCGGCAAATCAGACTTCATTGCCATGTTGCTCGTCAGCAACGCACGTGTAAGCAGAAATCGTGTGTCGACTGTTCCATCGAAGTGACAATGCAGAAGTGCTCCCTTTGGCATCCGCTGAATAGCGTTCCACATATCAGTTGGCTTCTCAGGCCCTAGGCCGTTGCGTTTGGCACCGTAGAAGTCCATTCCAGGGAAATTGGCAAGGTCCCCCTCCTTCTCCCATTTCGCTTGGACTTCAGCGTCACGAATCCGAGTGAAGATAGAATTGACGCGAGACTCGTCCGGAGACATGGAAGTCAGGGTGGCATGGTCGTACCGTAACGCTGCTTCTTGCGATTTGAGGGCTTCTACCACCGCCAGGTGCGATTCGACGTTTTGTGGTGTGGTCATTCCGAGGTACTGTGCGATGACTGCAATCTATCGGAGCCGTGCTGCGCTTGTGGTAGACCAGAAGAAACAATTAGAGCAACTCAAAAAAGGTTCGATGCGAAAGGGTGTTGGACACAAAGAAGGGTCTGTCGCGTGCGGGTGACCAAAAGCCGTTGTCGAAATTGTGCCAGGGCTCGGCTTTGGCCGAAACAGGAACCCCGATCATCATATTCTGCTCGCTTCACGCACTGCAATGCATCACAAGGCTTGTCACACACACACACACACACACACACACACACACACATCCTTTCATTGTGGCTACAAGGGGGCACAAAGCTATCCATTTGACAGTATGCAAACTGCCTATAAAGGTTCAGACATCAAATCTACTGGAAAGAAGGGGCCTTGGGTTCCTTGACCCAGTCAACATGACCACCATGAGCAAGCATCCAGAATTCAGTCTTACCGTTCACATGAGGGTCTTGAGAAATCATGTTCATAGGGAAACCAGGCTCGAAAGGAACAACGTCTTCAATCTTCTTGATCTGCTCGTCCGTTAGGACAATGCCAATCGCTTTGACGTTGTCCTCGAGATGCGAGATCTTGGTACCACCCACAATAGGGAAGACGTAAGGATACTTGGAGATTACGTAGGCGAGAGCAACACCAGTGATGCTGAGTCCGCCGAGCTCTTCCTGCCCGATCTTGTAAAGAGCAGCTGAAATGTTCTTCTCGTTCTCAGTGAGAGCGCCTCCTCCGCCACGGAGGGGACCTTGGGTCTTCTCACGCTCGGCAACCTGTTCAGGAGTCTTGAATCGACCTTGGCCGAGAGCGCCCCAGGGTGCAAGAGCCATACCGAATTCGCGAGCCATGGGAATGATCTCTCGCTCAAAGTCGCGCTCAGCAGCGTTCCACCTGCCCTGGTAGATAACGAATTGAGCGAGGTTGTGCGCACGAGCATAAGTGTTGGCTGCAGAAACGACCCATGCAGGCATATCACTGGCGCCGAGGTAGAGGACCTTGCCAGAAACAACGAGCTGGTTGAGCGCCTGCATCATCTCCTCGATACCTGTAGACCAGTCCCACCAGTGGATGTACATGATGTCGATGTAGTCGGTGCGAAGCTTCTTGAGCGAATCCCTGGTCGAGACAAAGATCGACTTGGCCGAGTTACCGACAAAATTGGTGCCAATGTGAGTGCCAAGATCACGGCATTTATAGGGAGATGTAGCCTTGGTAGCGAGGACGATCTCGTCGCGGTTCTTGCGGGTTTCCATCCATTCACCGATGAATTCTTCACTCTGACCGTCAGTGTAGAGGTTAGCAGTGTCGATAAAGTTTCCACCAAGCTTGTAGAAAGCGTCGAGAAGTTCGAAGGAGCCTCGCTTGTCGAGACCACCCGACATCAAGCCCTTCCAGCTGTCGCCGAGGGACATGGCACCCAAGCAGAGGGGGGAGACACGTACGCCGGCCTTGGGAGCAAGGACTCGGTGTCGGTCGAGCTTGGAGACTGGCTCTACGGCGTTAAAAAGGTTCATGTTTGATGTTGTTTTGCGTTGGGTGAATCGGAGGAGGCAGCTGGGACTCTTGTGATGTTAATGATGGGGAGGAGGGATGAGCCTTTGTCACTCGGCTGTTATATACCTGATGTTCTGGAAGAATAACGCTGGGCAACGCTTGTCGTGTACTCTCAGACAACGAAACGAAGCGGCGGTCTACAAGAAGGAGAAAGCGCTGGCGGACCTTGGAATTCACTCCACACGGTCTGAGGATAGATGATCTGTGCATCCAAGCTGTTGCGGAAGAAACACACCGAGCAACACCATCGGGCCGTTGGAACAAAGCAAGGTGAAACAAAGCTGATTTTACTCCACTTGGGAGTGCGACGCTCACGCTGTTATCATTGCACTCCTCACTATCATGAATGGCTCCGGCGGAAGCTTGAGACGTGGACCAAACGAATTTAACCAAAAGCACCCTGTCATCAACACTGTCGCAAGACAAGCAAGGGCACCTTCCTCCACATCGAGGTGACACTGATCTTGATAGCACTTCATGCCAAGATAGATTTGCTCACGATCAATGGTGGCGATGACGAGCATTGCTGATGGCGATCAACGCTAAAGTCCGCTTTCAAGGGGCTCGCTTCTATCCCAAAGCTGGAAGCAATTGTTCGCATATTAACAGATGTTCCAAACGCCGGGACTCGCTTGGCTTGTGTGACCTCCGTGGACATAAGGAAAAGGCACCTTCGCCTCCACCTCCACGCCTCGTCACGGAACTCTCCGAGGAGATCTCCGATTTAAAGCATCTTGAGCTTGAAATTGCCCGATACGCCACTGGCAATTCTTTTGTGGAAAAATGCGATTCGGTCAGCGTCATCGAGCGCCGAATTGCTGCAGCAGAAACGCACAGACGTCTGCAGCTGCATTCCTCCACTCTTTTGGCCAAATTTAGCTCTCTCTCTCTCTTGGCTGCGTTGGCTGACCCGAAAAGGATGATGATCATGAATGGCACTGCAGCAATCATCACTCCCTCCCTTCACATCAACCACTTAACTTCATCTTCAACATCATCAATATAGGCCTTTGGCAACCTCGGATACAACACTAGAGCGAATTTTTATCGCTTCCTGTGTCGATCTGAATCCTACACCTTCGATGCCCAGTAGCAGCACGGCTTCCCAACAGCAGCCTCAACCAGACTACATCTACCGCCCCGAGGACCCCGAACAGTCGGATCAGTTTCGCGCAGATAGCGAAGTGCCTTCCAATCCCAACCATCCAGCTGCTGGACTTTCACATCGCTACCGCGCCCTATCTCACAACATGGAGCAAAACGAAGTCAAGTCGCTCACCCGGATGCAGATCCTAACACCTTTGTCTGTGTTACTCCAGATGGGTGTCATGATCTTATGCGGGTCCAAGCTCATCAAGCCCAACCTTCAGCAAGTCTCGCGTCGTCATCCCACTTATCTTTCAGTTCAAGATTCGTTTGTCTTGTTCTATTGGGCTATCCTCTACGTGCTGTTGATCGGCTTCTCGGTCTTCTTACTGCTTAGTCGAACACCAGAGACCAAGAAAGCCCTTGTCCACGGTGTTGGCACCCGTCTGGCGTTGGCAAACTACCTCATGGTCCTCTGGGCCATCTTCTGGATCCTTGACCGTCCTCTTACTTTTATTCTCGGCACCGTCACTTTGGGCGCTATCGCTCTCATTCTCCTTTTCAATGCTTTGATTCTGGCGGTAAAGTATCCTCCTTCTGCAAGACATCCTCTCGACTGGCTCTTCATCCACGTGCCCGTCAAGATGTTCCTCGTCATCACACTTCAGTATGATCTCTGGCAGCAACTTTTCATGGCTCTTGGATACGACTTTGGTTCCGGTGGCCATGATGCTCTTGTTCAAGGTCTCTGGCCCGCTTTTGGTATCGTAACTGGTTTGGGCGCCTTTTCCGCGCTTTGGATCTTTGCCACCGCCGATCTCACTTGGACTGTAGCCGGTATCTACCTCAACGTTGGTCTGCTCTGGCACAAGCATTTCAGTCTTATTGGTGGTCGAGACGATGGTGAGCCTCGACCCGCTCCTCTCACCGCTGCCATCATTTTGAGCATCTCCCTTCAAGGTGTAGCTCTCTTGGCAGGCATCGCATGGAAGAGGATCAAGGCTCGACAGGAGGGTAGGATCGCACTCCCGCTTAGCCCAGAGGAGGAAGCTGCTGTCTACAGAGCCGAGGCTGAGAGGAATGCTCGTGCTGCTGCCGCATCGTCGTCGAATGGCGCTGGTGTCGGTGTTGGCGGTGCAAGGACCTCGAACGAGGTTGCTCCGGTGGCAAAGACAGCTGATGCACAGGTGCAGGCCAAGAAGGCCGTGAACGATATCGCCGACGAAGAGGCTGCTGCAGAGTCGAGTGGTGCTACCAAGGTGACTAGGAAGCTTGGCAGTCCTACCAAGAAGAAGTAAACGACTTCTCATCTCTTGGCAAAGCGGTCGGCTTGACAAATGCCAGTCACCGATTTGTTGCAACCTCTACCAAACTCGACCAACGACTTTCTCTTTTCTCTGTTCATAGCTTGTTCAAACGCACATACTATCACATTACTGGAAATGTATCAGTCTTCAACTTTGGATTTGGCCGGATGTCGTCATTTGATGATTCTAAGCTTAGCGTGTAGTTGATGCGCCAAATACATCAGTTACACTATTCTGGCTTCTGGGTTTTATTGAAGGCCTCGGTAGTATCGAATAGTTCGTGTATGGTATCGATCATATAGAACACCACCAACTAGAATAAATAGTGCTGGGGATGAGTTCTATGTACAGGGAGCAGGCCTATGTTTGCGCCTCGTCCGTAGAGGCTGGCGTCTTACTCTGACTTTGAGTCTTCGGGGTCGTTGGTCGGCTGCTTGCCTTTCCCTTTCCCTTCCCTGCAGTAGGAGGCTTCTTGACCATCAACAAGTTCCACACGCGCAAACCTCGATGATGCTGATGACCCCCCTTCTTCTTTCCACTGGCTCCCTGTGCTTCAACGTCAACGGTCTCGCCGGTAGGGTCGGTGCTTGTCTCGGTGTTCATATCTGTCTCTGTAGCAGCTCTGAGATGTGCCCTTACAGGTCGATCTTCTGCACCCCAGAATCTGGATTTTCTCTGTATGCCATATGCCCTCGCTCTGATCTGTAACGAGCGACGCAAGAGGATAAGAGCATCTTCCGTATCTCTCCTACCAGCAATGGCTGCTGGAGGCGGAGTCTCGTTGACCAAATCCATCGGGCCAAAATCGCACAACCAACTCCACTTAGCCCTACATTTTTCTGCCCCAGCTGCTATATCCACCGCACTCAAACTCAAACCTTTCCCGCTACCACTCACAGCCGCGAGATCTGCCTCGGGAGCATTCGCTTTTCTCATCAATCCTTTCTTCTTCCTCTCCAAACCATTGAGGTCCATGAGACCTTGGGAGGCGGCTTCTTCGAGCATCTTTTGTGCGAGTTGTTCGTTTTTCGCACGTTGCTCTTCTACTTTGCGGGCTGTTTTGGCAAACCGTTTCGCCCATTGGGTCTGACCGTCGAGATAGCGTTCGACGGGACCTTCTTTGATGCAGCCGATTTCTTCCGGGTTGATAGTGAGCGCAGGGAGGGAGGTTTCGGGCTCAAGCTGGCGGAGATAGCCTCGAACATCGACACGTTCACGGATCATGAAAGATTGGAAAGAGGGTCGGAGAAGTGGTACTTGACCGGCGTATTCATTGGCTACGTCCGAGGTGCCGCGGCGGGGCCGGGTGGTGGGGTCGGAGGTGGCAGAGCGGGTAGAAGGATGGCTACCGGTTGGGTGGCCATGCAGAGTGTCGGAAAGGACTTTCGACATGGAGCGATGACGGGTTTTCGCTTCGGCGGGGTCGGAAGAGTTGGCGGTGGTGGAAGATTGGTCGAAAGATTCCGGCTCAGCACGAATGACACTGCTGTCTGCGGTGGTGTTGATGGTGGTGGTGTTGGGCTTGTTGCTTTCGGAGCTGTCGAGACTCGTGAGTGCAGTCAAGCCACCAGAGCCATTCCCGTGCTCAGAGGAGGAAGACGAAGGAGTCATAGCCAGAGCCTTCTCTACCGCCCCGTTTCCCTCTGGCAACAACATTGATGCCTGCGAACTCTTCAACGAACCAGCCATCGGGGGCGAGACAACCTCACCTCCAATGTTGTCACTAATCCCATCGTCAGCTTCTCCGCCCGCTGTCCCCTCCTCATGCACCTCCTCCTCCCATCCTTCCTTTTCACCGCCATCTTCTCCTTCGACGACCTCTGGGAAGGGGTTCTTGATACTCGTCGGAGCTCCCGTAACGTGTTTGACAAAGCTCGCCACCGCCCTGTACGCAAAGCGAGACTGCGAAGTGAACGCGAAAGCCGTCAAGACGTGACACATCTGGTCATAGATCTGAAGATGAACCTTTGTCGGTTGACTGTCGTACTTTTCGGCGTTTTCTCGACTGCGTTGCGAGTGATCCAATAGGTCTTTACGCAGTGGATAGCGAGAAGGGTGTGCTGCTCGGTGTGCCAGGTAGACGATCTCGTCTCGAAGTACTTCAGCATCTCCAGCAAGGATAAACAGCGGAGGAAGACCGCCGAGGGATCCAGAGAGCACAGCAGAGCATAAGGGATGCGTGAGCTGATCGTTCGTGGCGTAGAGCTGGATCTGTTCGCGCAGCTCGATGTCTTCTTTGGAAGAGTCAGATCGACGGATGGAGATAGGGTCTGACCAAAGAAGGTCGGGTGCAGGTGGGACACCGTTGTGCTCCAACTTTGGGGCCTCGGATTTCTTCTTTGCATCGGAGTCGGTGTCCGTGTGAGTGGATTGCAGTCGGCCACCATCAACACTCTTGCGAGCAGCTGGCTCAGTATCATCGTCCTTCTTCTTTTCTCCATCTTTGCCTTCCTCCTCGACACCGACAGGAACCTTTCGTCTTGGTTCTCCGTCACCGTCCTCCTTATGCCCAGCTTCTTTGTTCTTTTCTTCGCTCACCGGTTTTGTGGCATTGATGGGCCACAGAGTCGAAGGCTTATGAATGAAGCCATATGGCGGAATGATGTCAGTCGCTGTATTTTGAAGGATGGAGGGGAATGAATGCGTCAAGTCACACCAAGGCGAGATCAGCACGGCACCTGCGGGAGCTGGCAAGCCCATATCGCGGATCACTGTTAGCAAAGCCAACGTGAGTCCTCCTCCTGCACTGTCACCTGCAACAACGATCTTCTTCGGGTTTACCGGCTTGTGCTTTGCGCCCTTGGGCGGATCGATGAGGTACAAGTAGCTGGCGACCGCATCTTGAAGTGCACAAGGCCAAGGATATTGGGGTGCCTTGCGGTAGATCGGGGCGAAGCACTTGCCTCCAAACTTTCGAGCATATCGGACGATCTGGTATCGATGCGTTGCTAGTGAGCCAAAGTAGTATCCTCCTCCATGGAAGTAGAGCATCACTCGCTGAAGACGGTCAAGTTCCTCTTGCTCAGCAGCGCGTTCGTCGTCGACCTCATCTTCCGGCCCAGCCTCGGAGGCTAAGTCAGCAGAGTCATAGGTAGGCTGTGGCACTTCATCATCAGTGTCCACTGCGGAGGCTGTCTCGCCGTTCTCTTCTGCTTGTGTCGCCGCTGCTGCAGCGACAGCCTTGTCTCGATCCTGTGATGTGCGTTTAAAAGATTGTGAACGACGTTTCAGAGCAGCTTCGGTCTTCTGTCGCATAGCTTGAACTTCCGATCTTGCCCTTTCGTGTCGCTTGTTCCTCCTTCTTCTAGGCTGGGCCGTGGACTTGGTACCTGATGTACCTGGAACCTGGCCTTGTTGGGCCTGTTTGCGCTCCATACTCTTCATCTTCTTCCAGTCGTCGCTCATAGCTATCCACTCCCCTTGCAATCCGGGTAGCGGTCTCAGCTGCCACCATTTCTCACCACCTACCAGCTTCTTGAGATCCTTCTCGCCCAGGTGCTCAATAATGAGTTCTGCAGCCTTGTCGCAGCTCTCCATCGGGATCATCACTGGTAGTGTGGTCGCCCAGGGAATCGGAGGAGCGGGTGCATCAGTGAAGTTCTGGATGGCTTCCACTGTGTCACTTGTGCCGAGGTTGATGAAGGATTTGACGATATTGAAGGCTTCATCGAACATGAACTCGTCTCGTGCATTCATGCGATCGTGAGGATCGGTGGTCGATGCATTGCGGGAGCGTGATTTGAGAGATCGTTTGGCTTTCTTGTAGTAGTGCTTGAAGAAAGTCTTGGTGACGGTGGGCGCGAGATGGACGGCAGTGCCCGCCGTGGTAATCGTCATTGTCAAGGCTGGTTCTCGAGCATTCGAAAGACCGGAGAGGTCTTCACTCGGTTTTTACTGTCTAAGATTGTGGATGTCTATATATATATCTATGTATGAGAGGAGACAGAAGGGAAGTGTGTGTTGGTGATGTATAGGGGTCGAGCTTCATGTGGTGGGTGGGAAGCAACGGAGGGAGCCACGCTTCACTCCAGGGCCAGGGTCTGGTGGAGGCAGGAATAGTCGTGAGTGAACAATGTAGTTGTTGCTGACAGCCAAGCCAAAGAGAAAATCACCGGCGGCTGTAGATCGTGCTCCCCTTCTATCACGGGCTAGGATTATGGATTGGATGTGCAAGGTGGGATTGCTGCGTATGGGAAACAAATGCGGGGATAAACTGATTCGCAGATGGATGCAGTCACCGTGCAGCGACTCAGACAATATATATTTCCCGATTACCCGATTTCTCCTCATTTGCTTTTCGCGCAGCAGCAACCCTTCCGAAAGATCTTGAACAAACAATCGTGCTTCAAATTAGGATGAGGCTGATATACAGACGTGAAAGCGAGTGCCAGCCTATGCATCCTCAGCAGCTCTGAGAGCACCTGCCCGTGGACGAACAACAGCATCTTTCGGCCTAGACTTGTCCCGTGCAATACCTCGGAAAGCAGGGAAACGAGGGTATCCATCTTCGCTGAGCTCGAAGAAGCGGTAGTTGATGATGCTTCCGATTGGCGGAGGATTCTCTCGCTGAGCATCTGACATGCCTGTTCCTACGCGGAAGACAGTGCCGCACTCCATGCGAGCGACGAGCGATCCTGTACGGCCTTCGTGTCGACCAGAACCATCCGCATAGCCAATCACTTCTGCTTCGGCATCATACCACGACTTGAGCTTGAACAGGGTGTTGCCTCGTCTTCCTTCGTACTTGGATCGCGGTTGACGCAGCATTAATCTGTTGACAGGAACCAAGGCAAGACTTGTCAGTGATGTGCGATATAAGAAAAAAAGGACGCTGTTGCATAATCACTTACCCTTCACCACCTTTCAGCTCGACAGCCTTCATGAGCTCAGCCAGGTGATCGCGACCTTCGCACTTAATGTGCTTGACAAGCTTGGTCTGTGGTCCTTCGAGCGAATCAATGTCCAGACCATCGGTAGATCCGAAGCGCTTCTCAATCTCGTCCCAGCGCTCTTCTACTGGCCTCGATCCCATAGAGGGAGCGTCGAATATCTGATCAAGGTGAACAGAGCACGAATGACATCAGTATGAGCTAGCAGTAGACTCAGCTTTCCTTCCAGGGAACACGATACCTACCATGAATTTGATCCTATTCCACTCGTTGGAGCTCTTTGATTTGCGCCGACACACGTGGGTATATGCAGAAGGTATCGTTCGATGTGAGAGCCCCGATCGAGAAGAGTCAAGCAACGAATAGACGTGCCGTCGCCGTACAGACGTCGAAGAGATCCCAGTGTTTGTTCCAGTGTCCGGGTTGCGAACGGTTTCAGAGGTTGAGGGAGTAGAGGGCAAAGCAGTATTGAGAGGAGGCTTGTCAGCATTCGCTCTTCCATATTGTGCGGGATCTGAGGAATGAGCAGCGTCCAAACGACGGAGATCTTTGACCCTTTTGCGCTTAACCACCTTGCCGCACCGCGGGCATCGCTGCAGAGCGGGCTTCCAAGAAGCATGCCTCTCGGTTAGGGGAGAGGCACCAATGCTGAGAGGCGAAGAACCAAACAGGGACCGCAAGAATGAGCCAGCCACAGCCGTGCGCGCAGTCTTGAGCTCTTTTTTATGTTTGCTTTTGCGCTTTGAAGAGCTCGATGTCGACCTCTTCCACACTTTCCAGCTAGGCAGCACCGCCGCTGGGCTAGCTGTTGCAGTGTGCTGTGCATCATTTATGGCCTGCTCTGAGCCCCGCATCAAAGTGGTTGCTGAACGCTCGGCATGGAGACGGTCTTGACTGGCGATGCGGCCGCCAACTTGCTCTCGCAGCCATTGACGCTCCATTGAATCTCGATCCAAGAAGTGTTTGAATGTTCGCAAGCGGCCCAATCTTACAGTTGTACGACAGATCTGAGAGGTCTGATCGAAAGTGCCTCGTGCCATCCAGAGCTCTCCGTCGAGAGTGATGTCCTTTGGCAGTCCTGTTGATTAGTAGGAGCAGGTTGGTGATGAAGATTGAGTCAGTTCGCCCAATGACAGCTTGAGCCAAAAGTGCCAACTTACGATTCTTCCACCACGTTGGAGCATTCCACTCAATCTTCTGACGAGAATAGAGTCTCTGACCGTCCCAGAAGGCTCTTACGCCATCGAGCTTTTCGCTGATCCACCATCCGGTCGGATCCATCGCTTTCGATCTGGGTTTGGAAGGGTCTGCATCAAGAAGCCATGGTTTTGCAAGGAGCAAGGAGATCTGATAGATAAAACAGCGATGCCATTACAGAGGTTAGTGCACGAATTGTCTCAGGATAATGATGCAGGATCGACCCACCTTGTCATCGTCATCGTCCCGAGTCGATCTCTTGCCGCGTCGAGCGCGTTTTGTCGCAGACATTTGCACGTCATCGGGGTCAAAGCCATCGTTGTCGTCATCACTGTCCTGAGCTGCAGGTCTGGTACGTATAGCCGAAGGACTTGCTGTGACTGCGGCATCAAAGGTAGATGTGATGGGTGGAGTACGGCGAGATGGACCCGATTGAGAAGGCAACAGCTCCTCTTCTTCGGTATCCGAATCGCTGTCGCCTTGCAGTCCCGTCTTCGTCGCTGTTCTGGGTTGCGAAGCCGATTCAATCGCAGAAGTGCGAGTTTTGTCGACCGTTGAGAGTTTGCGCGCAGGTGCTGTTGTCTCCGAAGACGTTTTGTTAAAGTTCGCAGTCGTGGCCTCGGGTTGGCTTTGACTTTGGGAAAGCTGCCGAAAGTGATCATCGAGCACATTCTTGGCTTGCGTATGTCTGGCGTGGTGACCGTCCGAAGTTGTTCGGCGGAACTTTGACTGTTCCCACACAGTACTTTTTGACTCTTTCGCTAAAGAGATCCTTTCTGTCTCGTAAGCATCTCCTAGTATGTCCTTGAGATGGGAGCACGTTTTGCGCATCTTGTCGCGCTCGGTACTAGATTTCCATGCAGGACAGGAGCACACATAGTAGCCGTCTACGAAGCGCTTCAGCACGAACGTTGAGGCAGCTCCGCCGGGTTTGGAGATGCGAAAAGGCTCATTGAGAGGAACGACCGTGAGCGGAGCAACCTCCTTTGCATCAACACTGGTGCGATACCCATACTCGTCTTGACGAATCATGCGGGGTATATGCAAGACTGCAGTTTCGGGATCAATGACATCCGCCATAGAAATGCTCGTGAGCATCTTGTTCGGTTGTATGCGGTGCGAATGTTGGGTGGCAGAGGTGTTGGTGGTGGTCAGTCGGATATAAAGAGGTCGTTCCGCAGTGTATGCATACATTCAGTCGAGCAGCTGAATCAAGCAACTACACGCGTTGACAGCGCGCGACTGATCACGAGACGAGCTCGACATGGCAGCTGAGCCATTGACGAGAAATGGTGATCATAGAGAGTAAGAGTAGTGACTGTAGAGAGAAGATTGATGTCGAAGTGACTGGGATGAGAGTGATATGATTGAGCTCAGTCTTTGAGTTTGGACCCTGACAAAGTCCACTGTTGCTGAGTCGGAAATTTCTCCACAACAAATCAGCTGTCAAACAGAGCTCCGTCTTCCGAATAGTTTTGGTGGTCTGTGTGTTGCGTTGCGTTAGATCTTCCTTCTTCCATTTCGCTCACCATCTCATTCACGCCTATCAACACCATGTCGACCGTCAGCGAATGTGAGCATGATCTCTCGACGACGCCTTCGTTCACGTTCGTGTGAAT
Organism: Ustilago shanxiensis; assembly: GCA_019972555.1. NCBI lineage: Eukaryota > Fungi > Basidiomycota > Ustilaginomycetes > Ustilaginales > Ustilaginaceae > Ustilago > Ustilago shanxiensis. The sequence continues at coordinate 1,082,001 of BPMX01000003.1, read as the reverse complement.
AGAAAGACTGATGCACCCAACTGCTCTCTTGCCATATCCTATCTTGCACAGGGATTCCGGAGGGCCTGCTCCCACGATGGTTGCTTTTGGTCGCCGTCGTGGCTCAAATTAATGGCACAACCAACTTATTCAAGCCTCAGGCGAGTGCCAAGGTCTACTCTAACGCTGGAGCACAAAGTAAGCAAGATCGATCTCGATTTGTCTCCTGTCGCTTTGACGTTGACGTGTTGCTAACGTACGCATTGCCCTCGCTTCCTGGGACGACGCTGACATTGCCTTCACGATGATCATCTATCCTAACTTCATAACTTAAAGTCACGCCTCTGTCTTCCCGACTCTTCGGCATCTGGAACATCACTTCTGCCATCATCCGAGGATACGCTGCCTACAACATCCATGATAAGACGTATGTTCTATTCCCGTACCGACTTCTCAACAGTTCCTCTTGCACCTCGTCGGAAACGCTGACGGTCTGCATCCCTTTCTCTATCGCTCTACGTAATAGTGCCTACGAACTTGCCATGTGGACTTTCGTCATTGCGCTCGCTCACTTCATCTCGGAGACGTTCGTCTACAAGACGGCCAAGTTGGGCCCCGGAATTATCAGCCCTTTGATTGTTGCTTGTAAGTTACTTTCGAACTTTGTTTCTTCGCATGGGGTCTTTGATTCTGATCATCTTTGCATCATGATTGCCTCTTTCGAATCATCTTCAGCCTCGAGCCTCAGCGTGATGTACCTCAACTACGGTCACTACATCAGGTGGTCTCCGTGATCGAGTCAAGATCTCAGTGCAAACACCAACAGACGTGAACACGCAGGTTCGACCTTAGTCTTGCTATGATTCAAGATTATGTACAGTACAAGACGGTTTTGGAATGCTCACTCTTTAATATACTAAACAAGGGTGAAGAGTGTATACGAAATCGAAAATTTTGGAGACATGCAATGCTGATAATGAAAAAGATTGGGAATCGTATGCAGGGGAAGACGCGGCGAGCTGATCTGAGCTCAAGCCGAGATGTTTCTATGGAGAGAGACAAGGCCATCGACGGCAGTATGGCCGTTGAAGTGGAGACAGACGAAGAAACGAATCAAAAGTCCCAGATAAAGCGGAAGATGAAGCAAGAGGTAGGCAAAAGGTCCTTTGGAGGCAAAGATCAAACCGCACCAGGAGCAGGCTTGCCAGAGCATGTCCAGGAGCCGTCGCGGTTCTGGTAGCGACCGACAACTTTGTAAGGGTTGTAGCGAAGCGTCGAAGCGGTGGTCTGACTGCCCTGGTAGCCATTCTGACGAACAATGTTGACAGCCTGAGGGATGACAGTGTTGGGAGTACCTGCAACGGTCTCGTGGTTCAGAATGATAGCATGGGTGGGAGCTTTGAGATTCCTGTACAGGTTGAGACCGTACTCGGTGCCGTAGCCGTTGGCATCGTTGGTATCGTAGTTCCAGTGAACGACGACGAGGCCCCATCGGTTGTTCAGGTACTGAACCTGGTCAGCTCGAATGCTGCCGAAAGGTGCACGGAAGCATGCAGGCACAACACCAAGAATCTTCCAAAGCGCGTCTTCGACTAGCTGCACCTGTCGGTCAAGTTGCTGGTTGTTGAGCTTGCTGATGTCGGGATGACTCCACGAGTGTGAGCAGATCTCGTGGCCGCGCTCGTATGCGTATCGCAAACTTCGGACGGATGCGTCGTCGTAGATACAGCGGAAGTTGTTGCCGTTGACAAAGAAGGTACCCTTCTGTCCACCAGCATTCCCAAGAGTATCGACAAGTTTGGTCATAGAGGTGTACGGGCCGTCGTCGAACGTCATAGACAGACACCTGCTTGTGGTGCAGCGGGTCTGGATACCATTGATCTGAGCTCTCTTTTCAAGTGCAGAAGTTTCCGAACTGTTGGTGCGCTCATAGAGCGTGTAGCTGTCGGGCGACATCTGAGCCAGCTCTTGGCGGACACTTTCCGAGATAGTGTTGGGGATGGTGCTCATCACCGTCGGTGAGGCGGTGGCAGGAGTGAACAGGGCGGCGGTGAGCGCAGCCCCGGCTGCGAGGAATGATGTGAACCGCATCGTGTGAGTCTATTCCAGCAGGACGGTCTTTAGGCTTCTAGGGTGGAGAGGATGGCGGTACGATGGTGAAGAGGTATGGAGGGAAGCGATTCTGGTCGAGAAAGTCGGGGGGTAAGTATGATGAAGATGAGGATGAAGTTGGGGAGCGGAGTTCAAGAAAGCTGTCGAGTAATATACCCGAATCTCTGTCCAAGCGACCATCTGGATCAACACAGCAGAGGCTACTTGCCCCATCGCTTTGCTTCTCAAGAGGGACTGCTTCCCGAACTGGATCTCAGGTGGATTCTTCCGACATCTCTTGCGAAGGCTACTTGCCTGTAAGGCCCAATTTTCATTCGCATTCGTCCTGACACGGACCTACAACAGGTCTGCCATTGATGGTCTCATTTGATCACACTTCAGCCATTGCCGCGGGACAATGTAATTAAAGCGACTACACAGAGGTCATTGTGTGCGATGGAAGGACAGATGTTTCAGTGTACGGGAAGTGGGGGCACCTGATAGCGGGTATGAGAGACTATGGTCGGGATCCCGTGGAACACAGTTTTTCTTGGGTGCGGGACTTGGCATACTTGACGAGATTGGACAGGGGAGCAAAGGAGAGGTAGAAGACCGGCGGTATGTTGAGTGAGATCTTTCTCTCGGAATCTTCTGAGTAGAAGACCCAGACTAGGCTTGTTGCGAGACTGAACAGAGTCAGAGCCGATTGCAACACAGTCGCACGTTCTCATAGGTAGGGCCAACCCTCAACGCACCCACCGATTGTCCAGGGCCTTGTGATAAGCAACACTCCCACCCCAGGAGCCCCTAAGAGATCTCGTACCACATGATGCACGCCATGGCGCACTTATGACTATAGTGAAAAAGGGCTACACCCCACGTTAAATGGCGTTGTGTGGGAATTGAGAAGGCGGCAGAAGGTGGTTATGGGGAGTGAGCACAGATTTCACAGGTGAAGGTGAAGGCTACACCCAGAAGTGCCAAGACAGCGGAGAAGCCGCAACATGACGAAGGCTAAGAAGCAGGGCATGAGCAAAGGGTCAAGAGGTTGCGAAACGAAGCGTGCCAAGGCGAGCAGTGCAGACCAGGGTCTGGTGATTATTTACTGAAGTGAGTTCGGTTCCACGTCTTTAGTAGAGCGCGGGAAGGATGTTGCATTTGACGCTGGCTCTCTCGCCAGTCTGTGAATAAGACTGTCAAGCGAGGTGTGAAACAAGGGTCCCGCGCACTGCCAGGCTTTGGTGTTCCAGAGATGATCGCAAGCCAAGCCCACTGCTAAGCAAACGATGTCGTCAAGCACGACTTGGCTGTTCTCGGGTCTTGCATCATTGCGCATCCAGAGGTATCAACACCGTGGGACGTTCGTATTGAGCAAGTCAAGTAATAGAGACGGGAGCGGGACCAGCTAGGGATGGTGGATCAAGAGAACTGAGGCGTTGTTGTTCGACGCGGAAAAACCCGCACAAACCCGTCTGTGTTTCGAGGCCTTACAAGCCGCTCAGAGGATATCGCCTGTAATTGAGTCCAGTTAGATGGCGAGAGTCTTTCTTGAATGGCAGGATGAGGGTGGCTTCTTCAGGACGCAACCCAGAAAGCTGGCCCAGGGCAACACTGTGCGAGACCTTTCAGCGTTGGTGGAATTTGCGGTGTGCACTGCAAAAGCGAGCTCCGCTCAAGAAAAGCCCCATCCTTTCCCACTCCGCCTTTTTCCCGTTGTCGCAGCCGACAATACCGATCTCAAGCGAATACAGTACGGACCTTTGGCGTCCTTCTTGTCAGCTGTGCACGATCTCGCGCGACGGTACTTGACACTGTTTTCTCACAAGCAAGAGGCAAGGCAAGGTGGGCTCTGAGAATCTGATCAAGCTGGCGTGAGCGATCACCAAATTGAAGCAAGACGTTCACTGTGGCTAGACGCGCACAAACCTCTAAGCAGCTGGTAGATGCATCCACACGGGACGCCTGGGCACATGGCACAGCCGTCTTAGTAGTTGCATCATTCTGGTGCGTTCATGAGGTGCGATCATGAGATGCGATCGGCTCCCTTTTCCATGCTGTCAACTACTGTAGCAGACAAGTCGATGAAAGGAGAGGAGAGGCGAGCAAGGGGATTCAAGGGGAAGAAGCACTAGCAACAATGTAGCGAAAACATGTAAGGACGGGTATGGAGGGCGCAGATTTCATGCATCGTGGTTGTGCGTCTTCGAGATGAGAACAAAAGGGGCCCGATGTTTAGCGGCTCAATGTTTGTTCTTGTGTGCCTGAGTGGTTGTCGCGCACAAAAGAGACAGCTGTCGGGACGCAAATCTTGCATCGCAAAAACGAAAAGTGAGATGCAAGAGATGCAAGGTGCAAATTGCAAATCACACAACCACCATTTTACAGCCCAAAGGTTGTGACCGTGAGATGGACCTTGTCAAAAAACAACCCCAACGCCATCGACTCCGCCACGCCTTGGTATCTTGCGTGTTGAATCTTTGTCCAACACAAATTTCACACTCGAATTTCGCCTCTTCGCCTCGACCCGCGTGTTTTGCACTCTACGCAAAGGGATCTGCAAAGTACCTAAGCGAGAGGTAAGGGTCTCTCCTTTTCCTTTGTTCCCCCGCCGATGTGGAATTTGGAGAATACGATGCAGTGAAAAGAAGATCTTCTCCTTACCCAAACAGTCTATCAACAGCTTCCAACACAAATCTATTCGACTGTAATCGGGGACATGTCGCTTTTTCGCTCCGTGATTCTCTCGTGGTTCGAAACCTGGGTCAATTCTCGGAATGATCTTGAACGACACCGATCGACTCGAAGCACACCGCTAGCGATATCGGCAGGCCGGTCAAGTCTCTGCTGTCTTCGGTTGTCAACATGTCTGTCAACAGCTTGCAACAAACCTCGCGAGAGGAGTTGGCGCTGATCACATCGGGGCGACGAAGATCGTTTTCCAACAACAAACAATTAGCTCGATCTTACATCGCTTCCTTCGTCACTTCTTCCGCCGATCTGGCTTGCAAACGGTCACTGCGACTCGATGTGGGATCAGTGCCAACGTGTCTGTGTTCAAAGAACTGTATTGCAGATCGCACAACGCTACAATGATCTGCACTGGCAAAGAGCGCGGATCTCGTCAGTGCCGCTCTTGCAGCATCCTCCCACAAAAACGCCTCTCCATACATCTGGGAAACCACCTCCATTGCCAGCAGTGATGCTCTTGGCTAGCTTCATCAGATTCGATGCCCATGATGTTGCCGAGTTATCGCCTCCAAGCGCACCAGCATTCGAAGGTGTCAGCCAAATCTTCCTTACCGCGTCATACACGAGCCCTCCGTCTGGATATAAAAACAGCAGAGGCTTTTGCAATCCCTTCTCAGTCCTTCTTCGATCCAGGTCCATCCCACCCTCGTTGGCCGATCGATTGAGCGTGACTAGAGATGCTGACATACGCTCTACCAGCCTCTGAAGAAGATACGGCTTTGTGCAGTTGATGCCAATGCCACTGATCGGCCAGAGAGAGTCTTGACCCTGCACTTGTGTGTCTGTGACAATTTGGACGAGCCAGTTCATCTCTTCCTGCACTGCGCCTTCATCGTCTGCTGCATCTTCGTCCTCAACTTCGTCCATGTCGACATCCTCGTCACTGTTACCAGTAGAATTGGAGCTGACAGGAGGCCATGGCAGGCGTTGATCATCAGGATAAGCCATGCTGATGTAGACCGGCTTTCTATCGAGTGGTTTGCCTTGCTTCTTGTGACTCGCGGCCACGTTCTCGAGAGCCATTCGGAATGCTAGGGCCTCATCAGCACGAGGAACGGTTTCTAATGCCAGAACGCCAACGTCCTTCCAGCTGGGCTGAGCGACAAATGCCTCGATACGCCGTTGATGGAATGCTGCCATCTCCTCGAGCGATGGCTGCTGCTCTCGTTGTGGATCCGTTTCAGGAAGGAAAGTGCGTCGGTAATCTCCAGTGTACTCTGCTCCGTTGCTGAGCATGCCTCCGTATGGACCGAGACTCAAGCTGATGACTGGTCGCGATTGAGGTGCAGCTGTGTTGATGCTGTTATATGTATGCAGAGCATGACAGGCGAGGTCGACAGCTTTGGACATGAGATGCGAAGCTGATGTTTCATCGTAGTTGGCCCGAGCGAACGACTCTTGCGATGCTTGGTAGGTGGCAGTGCCGATAATGCCAGCGCCCGCTTGCAAGTAGTGCAAATGAGCATCGAAAATACCTTTCTGTCCCTTTCCTTCGCTCACGTCGTCCTCTTTTTCATCAAGCAAACGTGCGCTCCAGAGCGGGCCTTTCGAGAGATCAAAGTTGAGTCCATCTTCGAGGTATGTTGCTAGACCGCCGTCCAGGATACCGATGCGCGAGGAGTCCAGCAGCGATTCGAGTGCGCTTTGATCGATTGGTGCGCTCATCTTCTTCTTGACACCTTTAAGAAAGACTTTCAGAGAAGAGTAGTGAATGATGATGATGGTGGTGGTCAGACCAAGACTAACTTACGATCGGGAAAATAATTTTCATTCCGCAACACCCTTTGACTCAATCTTCTTAACCGGCCAAATATCCGCTCATGCTCACGCGACATTTTCGCTATCTTATCTGGGCGAAATGTGCGTATGGTGGCAGTGGCGGTCTCACAATGGCAATGGACCGCACTTACACACGGTCGACAGTCTTCCGAAGATTTAGAGCTCTCTCCGCTCACGCTCACTACTGTATCTGCTTCATTGTATCTTGTCAAGTTGGCCGTCATTGGATGCCGTGCCGTCGGCAAGTTTTCAGGACTGCATGGATGCACCGGGGTCAAGTCCTTACGACCCGCTCCTTCTCTTTCTCTAAACCCAACGTCTGGGGAAGATTAGAGCTCGGTTGCTCCAATCAGAAGACACCGACTAGCCTGTGAGAAGTATCCTCTTCAGGATCCTCGGTTGATATCCTTCTTACCTCCCTTCTTCAACCTCCATCCGGTCGGCAACAACACTAACGTTAGCAAGATGTTGATACCGGTCGCCATCACATCAGTACTAGCTGGTGTACTCGCCGTCACCTCCTACTTTCCGTACAAAAACCACCTCAAGCTCCATGGCGAAGCTCTCGATCCAAATGCTCTTGGCTTGAGCCACAATCTTAACCTCAAGCACTGCACGCCGCTCTCAACACGTTTGCCAGACGAGCCAGCAGGGCCGACAGAGCCTTCCTTTTGCGAAGATATTGTTATTGACCGTCGCACCGGCGTCGCCTACCTCAGCTGTGATCCTACAAGACTCACGTGGGATGCTCGTGCAGGCATCTACGAAGACGACTCGAACAAGCTTGCTTCGGAGCAGGGCACGCCTGGTATCTGGGCTTGGGACACCAATCGACGCAGTCTTGCCCGCAAGCTCTATATCTCTTCTCCTCCGCCAGAGTATCCCATCAAGGCACCAGCGGATCTTCAATCGACCTTCCACCCGCTCGGGATTGCTGTTGCCGCCTCGCACCCCTATTTTGTCGAAGAGACCAAGAAGGGCGAGGAGGCTAGGCCGGAGCCGCCAGCCAACCTTTTGTTTGTGGCGAACAAACCCTACGCGGATCGACCTGGTGTGGTCGACATCTTTGTACACGACCTTGACAAGATCGGTGGCAAGGATCACACAACCCTCCGATGGATCAAGCGTGTACAGGGTGAAGACTTGGTAGGCTCGCACAGTGACTTCGACACCCGCTTCAACATCGATCCTTTCCGCCTCGCTGTATTTGAAGAGCAGTATTCGGAACGTATCGAACGAGCTTACCCTGACCCATTGCATGTTACCGAGAACCCAGAACACCTGGCTGGATTCCAGGACGATGATCCAGAAGCAATGGCAACCAAGTACATTCGTATACCGAGCTTCTTTATCACCTCTCTGCCGGATCGCAGCGGTGCAAAGGCTGCCGAGACTTCTGCAGTCTTCTCTGCTGTCTGGGAGCCCATCGTATCATATTTCACGTCTCGATACTCTCGTGTCAGCGATCCAGTGACACGTAAAGTCTTCCTTCACCACGCTTCCATCAACAAGACTCTCTCGGTGCGACTGGATGGTCAAGACCCTGACCAGTGGCAGGGCTTCCCTCCCCTCATTCAGGCTTGGGACGGAGGAGGAAAGAAAGCCGGCTCCAATTCTTCTGCCACTGCTTTGTATATCCCTACCCTCGACGCCAATTCGGCCAAAGTGCAAGAATGGGAACAGCACTGGGTGCGAGGCATTGCTGGCGGCATTCGCGATCATCATGTCCCGGTGAGGGAGATCACCAAGGACGGCCTTATCAACAACATTCTCCGTCTGTACAAGACTTACACGCCTTCGTTTGTAAACTTTTTCTCGATGGAGCACCAGAGTCCCATTCGAGCGCTTGTGGTTGATCCACATGGTCGGACATGGACTGCGAGCAACCCGCACACTCGTTCGGTGGAGGAGTGGATTGCATCACAGAGAGACGAGCGCCGAAGACGCCTTGGTCTGACCTCTGCATCAAATACCAGAGCACTTTCGAGTTCAGAACGACCCCCCAGACCAGCGGGCAGGATCGACCAGACCACCTATGTCTTCCGTCACTTTGGTAGCGTCGTCGCACATCCTTGGGAAACCGAGAAGCTCAGGTTGAAGAAAGAGAAAGGTGTCTGGTTGCGGAAGGAGTATCATACCTTCAACGTCTTCCAGAGTCCAGCTGAGACAAAAGCCCAGATCGAAGCCAGAACCGAAGAGCAGCACAAAGAAGGTGGCTTCCTGCCCACTGTCCCGACAGGTTTGGCGATCAGTTTGAAGCAGAAGCTGCTCTTTGTCACTGGTGCCTACGAGGAGCGCGGTATCGCCATGTGTTCGTTGCCGAAGGACTGGGTGGAAGAATGATCTCTCACCACCAATCAACAAACACAATATTGCTCGTCTGTATTTGCTTGGATAAAAAAAGTCACCCGAAAAAACAACGACCAAAAATGAGGCTGCGAAAATAGGCATACTGCCGAGAATAAACGCGATGCAATGCTGCTGCCCGAATGTTGTTTGAAGATCCTCCAGCCGCTCAGAGGGCCGCGTGGCTAAACGTCGGTGAATTTTAAAGCTCCGCATTAGGATCGTCTCAGGCACGAGACAGGGGCACAGAACCCGGCTTGTGTTTCACTGTCTTGCGATGACTTCGAAGAGCTGCACGTTGAGCAACTCTCTAACGTTTGACAGTTGAGAAAACCTTTCCTATTCAGGCAAGTGCTCGAATGGCTAATCTGTGAGTTTCTCGTTGTAGCTCGGTTGCAGTCATGGACAGGTCCATTACCTCCACCTGACGATCCACTCAGCGGGCTTTGGAGTGTAAGTCAATCATCATGCAGACTTCTAAGCGCTTTTATGCACTCACTAGTCTTGATTCCATTTTGTTGCGAGAAGAGTCCGCAACGGTGGAAGGTTGAGCGTATCGACCTCAAACAAGCTCTGAAGGCCCCTGTGTTGCATCGTGGGAGCGCTCCGGAAGTAGCTTGACTTTGGCTTGCGTGAGTGAATGAGAAGAGTGCCTATCTGTCGGGCTCACCACACTATCCAGTCTTGGTGTGGTCTCTTGACCCTTTCTTCTCCTCACCACCACCATCATTCACGGTCTACTCAGCGTATCGCTCGACACTCTTTTATACACACTCTCTTGAACTACATTCTTTTACAACACCTTCTTGTCCACCAGTATCATCCCTTATCTTGGCTTGCAGCTAGCCTGCATTCAACAGGACCTAGAACTCTATTCCAGCCTTTAACCATCATCTTGACTTGCAATCATGCCCAGCTTCACACTCTCACCTTCCAAACCCGCCAAATACAGCGATGCCAATGGTCGGTACACACGTATCGAAAGTGGCCTAATCCCTTCACGTGGACGTTCACTTGGTGCCTCTCGACGTGGCAAATACTGTCTTGCTGTAGCTGCAGCCGCTGCTGCCTCGCAATCGTCACACCATGATGGCAGAAGCTCTGATGACGAAACCATGAACGCAGCCAGTGTTGTAGCCCCGTCCTCCCGGTGGCGGAAAAAGGCGTTGACGCTAGACGAAGTATCTACTACTGCTGGACGTCGTAGTGTTGCCATGATCATGGACGACACATCCTCCCCCACTGCACCTGGTGTGCCGGATGACTCGGGGAGCAGTGGAAAAAGCAGCAGCGCTTCGCTTTTCGTCTCCCACATGCAAGGTATCATCTCTCTCCTTGGCGTGATCATCCTCCTTATTCTCGTTAGATTCGCCAAGATCTCAGTGGATAACGCAACCTATGTCAGAGGCGTGCTCAATATGCTAACCGGTCTAGCAGCGAGTGCATCGGCACACAAATTGTCCATGACGGTCGCTGTTTCTTCCATTGCTTCGGTCCGCACCGCTTCTTCTGGGTCTTCTAAGCCACCTTCCCCAGCAGTAGCGGTAGCAGCGATGGGGCTAAGCGGTAGTCAAGCGTTCAACCTTATCTTTGGTAGTGATCAGTTCTTCCAGATCGTTGCATTTATCGAAGCAATCTGCTCCGCCGTCGCTTCGTACATGGCCGGATCCTCCATTGTCACGAGTTTGACCGCGGTGAACAAGAACGGAACCCCGCTGTTGGAGCTGGACATGAGCCAGGCAGGAACATTGTGGGGTATCTGCGGATTGTGGATTGTTGCGCTGGCGTTGCATGGCACAACAGCTTTTGCGAACAAGAGCACTATCCAGACCGTCCAAATGGCGAGTCAGGAAAGTATGAGGGAGATCGTTGCAGTGATGCATACTGAGAGCGTTTACTCTGGAAAGCAGTAAATCTCTTTCTCCCATCATATCCAATGAGTTTGATGTCTCTAGACGAGCTTCTTTTTCTTTGTATGAACTGTCCTGGTCGATTCGTTCTCTTCCAATCCTCATGTATCCAGTAGATCTGCACGAGCAATGACTTTTCCGAATCCCAATAGCGCGAACAGTCGAGTGTGGGTCTGAGCGAACGATAGTATTAGCAAAGCCTTGAAAGTGCGTCAGGTATGATCGATGAAAAGTCTGTCACTTGGAATGCTTATTAGGGCGAGGGCCAGAGCATATGCAGGCGAGGTGTGTGCGGTGGAGGCCTGTTGGTGGGGCTTACTGAGCGAGAAGCTTCTCGATGGTAGGAGCGATGGCGGAAGGCTTGGTGTTGGAGCCGTATCGCTCGATGACGTTACCCTGCTTGTCGACCAAGAACTTGGTGAAGTTCCACTCTGCGGAGGCCATAACGAGAGGATGTGAAAGAGAGAACTGTCAGTACGCGCAGAAACAAGCCTGTTGATAGGACTCTGAGGGGCTGGGAGAACTTACTGATCATCTCAGTACCAAGGATGCCGGACTTTTGCTTCTTGAGGAAAGCAAAGACCTCGTTAGTGTTGGAACCGTTGACGTCCGACTTGGCCATCATGGGGAAAGTGACACCGTAGTTCTACCAAGCGAGAAACGTGATACAAACGCAAAACAATGTCAGCGATCCAAATCCTCTCAAACGCTAGCTTTCGAGTAAAAGAAGCAAACTTACACGTTGGCAGAACTCTCCAATCTTGTCATCGTTCTCTGGATCCTGACCCGCGAACTGGTTGCAAGGGAAACCGATGATCTGCAAACCCTGATCAGCATACTTCTTGTTCAACTCCTCCAACTCGGCGAACTGAGGAGTGTAACCGCACTTGGAAGCGGTGTTGACGACAAGGACGACTTTGCCCTTGAGCTGATCGAAGGTGTACTCTTCCTGAGATGGCTTCTTGGCCTTGAGATCGTAGAAAGTAACCATGGTTGCGATGCTTCTTCGTATGTATGCGTGAGAAAGAGGTCGAATTTGGATGTGGTGTGGAAGAAAGGTCTGGCGGAGAAGGGTTCGGCTCATTTGTGGCAGGGGAGGAGACGAACCGACAATGTGGTTGGCAGCAAGGGTTTCGAGATCGGCACTCGGTACACAGTCTCCTGAGATACGATAGCTGAGCAAGGGATGGGATGATTACGCTAGAGGCTGGGAATGTTATTTCCGGCAACACTTTAGCAGAAACAAGTTTCACACTTTCAACCAGGCATGAAAGAAAGACACAGCGCATTGTGGAAGCTGGATCCGATCGAGCAATCCATTGCTGTGGACTTGTGACACACTCACTTTGCTAGCAAGCAACTGACACCGAGAGCCAACCGAGACAACAATGTGGATTTCAAGGCTGAGAAATGGAAGCATGTGCATGGAGATGCATTCAATGCTGATGAGGAAGTGGATGGGTTGCTGGACTGGTGATTGGATCGATTGAGCGCAACTCAGCTGATTTTCATGATTCTGCTGCAGTGTAACGCAGTGGACGACGGCGTTCGACTAGCCGATGTGGAGCACGCATCGAACACTTCGTCATTCAACCTTATCCCTCGGCAGCACACTGCGATATCACACGAACCAAATCTTCTATATTCCGGCCATTCAAAATTCCGAAAACCGCGGCAAACCAAGCACGCCCGCAGCAGAGACTTTGACACACACACACAAACATGTTTCTCATCGGCTTGATTCAACGTCAGCACTTGTCAAGCATCGGGAGATACAAGCCTTCGGCTATCAAAGGCGCTATCAAAGGCTGGTTCGGCCAACACCGAAGACAAGACGTGCATCGTTGTAACTATAGCTAGCTGTCCCGAACAAATAACCGACTGCAGTATCCCACCGCTTTAATTCGGTGGGTAGAGCTTCCAACATACGGTGCCTGCCTCTGTGCGAACACGGCTGCTCGGAAGGACGCTACGGGCACAAGCCGATGCTATGGTCCGATGGTCCAGCTTCACCATCTCTCGAGCTGAAATTCTCCAGTCAGCACGAAAAGTTCATAGGTCAACGGAAGGGTTGACGCCGACAGGTCTAACCCCGCGCTTCTTCTCGAGCTTCACTCACCATCAATTGCTGCGATTTACACCAATTCAAATGACGACGTCGCCCATCCCGCTGATCATCGACACTGACCCAGGTGTCGACGACGTGCTGGCTATCTTGTTAGCACTCGCTTCACCTGGTGAAGTTTCGGTCAAGGCACTCACGCTCACCTTTGGAAACACGACGCTAGACCATGCGCACGCCAACGTCCTTCGCACCGGTGCTGTCTTGCAGCGCCATCTTGCCGACCCTGCAACACCTGACGCTGTAAAACAGCGCTATCGTAATTTCAGAGCGGGTGCCGACCCTATCATCGTCGCTTCGGGCTCCACACAGCCGTTAGAAGGCAAGATGTTCACTGCGTCGTACTTTCACGGTCGAGATGGACTGTCAGGCGTGCACTGGCTCCCCGATGATCCCTTTCCTATCCCTCAGCAACCGACAGCACCACTTGGCCCGACAGAAAAGCATGCAGCAGATGTCATTCTCGATGTGATTCGACAGCATCCCCCGCAAACGGTCCGTATCGCAGCGCTAGGTCCATTGACCAATCTCGCAGCAGCTTTCCGCAAGGATCCAGAGACATTCGCCAAAGTTGGCGGCATTTCAGTCATGGGAGGAGCTTTTGATGTGCCAGGCAATACTTCGCCCGTTGCCGAGTTCAACTGGTACGCTGATCCTTACTCGGTCCGTGTGCTCATCGATGAAGCGCCAAGACACCCGGCGCTGCAAGGCAAACGATTGCCTATCCAAGTGCTGCCACTGGATATCACTTCCAATCACACCGTACCTTACTCGCGGCTGGTCAAAGCGACCTACGAGACACCAGATGACACACCACAAGGTGCAAGCCATCTTGAGAAATTCATCGGTACATTCCTCACGCATCCTCGAGCATACACAAACAACCTGGCTGCTCCAGAAGAGTTTCATCCCGATCGACATGATCTTTTCCAAGCGCACGATCCGCTTGCTGTTGCACATGCTGTATTTGCTCCTTTGCCCTCGGTGGGCAAAGGTGACGGGAATGGCTGGAAGCACGCCGAGAGGAGGTTCCAGATCGAAATGTCTGGGGATATTACTAGAGGATTTGCAGTGGTTGACAGAAGATTCACGGCGAACGGCAGCAGCAGAAAGACAGGCGGAAACCGAGCCGAGGATCTGGAAAGAGAAGAGAAGGAACTTCATACTATCGAGAATCCTGATGTGCCCGTACACCGCTCACCGACATCCGGAAAGGAAAAGAAGCATGATAAGGAAGAGTCGCAGATCGGGCTTGTAGATGAGGTTGTAGCTTCGCCTGGAGCTGATTGGTTTGCCAAGATGTTCTTGGAACGCATTGGTCTATAGAAGCCGGGGTCAATCAATGTGTGCGTCTCTTTTCGGATCCATTGCCGTGAATAGACTTGAGACTTGTTGAGGTCGTCGATCTTTAAGCAACTGAGGTCTACGTGCCATCGGGCTTTTGGTGAGGATCTGGAGCAAAATCGGAAAGCTTACGATGTCGATCCGGCTCGTCCGAAATACGCGCCTTTTTCACGCTGTTTCTCTTTGATGCGGTCACTTCGCGTCTTTTTGCCTTTTTTTGCTTTTTCGTCAAACCGGCTTCACAAAGAGCCTGAAAAAGCCGGTTCCACTCGTCAAATGCCTGTTGTCACAACAGCCTCCCTGCATAATGCTCGCTTTGACATTCAAAGACTTTTCGTCTACCATTCTGCCCATGGCTAGCTCATAGTTTGATCATCGTATCGGAGTCGTAGTGTGGAAGTCAAAGATCATGATTGGTGATGCGACAGCGTGTGGCGGCGTAGAGACTTGAACAGTTAGACGATCCGGTTGAAAGTGTTTTCGAATCGCTACAGTAGCGTCAGAGCTCGCGTGCATTGTTGGTGCTGTTGTCCTGCACCTTCTCCACACCGAGGCGCAGGCACTGTAAACGCTAGGTAGCACGAGCACGTCCGGTTAACACCAGCCAAAAATCTCGCTTCCCCAGAACCCGGTGCCTGCTCTCCTCCTCATCCTCCCCGCACTCCGACTTTCAATACATTCCTAAAGTCTCCGAGCCCCTTCTTCTGAACCAAAACAATCATCTCCTCTATACCATAAACCATTGCTAGTCGGTCCTTACTCGGAACCTACTCTACAGAACCCATCCCCTTTTGATACAGCAACCAACGAACCGAAAGCAACAATGTCCGACGACTCTTTCATCCATGCTTGCGCCGGCGGTGTCGGTGGTATGGTCGCCATGACCGCCACGTACCCTCTCGTTGGTATTTCCACTCGTGCTGCCGTTGAGTCGAGCAAGAATCCAGAGGAGCCCATGGTCAAGGCTGCGCTCAAGATCTTGCAGCAGGAGGGTGTTGCTGGTCTGTATGCAGGTCTCAGCTCGAGTTTGATTGGTATTGGTGTTACCAACTTGTAAGTGCTATCCCACCTTGCCTGACATCATGATAGGACGGTACTGACATCAATTTCGAATCCTCTCTGCGATTTGCGTTTGATAGCGTCTACTACTTCTTCTTCGAAAAATGCCGAGAGACCATTCTCAAGTCCAAGGCCAAGGTCGCTGCTGCTGCTGCTACCTCGGCCACCGCTACCATCGCCAACGGTGGAGCACTCACCACCTTCGAGTCCATTCTTGCAGGTCTCATTGCTGGTACAGCCACCACCGTCTCCACCAACCCCATCTGGATTGTCAACACGCGCCAAACCGTCCGAGTCGGTGTCACTGACCCCAAGGCTGACCCTAAGGCGGCTACCCACCCCGCCACCTCTCCCGCGGTCAAGAAACTTGGCTTCGTCCAAACCATGCAAAATATCATCCGCGAGGAAGGCCCTCTAGCCCTTTGGAAGGGTCTTGGCCCAGCACTTGTACTGGTCATCAACCCCGTGTTGCAGTACACGGCTTTCGAACAACTCAAGAACTGGGTTGTCAAGACCCGTCTTGCACGTGCCAACGGCGGTAAAGTCTCACTCAGCGATTGGGACTTCTTCTGGCTCGGAGCACTCAGTAAGCTCTTTGCTACCGGTCTGACTTACCCTCAGATCGTTATTAAGAGCAGACAGCATGCTGGTAGCAGCAAGGGTGCCAGCACCAACATCTGGACTGCGATGACAGAGATCGTACAGAGGGAAGGTATCGCTGGTCTTTACAGAGGTATCACTAGCAAGTTGCTTCAGTCCGTCTTGACGGCTGCAATCCTCTTCTTGGCTAAGGAGAGGGTCTTCAACCTTACCAAGGCCGTAAGTATTCCGTCGCGCAGAAGGATAGTTCTGCAACGTATCGTATCACTGACATAATTGCTTCTTCCTTTTCTTCACCGCATCGTTTGGTTCTGCAGCTCATCGCTCCTGTCGCCGCCGCCACCCCTGTCAAGAAGTAAGCGGCAATCATCCGGAGCTCATCCACCTGAAACTGTCAATTCCTCACCAGATCCCGCCTCTGTATTCTCATCGATCTCCTTTATGTCGGAATCTATTACCATTTGAGCCTTTTCGTGTGTGACTGCTGCCTTGTGTGATTGACCCAGACCGAACGAAAAGAGGCGCAAACGTTGCGCTTCTGACGAATATGAACTGCATTCCTGGCTGACCGACTAAGATCCGCGATAAGTAGTATACGAGAAAGGCGAAAGCAACAATGGGATGTGATAGTGCGGATCTGGGCTTTCCGAAAGCTGGAACAGGATCTTTCATATCCAATGATCAGCAAAAGAATTGGCATTAGTCAGCTTACTCTCCTGAGTGTGTTGCTGTGTCAGTGTATCGCGTGGAAATGCACTTACCTCAACCTGAGGATAGAAAGTAGCTCTATTCGCCTTGTCGAAGTATTCCCCGGTGAAGAAAGTCATTTTGTATACTCCCTTGGGCACCAAAACCTCTTTTGCGTCTTGACCTGCCATCAAGTCGGGACATCTTCCATCGCTGTTGGTTGCACCCGTGGCGAGAATGTGGAATTGCGAGTTGAGTGGGGAGAGCGCTTCGAGTTGGACTCTGACATTAGCGGCAGGTTTGCCGAGCGTCGAGTCAAGGACATGACACGTAATGGGTGATTTGGACATTCTTGCTGCGCCGCTAGTGTTCGCGCGAAAGTGGGGAAAGAGGATGGTGATGGTGATGATGGAGAATGAGTACGGAAGGAGAGAAGAAGTAGAAGCACAGACCAACTCGGGGAAGAATCTGAAACCCTTGATATGAAAATTCAACGCTTTTCGGACTTGGCCGAATATCCAACCCTCTAGGTCTTCTCACACCACATCTTTGTTCAAAACTTGACATTATTGTATGGCGTTCAAAGAGCTTTTGAGTTCAGTAGCATGACATTGCGAGGATCGCAAAGGATACGAGAGGCGCTGAGCTAATTGAAGACGATCTTGAGCTCTGTCTGCTTGACGAATACAGCAGTCAGGGCGAGACTGATGCAGGCGGGTATCAGATCCAATCGTACGACGGAAAAGATCCAGAGTGTGCCGAGAGGAGCTACTCGCTGAACGACCACGTCGTATGGTGACTGTCATGCCCAAAAAAGCGCCAGCGGATCGTTAGCATGACGCCCTTTGAATCGCGAAGAAAGGATGGAATTATGTACCTACCTTGTTGACTATGTGAATGAGCGAGCAGCCGCATGCTGAGCAAATGACGAACAGAAGCCATTGTAGCAATGCTTGATTCTTAGTTGTGAGGTCTGAAAAAGGCGGATGACGAGCAAGCGATGGTCAGCATGTTTCGTTGCTTGACTGATATGAGCTAATAGCGCCGGAATGTCGGTCGAGCAGCGTGCACTCACTGTAGTGGATGAATAATGCCAGGACTGCGGACGGAGGAAAGAGACGTAGCATGAAAAAGTCGAGAGTCAGCGTCGCGCAGCAAGGCATTTGACCGTCCGTCGTCTCATTGAATGACAGCTTACCAGGAAGAGCTTTGACCAAGCGTATCGCTTCGTCCTGCAACCCTACCGTCTCACCGTACTGCTGTCGCACCAACACATCCAACAACGTATACATGAACCCGAATGGCATCGTCCAAATCACCAAATCCAGAATGCTCTCCACTTTCGGACTCATCTCGGTCGCGGACTGCTCCTCCATCAAGCGGTTCGCCGTATCGTCTCCATCAAACTCGTGGTTTGATGCGACACCATAGTCGTCCTCCGAATCATCCTCATCTTCACCTCCAACATTGCCCGCTACCTTCTTGGATGCTTTCGACTTCTTCTTGTTGAGTGCATCGAGTTGAGCTTGGGCTTCGTCCATGGTGACAAAGTCCTTTGGGAGACCGAGCTTCTCGATGAGACCAGACTTGTAGAGGATCTGCTCCCGCTCGTCCTGGGTTAAGCCTGCTCGTGGTGTCTGTCTGGACGTCGAGGCGGACGGGCGGACGTCTTCGCTGTCGGAGCCGTCCTGAATCTCTGTGAGCCGAGCCATGTTGCCGAGAAAGAGTGATAAGTGCGCAAAGGGTGTGTTGCAGGGAAGGTGGTCGTCGATTGGCAAAGGTTCTGAACCTCGAAGCATTCTCATTGCTGCGCGTCAGCAAATTTTTGAGCTCAGACCAACACCCACACGACCTCAGCACCCTTGGACCCTGAACTCGACGCCAAATGAGGAAGTGAATGTCGATGTCACAGACTCGGACCCTGTAGTTAAGACTAGATCTCTGTGCATGCATCAGATTCTTATGAAGGAGAAGATATGCGATCAACATTGTGGATTATAAGCGACTTAGCGGATCAGAGTCATGTGCGGAATCGGGACATAATTGGCATCGAAGAGACGTGAGAAAGCCACAAGAATGGCTCTAGTTGATAGCGGCAGTTCAAACTGGAAGATGCAAGTTCAACGTTCGCAACTATCGCGGCGGTGAGAACCGCCATTGCCTCCATTTCCACCGTTTCCTCCATTACCTCCATTGCCTCCATTTCCTCCATTGCCGCCATTAGTACCTGGAGTAGTGGCAGGGCTGCCAGGAGCACCACCACCACCAGACGCGCCGTCGCCGCCGTTGCCACCCTCACCGCCATCGCTCCCATAGCCCTCAGGTTGCTGATGCGTGTGGCCCTTGTGACCGCCATGTCCACCAGCTCCACTCTGTCCGGAAGGAGGAGGAGGGGGAGGCGATGGGTAGCCTCCGTTGCCACCAGGACCACTGGGGTTGCTAGGCCAACCGTAGTGCCCAGTGGCAGGGCCATGGCCGCCATGATGACCATAGCCGCCGTAAGGAGGAGGAGGAGAGCTGCCAGGCGCACCAGGGCCGCCGGGTCCGCCGGGACCGCCGGGGCCACCAGGAGCGCCAGAGCCACCTGAACCGTTGTCGCCGCAGTCATCGTCACCAACATCAGGAGCCATAGAGCCAGGCGAACGACCGGGGGGGCCGGAGGGACCAGGAGGTCCACCAGGCCCACCGGGACCACCGTGACCACCGTGGCCGCTAGCGCCATCGCGAGGGTAGGATGGCTGACTAGGAGGTCCGCCAGGACCATATGTTCCAGGGTAAGGATAGCCGTAAGGATAGTGTCCATACGGGTATCCACCGTAAGGATATCCGTATTGGTAGCCCCAGGGACCACCAGCACCAGCACCGACACCAACGCCGACGTGAGCAGCTGCACCGCCGATGCCAGGGATGCCGAGAGCGGCATCAGCATTACCGCCGACTCCAGCACCGCCGCCCAAGAGACCGGGAAGAAGACCGAGAGTGCGACGCTCGAGTTCAGGGTTGGAAGCCTTAGCTTCTTCGACGTTGCGCTTGGCGTAAGGAGCAGCCTCGACCTTGAGGTTGAGCTGCGAGCCTTGAACAGGCTTAGCTGAGGCAGGAGTGGCGACAAGGGCACCACTCATGGCGAGCATGACACCCATCACGAGGGCGGAAGAGAGACGAGCCATCTTGTTGGTTAGAAAGCGAAGGTCAGAGAAAGGAGAGGTGTTCGGCGTGAAGCTTCAGATTCAGAGGGAGAGAGATAAGATATTGAGAGTGTTCTGGAATGAGATGAGCTAGACTGGAGTGGGAAGGGAGTAGTGTGAGTGTGAGTGTGAGTGTGAGTGTGAGTGTGAGTGTGAGTGTGATGGTCTTGAATCTTTTCTCGTCGCTCCAAAACGGTCGATACTTATACATTCTGATGTTGAGATGAGCGTTAGCGGGCGTTCCCCACTTAAGCATCCCTCGTCTCACCAACCGATTGACGGCGATTGATACGAGCTCTACTGCATCCTGACTTCCTTCTGTGTTCCTGCCTATTCTTTTTCTGACACTGTTCTGGCGGTCTTTCAGGTTGCTTTCAGCTGATCTCGAGCCCATCCGTTGCCAGCGAGGTTCGACCTCATATGGCGATGAGTACCGAGGTCCGTTCTTATTTTGCCGATCTGATCAGCATGGATCCTGCTCCGCTCGAGACAGACCGAAAATTAGCCGTTTTCCGGTAGAGCGGTGCTGATGAAGGGCGAACCGTGCTTTGAGAGGTCCATTGTAGCAGCAAAGGATTACATTCCGGGCTTGAGTCCCGCCGCACGCCTCTTTGCGTACACAGGCGAAGATCGAAGATTGACACAATGACGAAAGAAAAAGAGAGAGCCGGTTGAAGGTCCAGTCCAAATGAATTCGTAGACCGCCAAGATGTGTCTCAAGATGATCAGGAACGCCCGCATGGACCGCGCTTTCACCCAAAGTCACGCGAAAAAGTGATGTGCATTCGACAAAAGAGGCAAAGGAAGTACCGACCCTGATTGATACGCTTTTAAGCAGCGGCAATCATAGGTCCGTTCCGACAATGGGAGAGTGAAGCCAGCAAGAAATGCTAGGGAACTCCAGTGTAGGTGCAGTAAGTACAACGCGTGTCGATGATCAATCTCTTCGCTCGTCTGACAATAGCGTTCCGTACATGAAGGCTCCGCTCGAACCGTTTTGAAAGAGCCAGTCACATAGGTACCGTCTCAGCTGCGATCCGTACGCTTATTCGTCATGGCTGTCTAGGGATTGAGGCGAGTCCGGAGATCCGATCCGATCGTCAATTGATCTCATTCTCTGATCGTGTTCGGTCACACAGTGCAGAGCACAGTCGCAAATTGAGGATGGGATGGGAAAGAAGTGACATTGAAAGCGAAACAACAGGGCGAAAACGCAAATTTGCGTGTGAGTATGGGCACTTGGTCGTCCGAGGAGCGACGACGTGCTAGGGAGGGACAACGATGACGGATTGATGCGCAAAGGTGTTGAACCGAATTGTGCCATCCAAGAAAGCGAATGAGCGGCCAACGGGAGCGGGGAATAGCAACAGGAGAGTAGAACTAGAAGGATCCAACATGATCAAAGAATGAACCAACATCAAAGGTTGAGGTTGGACGAGCTCGATCCTGGCTGTGAGTCGATGAAAATAACGGCACCAACCATCTCAGTCCCTCCTATCATCATCACCGTGGCGATCGCCACCTCGTCCTCGTCCTCCACCTCGACCTCGGCCATCACCACGACCACCACGACCACCACCACGACCACCGCCGCGTCCACCATCACGCCCACCTCCGTGTCCGCCGTGACCACCACCACGACCTCCACCTCGGCCGTCGTCGCGCTTAACATTCACATTAGCATCGTTTCCGTCAGCGCTGCTTCCGTCGTCACTGTTGGGGTTCTCACCACTGTCTTTACCCTTGCCATCGGCATCCTTGTTTTCGTCGCCGTCATCCTTTTTGTCATCACCACCTTTGCCTTTGCCTTTGCCTTTGCCTTTACCCTTTCCGCGACCTCGACCTTTGCCCTTTCCGTGTCCACGACCACGACCACGTCCATATCCATGACCTCTGTGGGCGCTGTCTCTGGCTTCGAGCTCCTCGATTAGTTCCGTGTTCTCGAGTCCATCTCGAGCCTCGGGGAGAGGAACCTCTTCATCGGGCTGGCCATCGTCTCCGTAGCCGTTCTGAGGGTCTCGAGCCTCAAGAATGTCGCGTTTTTCATCCTCGGTAGCGGTTTCAGCGATGCCAAAGGGTCCAACGCATCGTCGTCGAACAGAGCTCCAGAATCGACCGGGAGGGCAACGGGGTGGAGTCACAGGGACGCATCGGTTGCCCACTCGGCGCCAGTTGCAGGGGCAGATGATGGGACCAGGTCCGGGACCGGGACCGAAACCCTGTCTGGCTTCGAGAACGTTGGC